>CM035196.1:20156301-20205274 GCA_020233015.1 Callinectes sapidus
AGTAAGAGACAAACATAGGACAATAAGTCGTAAGTCAGTGAATAAAAAAGTAATACTGCTGTTGAGCTTAGACAGTATACATACAGGTCACGATTCAGCGGGACAAGCAGGTGGGTGGTACGGGAGCACTCACTGGTCAAATAAATAAATACACAGGACTGTGCTGAATACAAAACGTGTCTAGTCTGTGTAATATGAAAGTGTTTAAATGATTTTTACTATATATATTCAAAATGTTTCATATACAACATATGACATAAAACTAAGATCTTAAAAAAGATAGTAAGTGTTTTTTTTATGAGTTTTGATGCTAGTCATATAGAAAATTTACAATGACTTTCCTCCATAAATATAAGGTAAGACACATAATTCACTGGAAAAAGGTTTGGGAAGTGCAATACACATGCCTGATGTACAACAGAAGATAGATCACTGGGGTTCTCCAATCACCTGATGCAGCGCTTTCTTAAAATTGTTTTCAGACTCAATACTTGCTCGATTAGTCTTTCATTTATTTCCCTTTCGACTATTGGTTTCACTCATTCGTTATGTATGCTGCTCCTATCTGAATGTTGTATAGATAAGGAGATATATTTTCACGGATATTTTTGAGTTTACTAAGTATATCGGTATCGGTATATTCGTTTTAAGAGATTTGCTACTCCTTTTCATAAGTTTGGTGACGAAAGTTTCTGTTCTGGTCCCATGTCTGCACAGGGTTCAGTGAAGGATATCAGGCCACGCAAGCAGTCTCACATTCTCTCTCTCTCTCTCTCTCTCTCTCTCTCTCTCTCTCTCTCTCTCTCTCTCTCTCTGCTGAGTTAAACTCTGTAAATACATAACACCACCACACGCATAACAAATTCCATGGCATAATGAGCAGCAGCAAAGCAATTCATCATTAAATTCGTTGTAGCATAAATTGTAACCTTAACACTTTTATCTATTGGACGAAAGGAGACTTTATTTAGGTATAAGGCATGGTTAATGCATGACTAATGATATGATACGGTCTTAACTTAGCATAAAATAATTAAACCAATTGTTCTTTTTACCTCTAATCAGAGGGAAATGTGAGCTTTTTTTTTCCATTTAAAGCAAGGAGATTTTATATATGAGCAAGGCAAATACATAACTAATGCAGCCTAGACCAGATATAACACGGTCGCGACTCAGTATATAAAAGATTAAAGCAATTATATTTTTTTATCTATAATCGGTAATCAGTAATATCAGTAATTTATCTGTGAATTAACTCCCCTGCAACATTAAAGCTTCTTCATAACAGTTCACAACATTAATCATTTTGAAAGTTGTATAAACATTGCACATATCTATGTTTTGCACATACTGATGACTTAAATGACTAATGAACCCCGCTCCAATACACACACACACACACACACACACACATATATAGTTTGGTTTATGTTCTTTTGTTTTACATGACCTCTTCAAGAATGTAATACTTGCATAAATTAAGTTAAGTTATCATATATTTTTTCAAGTACCAAGTTGAACTTTTGAATTCAAGTATTGAAAAGTTTGACTTCAAAGCCATTTGAGTATTGAGTCCTGACTGTATATGTTTTAGTTATTCTTTGTACTTATTCTAATAGACCTATATTCTTACAGTAATCTGGAGACAAGAATTGGACAACATAGTCTAGATGAGGTCAGGTACAAAGTAGGCATAACTTTTAAATTACTCTGGAATTTCTAATTTTAGTACTCCTAAAATTAATCCTAATGCATTATTTTCTCCATTTCTAGCCTCTGTGCATTGTTTTCTTAGATTAAGATTGAAGCTAAGTATAATTCCCAAATCCTTTCATTCATTTTCTAAAATAAAATCATAAAATACACAGCCAGAATTTAATGTATGTACTCTAAGTATATTCTTGTACTTACCAACAATATGAGTGAACTTGAATTGGTTTTGTGTGGCAGTGACCAATGGGGCAAGTCGCTCAGGAAGAAAACCAACAAAAGCCTCTGAATCTGCCACAAGGATCTTACTGATGCCAGCTGCCTTGGACAACTCAGCAACAACCTAAAGAAATAGGAACTTAACATCATGACATTCATTCAAGGAAGACTACCAGTACCATTTTACTTTCTGAGACACTTTTGCCAATATATCTATAAAAGAAGTACCAATATGGAAATAAGATGATTTACTAACTACTTACATGGCAATTCTACATATTTTAAATAAAGCCAACAAGCTTCCATGCATGACAAATCTTCACTGAGACTGTTAATGTATTTTCATTGATGCTTGAAAAAAAAAAAAAAAAAAAAAAAAATCACGAATTTTGATGGTTGAGAAATCTTTTCATATGTAATTCGATAATCCCATGCATTACTTACACCTCCACAGTTGCTGCCAGCCACTAGGCATGACACTTCTCCACCAAGTTTCTTTGCAGCACTGAGAGCATTGAGGGTGATTGGTGTTAAATTGCTGTTGTCATGTTCTGCAATCACAAGTGTTGATTGCAGTCGTCGTACTATTGCCTGTAATTACAACAATCTTTGAGTAAAATAAACAGATATATTTCTAGAAATTCATAAAATACAGTATATGCCGGAGTATAAGACGAGTTTTTTTGCCAAATTTTGAGACTCCCAAATCAAGGGGTCGTGTTATATACTGGTAGTAAAACACAAACCTATAACCCTGTGGTGAACATTAAGCCATTTTACCTTGAAATTCATTCTGCAGGCATACACATGCATATATCGTTTGCTGTGTGTGTGTATTTACCTAATTGTATTATACAGGGTTTGACCAGAGCTCATAGTGTCCTGTCTCCATATCTCCATATATCCAACATTTCCTTGAATTTATGGTTATCAGTTGATGTAATAGCCTCCCCTCTTAAACCATTCCAGGTGTCCACAATTCTATGTGGAAAACTGTACTTTTTTGTGTCCTTTAGACTTTTTCACTTTCCGGACATGGCCCAGTCTGTATTAGTCAGTAAAAACGAGGGCTGACTGTATATATATATATATATATATATATATATATATATATATATATATATATATATATATATATATAAAGATAGATAGATAGATAGATAGATAGATAGGTAAATATATCACATACACACTCATGTGTGTGTGTCACACTGCAGCTTGATGTTCACCAAAAGGTTATAGGTTTATGTTTTATTTTCGGTATATAAATTTGATTTAGGAGCCTCAAAATTGGCCGCAAAAAACTTGTCTTATAGTCCGGCATATACAGTAACTGAACTTGTACCAGGCTCGCCTTGCATTTTATACTATAGTAATCAATAATGAGCTTAAAAAATTAGAACCACTGTGACAGTCTCTGCATAGTATAAGTTCAATTAAGTGGTCTGACAAAACCCCAAAAAGAGCATTTTATTCATAACTTTGAATTTTCCACTAGTAAATCGGTGCTAAGGACCTAAACATTCTATTTGTAACTTCAAATATTCGTGAAAAAAGCGCTGGTAAATCAAGTGACAGGTGTATTTCATTAGATAACAACTAATTTTTCTTTATATATTTATTATGCTATTAAACCACATGCACTATGTTTTATAATGTTTTGAAAATTTCATGAGTTATCAAGTTATTATAAATATGCTATTAAAAAAACAACACGTGGAATGTTTCATTCTGTTTTAAAGGTTTTATGAGTTACTAGGTTTATTTGTTGAAAGAAATATTATTGTTAGATATAAGAAATCCTAATATTAGGTGAACGGGAGGGAGACAAACACACACGTATACACTGGTATGGTTACAATAGGTGTTTTCAGTGGGATTTCACGGAAGGCGTACAGTCTACAAACATACACATATGTAGCAGCATGACTCCACTAAAAACGATAGTAACACTGCCACACAACTCACTTGTTGCCTGCTGGAAAAACTGTAGTGCACTTATCCCCAAGCTATTTAAATGGCTAATGCACATCTCAACTGGAACTATCGCAACTCATGAACAAGCTTACCCTGTGAATGAGTCTATCCAGATAGCTGTCATACTACTTGGCCAGACTCATTCACTGATAGGCTGAGTTTGAGTGATGTATTTGGCTGTGATTGACTAACACACTCTTGCTACCCCCTCCTCTGCGACCCTCTCAATTCAGTAGGCTAGATCAGCATGTGCAAGTTGCAGTGAAAGTGATATTCAAGGTTACACATGTATTATTTGGGGACAATGGCTGCTATTCCCCCTCCTGACCACCCAGGGAGGTCCCTACCAACCAACCCAACCCAGCGAAAGACAACAGCAATACCAGGGAAAGAAATTAAGAGGAAGCACCTTACATATGCAGTGCAACTGGAGATAGTGAAATTGGTTGAAAGTGGACAAAGTAAAAGTTCTGTGGAGACTAAGTTTGGTATTAATGAGTCTACGGTGAGGGGTATTTACCAAAAGAAGGAGTCGACTGGTGTTAAGAAGAAAGGAGTGTCTATCAGAGAGATTAAGAAGCTGCTAGAATATAGGCTGCAAATATGACACATCTTGGAGCATAACACCAATAATGAGGGTAATATAGCAGTTATAACTCATGATCTATACTCCTATGAGCAGATGTACCAGATTCATATAATCAACCTCAAACAGCGTAAAATATCGGATTATCTTGAACGAAAAACACCTGCCAAGCCTGCTGCCACAGGCAATCCTCAGCCTCCCTCTATAAGCTGTCTTTTTGAGGAAGACAATGAAGATTATGAATTCACTGGCTTTGTGAATGATCTGACTACATGTAGGGGTGGTGGAGACCAGTGGCACACCACCAATGCTTCAGAAACCCCCTTCACCCTCTCATGCCTAGCAATCAACATACAAAGGTAATTATGTTTTTTGTTGTCTGTTTTTATGCATTTTATGTCTGTGTTTACTTAATACTATCAAAATGTGAGCAATATCAATGAATTATGATGAGATGAGGGAAAACAAGGTGCCAATATGATGAATCATGTTGCCACCCTGGTGGGTCAGGACCACTTTTATTTTTTTTCCATTACAGTGGTACCTCTTGATTCGAACACCCTTTGACTCAAACACTTCCCAATCCGAACACATGTGGCAAACAAATTTTGACCTCCAATCCGAACGCGGCCTCTCAATTCGAACACAAACACACGTGGCGGCCGATGCCACCTTCCCACCAGTCGGCCGGTCTCACATGCACTTCCCTGCCGTGAACGGCTTTCAAGTCACTCTGGCCCTGAGTTGCCTCGGTTAATATGGCCCCCAACCCTGATCACTTCCTACCTACCACCCCAGTCAATGTGGCTTCTACTCTGGTCACTGGCAAACTCATTTATTATTGAAGATATATTTAACACTTCAAACAACCAATGAAGAATGAATTGTTAAATATTATTGTCATTTGTGCAAACTACGACAATATAATAATTTGCAGTTTTGTACAATATACTTTTTTGAACTAATTCCTGTTGGAAATGATGCTGTGAGAATATATTCTACTTGATAAGAAAGAAAGAGAGAGAGAGAGAGAGAGAGAGAGAGAGAGAGAGAGAGAGAGAGAGAGAGAGAGAGAGAGAGAGAGAGAGAGGGGGGGGGTGGGGAGGAGGGAGAGAGGATAGTGAGTGGCTGGAGAGAGGGAGGAAGTGGGGCTGGTGGCCTACTCGGTCTGTTTGTTATGCCTACTCGGTCTGTTTGCGTATCAAATGGGAGAGGATAAGGACGGAGGGAGGGGAAAGGGGGGAACACTACGCGATCTGTTCCTGTATTCAGTGCATGGGAGGGAGGCGGGGACACGGGGGGACGCTTGTCTAGTCTTCATCGGGACTTGGGAGTTTCACACCGAATTAAATAAATCTTTTGTTATGCCTGTTTTTTTTAATGCATTTCATGTCTGTGTTTACTTTATACTCTCAAAATGTGAAGGATATTTATGAATTATGATGAGATGAGGGGAAAAAAGGTGCCAATATGTTAAATCATGTTGCCACTCTGGTGGGTCAGGACCAATTTTATTTTTTCCCATTACTTCTTAACAATGGCTATTGCATTTTTAGGTATTGTGGCAATGTTAAGAGACCAATTTCTTGCAATAGCTGCAGTTGAGTGTAGTATTTTTTTATTTAAAATAAACTGTAATGGACTAAATGTTTTTACATTAATTTCAATGGTAAAAATTGCTTCCTAATTCGAATTTTCGCAATTCGAACAGCCAAAGAAGAACGAATTAAGTTTGAATCAAGAGGTACCACTGTACTTCTTAAGAATGGCTATCGCGTTTTTAGCTATTGTGGCGATGTTAAGGGACCAGTTTCTCATGATAGATGGGTACTCTTCATTTTGCCAGATTACACCATGCTGAGACATCCTCATTTCACCATTTTGTTAATGCACAATATGCCAGAAAAGGCGTTATACCACTAGTGATTGCTTTTTATTCAGTATTTACATTAGTCATGACATTTCTGCCATGCTGTCCTTTAAACTGGAAGCAGTGGAGCAGCAGAGATACTCTCTCTGCTGCTCCACTGCTTCCAGTTTAAAGGACAGAACTGTGGCCAGTCCTGACTGTGAGGCTGTGTGTTCATTTGTTCAAAGTTTTTAGAGCACCAACATTAAAAAATATAACCAAATCCTCCGCAATATTGTTATAGTCATATGTCATTAGCAAGCAATGCTGAACAATCCTATCATTTTTATATTTTACAAGTAAGAGTCACAAGTTTTGAAATGAGTACAGTGAGGAAGCACGAGTCTAGCTCCACCTGAGTATGCAGTCCCAGACGTCATGCATTTAATCCACGCAACACCAAGAATTCCTTTGAATTTCAATATCAGAAAACAGTTACTACATTATCACATCAGAAAATACAAAAGATAGTAGTAGTGACCAAAAGCTTGGATTTGAAGTAGAAGAAAATGATATTGAGGAGTTGCTGCAGTCTCATTATAATGAATTAAGCAATGAACACCTACTGGAGTTGGAAAGAACACAAGTGAAGGAACACAAAGAAGCAGAAGCATCACAAGCTCAACAACAGCAATGACTGCTTTCACACAAGGTGCTATCAAAGGCTATAAGCAAATTAAGAGAAGTCCTTGATTTGATTGATGAAAACGACCCTGATGTACAAAGAAGCTCATCAGTCTCTCATAGAGTGCAGGCAAATTTTGGATGTAATCAAGAGATGTTGTGAGAAAACCAACAGAAGACTGTCCAGATGACAATAACTTCATTCTTCAAGAGGAAAGGAAAATAAAGAACAGGAACCACAAGAATATGAGCAGCCAGAAGAGGAATCATGAAGGGGAGAAGAATTTAAGTTGAAGTCAGAGTGACGGGCAATAAAGGTAAATATATCTCTTGGTTGATTTACGTTGTTTCTGTTTTATGCGGCCTCTCCAGGGATACGTACCCTGTGTAAATTGAAAGGTACCTGTTATCGAACATCCACACACGTGGTTGTGAACAAAGACCTCCTCTCCACTGCCGCTGTCCACCCCCAGTATCCACAAAGATTTGTGGTGGTTGGTGAGGGAAGGCTGCTAGCCTGCCTCAATCTTCATTGGCATCACTATTGTGATGTTGTGAGAAAAATCAGCCAATAATAAGACATTATTACTCCAGAGATGAGAAAATCATGTGACATTGTCAACAAACTTTGATACAGCGTCACAAGCCCACAGTTATTATTAACCACAGTCAACACACCTCACAGTGCTTTCATCATGACTGGTGAACTCCATTATATAACAAGAGACAATGATTCCCCAATACTGAGCCCTTAACCCTGGTGGAAGTGGTGTAGTGTTGGAGTGATGATTTCAGGCAGAGTAGCACTCAGTGCCATGGAGTCAAGGTGATCCTCATGACAATATCGTATATCAATACAAAGATGATATCCATTATAGAAGGCAGTAGAGGAGCAGAAACATAAATATTGTGGTGAAAGCAAAACACATGAAAAGAATCACAGAGGCAATGAAATAAATTTTGGTGAAGGAGCACAAGACAAGTAAAAAAGAACAATAAAATTAATAGAAACTACACTCCATAAGCAATAAGAAACTGAAGAAAGCATGGTTTTGTAATACAAAGAGTGAAGTTTTGCATGAAATACCAGAAATGCAACAGATGATGAGGAGATAAATTTCTGCTGATCATGGAGAGCAACGGCAGCTTCTTTTTCTTATTGTGACTGCTGCTCTTAGGAATCAGTGCCTCCTCATCTTCTGTATTTTCAGTATTCCATGCAAAACTTTACTTTTTACATTACGAAAGCTTGTAAACAGTTGATAAAAAGTTAGTTTGTGAACATAAATGTATATATATGACAGCATTATATGGCAAAATCTACAGTAACTACCAGTGATCTGCAGCAGTGGAAGAAATAAAAAAAAATATTATACAAAATAGCACTTTTTTTGTAAATTTAAGGTTTTCCTAAGGTTACAACAAATAACCTGATTTATAGGTATCAGTAGTCAAACTTTTTAATACACAAACAGCCATTTGAAATGAATTAAGTTCGAGTACTGAGTCTCCACTGTAGTAGGCAGCCTTGAAACATAGACATAAGACAGAATATAAAGAGCAGAACCTGGGCATTTCTATGTACATACTTTCACTGCATGGCTGGTAATGTTTTGTGAGTAAGACAAGTAGGGGCAGCAACTGACTAATAGGACTTCAGCTTAATTTTTGTGATGTCTGTCAACTTCTCCCATTCAACATTCTTGCTTAGTACACAGTATTGAAAATAAAGTTTGTATGGCATCAAGGCATCTTCCCAGATGATTTTGTACATGCCCTACTATTGCCCAATAGGAAAGACATGAACAATGAGAGCATGCTGTTCCATATCATGAGCACTGATTGGCTTAGTGACCTTTGCCTCAGTTTCAAGCAAAATAGCTTTCAGTATGCCCACAAGAGTTATCTATATAAAGGCCTGGCTCAAGAAAAATCTAAAATCACCAGCAGCATCAAGATCAAAGTCATCCCACACCATTCAGTTTCTCTACAAACACATCTTGTAGCATATTTATTTGTGTTATGTAGTGTTATTTCAGCTTGATTTGGAGGTACAAGTGGTTCTCAATTAGCCTTTTCTTCTAAAAGTATTCATTCTGTAAATTAATTCCTAGGTCTGGCTGTGCACCACACAGTACAACGGGGAAGTGTATGGGTGTCCTTCCATCATGGTGACCAGATGAGAAGTCAGTCATAATGACTTAATTTCCATCATTCCCCTGTGAAAAATCCCATCACCAGTTGACTGGCAACATCGCCTGATCTGATATGCCACATTGTCATACATGTACATGACATACATTCCTTTAATTTTGTATACAACACTAATTTATATCACATGCTATTTGAGTAGCTCCACGGGAGAACAATCCAAGCGCCACCCTCAGGAAAAACGTGTTTTCGCGGCCAAACGGGAGTTCAAGGCGTCCTCTATCACTAGATGTCGCTTAGATTTTTCTCCCTCTATGTTAATACGGTCAAAACCTCGATAGAATGCCAGGTATTTTTCGCCCTTGTTGACATGGAGGCTCTTGGGTAAATTTACTCCGCATGAGAATAATCCAAGCGCCTCTGGCTGTGACGTCATTGCAGCCAGCCAATCCCCAGAGCGGGCGAGATGACGTAGTTAAGGCATCAGGCCAGTCGGATAATGGCAGAGCGTGAGATGTCGTGACGTAAGTAGCGCGTGGCCAATGAGCTGGCCGCTTGCCCTCTCGGGGACTGAGTGTGCCACCAAAGCAGCCTCGGTGCCACAGTCTCGCTTGGGCTACGCCATTCATAGAAGCATCTCTTGAATTGTATTGCATTTCACTTGATTTTAACGATGGCTGCACGCGATTATGACACTGATGTTGTTGATGATCCACTTGCTATTGATGTTGTACAAGGGACAAACGAGAATGAAAATGAATTAGAGACCAGCAGAGGTAGCAAAAAGCCACGTTAAGTGGAAGCCTGCACAAATACTGCTCTTCCGCCTGAATTATAGAGAAGGCTATTTCATCAAGTCGGACTACACACTCGACAACAACAACGTCACCGAAGTACAACTGATGAAATGGAGGGGAGCTTGGTCCCGTAACAGGTTCGACCTGAGTACCATCCCCTTCCCACCCTTGTATGATGCCCCCCTACAACTCAGTGAAGAGAAGCTCAGTGACTTAACAAGCATGTTATGCCTCATGCCAGATGACAAGAAGGCCTTTTACCAGGGCCTCCAGGCTGGCACAGTCCAGCACAATGTCTTGCATCCTGACGAGGATGACAACTAATCCTGAGCTTGGGGTGGAGGGGAAGGGACAGGAAAGAGGGGAATTAACATTCAACACTCAACTTTCACACAATTGTGGTAAAGCTACCTTTGATTTTATTTCATATCAGTGTTACAATCATTTCTATTATCTTAGTTTACATGAATACACCTCATTAAGACGAACGCCACACGTGAATAGTCTTTGTTTATCATCAATTCTGATTCAATGTGTGATTAGCTCAAAATTACTTTTCATGTCCCTGGAAAGCTGACATGTTAAGGAACATTTTGGTATATGTTACGCTAAAGTCGTATGGCTGATTTTCGAGATATTAAAGATCAAAACTTTAGGAGCGATTTTCTCAGTTTTTAAAAAATGGCGCTTGGATCGTTCTCCTGCGGAGCTACTCATTTAATAGAAAAGTTAGAATATTCATATAACACTGTTTCTTGATAATACTATGATTAAAGAACCATGAGTAGTAAAAGGTGAATGTTTTGATTGGAGATCTGGCAGCATGATAGCCCTATGGGTCAATACATTTTAGTTTTACTTTAGTATCATCACTGAATAATGTTCTCACATCAGCTTTTCTATCTGGGATCCAGGTTAAGTTTGGATTAGTTTATTTCATTAATTTTATTACGAAGCCCTTCAATAATTTTCTAATAATTTCCTAGTCTTATTACTGGTCTACACTCTTCTATTTTTTTCTTGCATATACTGGTTAAAATTTACTATCGATCCTTATCGGTAGCACAAAACACTAAATGTTGTCGTAGTATAGTAATAAAGCAATCAATGTAATTTACATTTATGAAGTTTTTTTTTTTTTTTCTGCATGGCTTTCTATCATTCACTGGTATTGATGCTTTTAAAATTCAACACCAAGCCAGAAACAATTAGATTTGGTCCCCCGCCCTGGACCCCCTCCCTTCTAGCTGGGACGGCTGCGCCCCCCTGGACCCCCCTCTAATTATCATAACCTGACCTAACCTAATGAAATTCCCTAAATGTAGCTTGGGGGTTTTGGATGGGGGAGACATATATGAGCAATATATGGAGTTAAAAATCTAGGGAAATTTCCCTTTCGTTATTATGAATTTGTGAAAGGTAAAATGAGGTTCACAATGCCCCTAACAGTGTGACTTAGACGGTTAGGCAGTTTACTGTGCCGTGGTATGTATTGTCTGAAATTGCAATAATACCAAAACAGGTGATATATGGACAGCATATGCCACTTTTGGGGAAATTTTAAAAAGACCTCTTAATTTGAAATCAATTAATTATAATATGTCCAAGTTCCCCCATCCACTCCAATTACCCATCACCAAATATTCTAAATTCATCTAAAACAACCTATGCAAAGTGGGGAAGCTGTGCCTCCCACACCCCTTAATCAAGCATAAACCTAACCTTTACTAATGAAACACCTAAAAATTACACTGCTAGACTTAGAAAATCTGGAACTTCTGCTAGACTCCCAAGTGCTATTACTGACAAAGTACATGCTTGCCACTCAATTTTTCAATGTTTACAGAAAAGTCACTAACCATTCTACATGATATATACTTGTATTTGAAACAGCTGCATTATAAAAATTCATCTTAAAAACATCGCAGACATGTTATGTACGTTGTACTCTGCTAACTTACATTTTTCTTTTTTAATTAGAAATGAGTTCCAACCTTGTAGATTTTGCCCAAATACAATCAGTGATGCATTCCTTACTGTTTAATATCAGATTGACACCTATCTCCACATTTATTGATTTAGTTAGGTAATGCTCGGTTAGATTAGTGTCCTTAAAAGTCCAAGAGGAAGCAAACTGCTGTTCCCCAAATTGGTTCAGTTAGGCTAGTCGCCTGCAATGCATTACATAACCTAATCAACTTTCATAAACCAACATGATCTGATATATATATATATATATATATATATATATATATATATATATATATATATATATATATAGAGAGAGAGAGAGAGAGAGAGAGAGAGAGAGAGAGAGAGAGAGAGAGAGAGAGAGAGAGAGAGAGAGAGAGGCTTAGCAACTTATAACAATGTACAAACAAGGCTCTATTTCCTTGTTCACTTCTTTCCCAATTCAATATATCCCAAATTCATTACAATGCACTTTACAACCGAGTATCCCGAGTTTATATAATCTGATTGGTCAGGCAATTCCTCTAAGTACTACAACAACCTGGTAGAGGTAGTAACACCATGAAGAGCCGTTTTACAGATATGATGCATCACGCCGGTTTAAAGGTTATTAAAGCCTTACCTGAGGAAGGCGAACATGGGTCCTGCTGAAGACTGCCTGCATCCTGGCTTATGCAACGCTCACTAATCAGCTGTGTGCGACTCGCTCTTCACTCTCACTCCCTCTGTTGCTGATCGGAGAGTTTAAGGGATTATAAAAGTAACCTATTTTAGCTACACAAATTCAAATGCATTACCATACCTTTATTATGATCAATTTCATGCCAATAATAAAAGATGAAAGTTTATATAAAAATTTTCATAACTGGAATATTGGTTTGCTTACATCAATATATAATGTAAATCAATGAAGAAAAGAAAGTTAAAGAAATAAAGGAAGATAAAAGCCATGGCAAAAATACTTGGATATATCTATATAAGAATGTTAAAAGGAGAGAAAGAAAAGGAAACAAAAGTAATTTTCAATAGTCACCCGCAAGTCAAACAAACTCAAACATATGGGACCAAACGTGCTCAGAGATGTGTATGTTAAAAGCAAGGATATTATAAATCCTTGGCTAAAAGCAAGGATATTAAATCCTTGGCTAAAAGTGTCCACAGCACACAACATTCCAGGTGCCATCTTTAATGTATATTGGAGAATAAAATATGGAATATAGTACTTTCTACGATCGTGAAAGTTGGTGTTTTATAAAACTATTTGTTTCATTGTTATCATACAATAAAAAGAACCTCAAAATGACATGAGACAAGAGAAAGAAGGCAAGATAATGGATTTTTATAGTAACATCTCACCTTTCTTACCACGAATATGACATCTATTATGATGGTCTTTGAGACCATGAAAGTTGATGTTTTATAAAGAATTACGTATTGTTACGAACCCATGTATGGGGGGGGAGGGGCCGTGGCCGTGGGTATGTGTGTATGTATGTGCGTGGTGGGCGTGAGAGTAGACAAAGTAGCAACGGGTCTGGGACGGGGAGGAGAGAGAGAGGCCGGAGGAGCGACACAAGGGAAAATGGGGCTTTTGACGATTCAGCAAATAGTTTCTGCCGCCGCCCGGCGACAGGCAGTGAGGGGAGAGAGCAGAGAGAAGAGAGTTGGGGCCCAGTGAGGAGGACAGAGGGAAGAGCTGCCTCGCTTCCCCTTGTTCCTGGACAGATATATTCTGACTGCCATGTAATAGTACCTGTGCTTTGGCAGTGTGTGCGCCTGGACTGTGTGTGCCTAGTTGACATTGTGGAAGCCTGCTGGGAGGCCGTGAATGAGGTGTGAGGTGTGAGGAGGCCCGAGCTGCCGCCTTGCTGTGTCGTCTTGCTGAGCGCGCCTTTGTCATTTTGTGAGGCGTGTCACGGTCCCCCGTGTTACCTGTAGTGCTTGCTGAGTAAACTAGCCAAAGTGAACTCTGTGTGTTTGCTTTGTCCCCCATTTTGAGCTGCTATAGGTACACTTCGCTACACTTGCCCATCCAAACCGTGTGGAAGTTACGCAACCCCCCCTATGCCCTGTTGCCCTGCTTGTGCACCTGGGAGGCCTGTGTGAACCCTGTGGCCTGAGACGTGCTGCTGGGGGCAGAGAGAGGGTGTGAAGAAGAAGAAACAGGGGGGGTGAACGTAACAGTATTTTATTGTCATTTCACAGTAAATAGAACCTGAAAATGACACCAGACAAGCCAAAAAGGCGAGCTAATGTATTTTTATGTAGGCATTTCACATAATTTTACCAAGAAATGGCGTTATCTGGCCATATTTTGTGGCTGTTGCTGTGGAAGAATATGTAATGTTCTTTAAGATCAATATTAAATCCTATATGGAACCTAGAGTCGATGCGCGCTTGTTAGTGGGTGCGGTTTGCCTACACTCACTGCCTCAAGGCATCACTCACGCCCTAACAAATATGTCAGTAGGTTGAATTTACTGTACTTTAGATATGGATAGCTAGGAATAGAACATGAAATTAAATCTTAAGCATTGATAACTTTATCATATTTGTTTATTGAAAGCAAAAAAAAAAAAAAAAAAAAAAAAAAAAAAAAAAAAAAAAGAGAGAAATGACAAATATACAAACAGCTACAACTATTTTACAATATAACTTGATTCACTTGTTTCATATTATAAATCAGCAACTTTACTTCTTACAGTTCAGTTTTATCAAACACAATACAAATAACACTGCTCTCAATACAATAAAAAAAGTTTATAAAAGTTCAGTGTGGCACTTAAGTCTGGTTTTAAAATATAGAATGACAGTTCTAGTTAATAATCTAACATTTTACCCAACTGTAAATATGATTAAATAAAAAAAATACCAGTACCCAGACATCGAGTCCCATACCCCCAGCATTTGGTTCCCATACCCCCAAGGGGTATGGATGCCCCCGGTTAACAACCTCTGCCCTAGACCAAGGATTAAGGATAAAGTGATCTTTTAAAAACATTTTTTTTCTTCTTCTTTTAAAAACTTTTAAAACAAGACTTAGCTACTCGGCGGCGCTTAGGTCCTTTTTTTTTTTCTGGAGTGTGTAGATTTTTTTTTTCTTGACACGACCGCCGCGGGTAAAACTTTGTCCTACGCCCTTCAACGCCACCATGCCTCTGTGCTTTACCGATTCGCGAAATCGGCGTCCTTCTAGAACATCTCCAAGGACGTCTTTTCTTTTTTCGGGAGCTACACTGCAGAGGAGAAAAGGTACTGCTTTCTTGGCCAGACCACTCAGTACAGTGAAAATACCGCCTCCTCTCCGCCCACGTGGCACGGGAGGAGGTAGAAAAATGTTTATATCATCTAATCCATCGCCTCTTGTCCATCTCTCTAAAAGGAGAGTATCAAATTCATGGCGGGCGGGAAGATGGAACGTCGCTCGCATGACGGTCGCGAGTGAATAACACCCCGTCACCCTCAGATGTAGTATTTGTTTATTCTATTTAAGTCGAATATGAAGTAATATCACCATAGTATTCTCCCAACCATAATTGAGAGCCCGTCCTTTCTGATCCGTGACTTGTATGGAAATAGTATCTAAGTGAGGCTTGAGAGACTTGCCTGAAATCCTTGCCCCCCCCCCCCCCCCCCCCCCGCCGTTTCCATAGCTACTGCGGCTAAGAGATTCACCATTTGCCCGTTACACAATCGGAGTAGAATAAGGCAAAACCAATTCCCCCGTCTTGACGTGGGGGAAAGGGGGCTGGAACATAGGTGACTGCATTCTCAGTAAAGGGGATTACGGCGTCATAGATGGAATATTCACCCGGAAAGTCAATGCCCATACAATGAACCATGGGGGAGCCGAATCTATGGGACAACTTGCGAAAGTGTTCATCTCTCGTGCAAAGACCTATATGTATCCCCAAATTCGCCCGGCGTAAATCCTATTATATCGAAACAAGCTACCACCCTTGAAATACCGGGGATATTGACTCTTCAGTTGATTTTGGGGGGCAATGGTCAATTCCTCGTTAATAGTATGAATCATGTACCGCACATCTCCGGCTTCAATGTTAGTCTGAAGTAAAAAGGTGTATAGAAGATACGAATGCTCGGGGGCGGCGTGGGCAGCAGGCTGTAGAAAGCCTTTGGATATAATCAGTTGATTAAGGCCACCTCGTAATCTTTGTTAGGATCTAATTTTAACGGGGGATTTAGTCTGCTTTCGAACTGACCAGGTGTGTTATGGGGATACACGTCACGGTTCCGTAAATTATTCGTCACCCGCCATCGTTAATTGACGACTGAAGCCCCCACCCCTCACAGAATAACATTTATACACAGCTTTTTTTTTTTTTTTGGTACATGTCCTTTTATTGATTATTATTGTTCAGGTAAGCAAACCAGTACAGTTTTAATGCCAAAAGGTTTAAGTCTAGTGGCTAAAGATTGTATGCCTGGTAGGAAAAATTCTTGCCACTCATTGTCACATCACCCACGGCAGCCAATTCCTTCTGGGAAGTAGATATTTTCTTCGTCCTTGTGTCCCATGACCAGAGTAGCGAGCTTCTTGAGACAGGTCTGGAAATGTTGCCGGCGGTTGAGCTTGGTATCTGCTCTCAGACCCACTACATAGTGTCCATCTCTCAAGGAGTTCACAACTTCACTGGCACGATGATTGTCTTCCTCGGCCTTGCCCCAACCGAAATGCGCCACACAGGCAATGAGGTATGAAACGTTGTCTTCTTCTTCTGGCGGTGCTTGTACAATCGAGGTTCCTGGGGCGTCTCTGCTGCCCACCACGCCTTGGGAAAGGTTATAAAGACGCTTTCGGCGGCTGTTTGCAGTTTCATGGGGGTAGAGGTGATCCACGAATGGTCAATTAGCCGCGTCGCAGTGAGGGTATTGATGTCAGACACCACCAGATTTTGTAATTCTTGTTGAAAAATAAATACTCTTCTGGGCAAGCTTTGAAATACTTACAAAGGTGTGTGTGTCGTTGCACATTAATGCTTCTGAAATTCAAATAAATTTATTTAATGATAATTGATGGCATATGACATTGTTTGAGCCTTTATTCATAATTTCAGATGATATTCATAAAACCACCTATAATTATATCAAGATAAGTAATCTGTCATATTCTACTGACTTCAATGGACGTACAATAATATTTAATTTCATTTGAATGTATTGAACAATAGGCAAATGCATGTAATGTATAGGAAATATTATGTTCCAACAAAGACGTAACGTGTCCGGTACGACAACTATCCTCGGCTGGTGGCAACAAACAAGCCTAAACAACATTTATTCTAATAGCTTCCGCTTTTCCACTCGGGAATCTCGCAAATCCTTTGACCTTATCAGTTACTTGGTCTGTTTTTCTCTTCCTTTTCTTGAATCAGACGTGCAGGCTGCCACGGCACACGTAAAATTTGGCATGTTGGTCTCTCAACAGATCTTAGTTTTGTTTACACTCTTACCAGTCTTTCTAACCGAGGCCCAGATTCAGAAAGCACTTTACACTATTCAAAGGGTATATATCCCTATGTTACAACTTTCAGACACACATTGTTATTCAGAAAGCTCTCTACAACTCTCAAATGTGGCTACCATGTAAATCCCGGCCCAGAACTACACCAACTCGGGAGGTGGTGTTACTCACTCAGATGAACATAAAATTCGGTGTAACTAAGGTTTTCTAAGAAGATATAAGTAATGTGAGACAATATGACACCCAAAAGATCATTCCATAAAGGCGGGATGGTATATAGCCCACTGTGGAGATGATTCTCGGTTAACTTAACTTCATCCCCATGGGCCCCCACAGGCGAGCCGGAGGGACCACAGACCGACACGAGTGTCCCTTATATTTAGATTTGGTGTTTTTATTTGTTTCACTTGATTTTGGATCTCGCTTCTGCTGCAGATACATCATTATGATGCTTCTCCATCACTAAAAGTTTCTCACGGGTCCTATAAATTTGTGGAAGAGGGATGTGTGGTTTGGCCCGCGGAAATTTGCCGACACAAAATCATATAAAACATCACTAATTTATTCAGACACATTACCTTCCTAATAATAATGTCCTTGTGTATGCCTTCTGCTTCTACAATGACTAAAACTGAAGGGAACTGATAAAACCTTTAAATAAAACAAGACAGAAGTAGAGGTGACGATCAACAGAGACAACCATCAAAAGTCACAAGAAGAAGAAGAAGAAAAGGGCGGAGCTTAGACAGAGTGGAGAGGCAGGAGGGAGAGCTTATTTCAGTTCGTCGTACGTCCGCCAGCGATGCTGTTGTTTTTATTTCACTGATTAGCTTCATATATAGGAGGTGACAGTGTTATCTGCTATTTTTCAATAATCCCAGATAAAATGCATAAACCAAAATCAGCATTACTCTATTTTTACCGCACGTACTTAAAAAAAAAACCATTACCGATTTTCAGTTTTATCATATAATTGAATTAACAAAGCCTTATCATATACTAGTAAGTATAAATAATAACGTAAAGAGTTATGTTTTTAACTTTAAATACACTTGTGCAGCAATTTATGTCGTATTTGTTTCTGCACATCGGTTTCCAGATTAGCTAAGTCACCCCTTTGCCTGAGGAAATCGGAGACAATTAAAAATTGTAGCGCTAATAGGTATCTACGACCCTCACTGCGACGCGGCTGATTGGCGAAATTGAGGAAAATGTTCATGCCGTCAGTTGACACTAGAGGACAGCAGCAGTGGAGAGTAGTGAATGGGAGGGGGACCCCTGCTGGCCAACTGTTGACGCCACACAACGGCAACACTCCACCATCACATTCAAAATGTCCCCACTAACAAAAAAAAAAAGTGAGAAACTTGTCCACGGATGCGCGTTCATCTGTTCCCTAGAAAAACTTGAAGGTATGTAGTGATAAATAATGATAAGACAAGTCAATAAATATGACACATTTAAATAAAAGGCCATTTTATATATCGGAGTATGCCTCACCGAGGAAACGTTAGGTAAATATTGTCAAAACATTTACAAATCTAGCCTAACCTTATCCAGATTGCTCTAAATGTTGTGACATAGGGACTGGTTTTATTGCTGAGTTGAATTTTATTGGTACTGACACACATTTCACTTGTAGGTGAATGCAGTAGCTCCAAGGCAAGCTGCCTGGTGAGACCACCACCTTGTTACCATGGCTTAATAATGCAGTCCCACGTCTCACGGGTAATATATATATATATATATATATATATATATATATATATATATATATATATATATATATATATATATATATATATTGTTATGCTGCCCCCCCCCCCCCCCCCAACACGCACACACACACACAGCTTCCAAGGCGACGACAGGTACACTCTTACCAACAGCGTCACCCTCAGGACGGCATACAGGACAGGGTCGGCAGCAGACAGACAGGGACACTTCTTGGAGAAGATTCGTGGCTAGCAAGGTGAGCGAGGTACAGACCCACAGACCCCAGACTTACTCAGAGAGGCAGGAATACAGTTAAAGGCAAGGCACAACTTCCTTACTTTACTGACACACAAGAGTAAATACAGGATGGCACACAGTACTTAACACCACTACACAAACAGGGCAGGAACGCTTCCTCAGGGAGAGCAGGACAGGCTGGCATCTTCTCACACTCCTAACTGGGCTGCAACTTGCCCCGCTGGGCTCATCCTCCGCCCACCAATTGCTGAGTCGTCAAAAGCCCCCTCTCTTTTGTGTCGCCCCTCCAGCCTCTCTCTCCCCGTCCAAGACCCGTTCCTTCTACTGGCCAATCAGGCACAAGATATCCACCTGGCCGCAAACTCCGGCCCTCACAACCACCTCTGCTCCAATGTCATCATTGCCAATCTAATAGCATTGCCAACTCTTATCTTCACACTAGGCGCCGCTGCAACAATATATATATATATATATATATATATATATATATATATATATATATATATATATAGATATATATATATATAGATATATATATATATATATATATATATATATATATATATATATATATATATATATATATATATATATATTGTGATGTAAACTACCTTTGGTAGTTTAAATGTCCGCTTATGGTTTCGGAGACTCGATCAAGAGGTCTAAGTTTTGTTACTAATCTTTGAATGCACTGTTTCAAGTTTCATGGAATGCTTCGAGTTACGAAGCCCTACCCTATATAAGTTCGTCCGACCTGGGTAAAGTAGATTCTCTTCCCTGCCTTCGTGGTTTCCGGGAGTTGGTGTGCAAAGGTTTGTGGTAGCTGGCGGCTACTACAGGCCTGGTTCTCTCCATTTATGTAAGTGTTCTCCTCCAGTTATATATGTGTAATGTAATTTCCTGAGAGCAGGGTTTTTTGGAAGTGACGTGATTAGGGTGTTTATAATTCTTTGTGCATTAACTCTGATTTTTGTTGTTACTGTTTTTCTTTGTGCATTGTGTGATTTATGATGTTACTGCTTTTGTTGTGTATCTTGTGGTGCAAGAAGGGGAGGAGAAGTCGTCTGAGGATGATGTAGGATCTGGATCTTTAATATCTATAATTATTTACAATTAAATAGTTAAGCTTGACTGAAAGTTTTCCTTTGTTAGGTGGCGACCTCTTGCTGATTGGGTTATTCAATCTGTCACGATCCAAGTTCGTAACAGTTATATTGGCGACCTCGCCAGGATCCTGAGACTTAAGGACTTATTCCTCACCTTGTTGCCCCTTTTGACTATTGCCTGTAGTTCCTCAATATGCCTGTGATTAGTGAAAGTGATGCCGTGGAGTTTTGCCAATCTCAGCCTAGTGCAGAACAAGTGAGGGCGTTGGAAAAACATGAGTTAATACTAGTTGCACGGTGCCTTGAATTAGAATGTTCCTCCTCGTTCACTAAGGAGGCGTTGGTTAACTTGGTTGTGTCATACCTATGTGCTAAGGAATACAAGTTTGGTAACGTAAAGGGTGATAACTTGGGCAAAGGTGCCGCTTCACTATTACCCCGTGACACAGGTGCAGAAGCAGCTCCACCGCAGAACACTGCCACTACCGAACTAAAATTGAAGTTAGAATTAACTAAAATTCAGTTACAATTAGCCCAAGTAGAAGCAGATAAGGAAACCACTAGGTTGCAACGTACTAAACTTGAAGTAGCTCAAACCCAACAGAGTGCGCCTGCTGTGTTTGATATTTCGAAGCATGTGAAGCTTGTACCGCCTTTCTCAGAGCAGGATGTTGACACCTATTTCCGCTCTTTTGAGAAAATTGCAGATAGCCTGTCCTGGCCAAAGACTTATTGGCCTATTCTTTTGCAAAGTGTTTTGATAGGGAAAGCACAGCGTACCTTTGTTGCGCTATCGAAGAGCCAGTGTGCAGATTATGATGTTGTTAAGGCAGAAATATTTAAAGCTTATCAACTTGTTCCCGAAGCATACCGGAGAAGGTTTAGAGAGTGGCGGAAGCGGCCTGGCCAATCCTATGTAGAGTTTTCACGTGTAAAGAGGGATGCTTTTGAACAATGGTTACGCTCTCAGGAAGTTACAAATTTTTCTGATTTATGTGAACTCATTTTGTTGGAGGAGTTTCAGACGAGTGTTTCTCGGGAGGTTTCAATCTTTTTACGTGAAAAAGATGTTTCAACCCTTCAAGATGCTGCTATACTTGCAGATAATTACGCGTTGTTGCACAGAGACTCCCCCGAGAATCACTCTCGCTTGGAGAGAGTAAGAGAGAACAGTCACACCGGCACTAGGAAACCAGCGACATCGTCTGGTGGTTATGTTAACTTTAATCAGTCAAAAACCAAAGTGGATGTAAGTAAAGCTAATAAAGTAGAGAGACTGCCTATAAGTTGCAATTACTGTGGGAAACCTGGCCACCAGATGAGGTCGTGTTGGAAGAGATCTCGTGACATTTCTGCTGTTAAGCCTGTGTTTGTAACATCTCCTAATGATGATGTGATTACTGAAACGCCTGAGGTGTCTACCATGCTAAATAATGAACAGCCTGTTAATCTTCCATGTCTTGCTAACAATGGTTTCAGTTGTAATGAAATTTCCCAAGTTCGGGAATTGCCCAGTGAGAGTAAAGTTAATAGTCCTAATGAGGGACTGGGTACCTATCAGCCGTTTATGTCGTCCGGTACAATCATGGGTGATGGAGAAAAAAAGGAGATACAAATTCTCAGGGATTCGGGTGCCTTACAAACCTTGTTATTAGAAGGAGTGGTACCGACGAGAGAGACCGGAAAGCGAATAATGATAAGCTCGTTATGGGGTGTGTGTTCTGTGCCCTTGGTTGAGACTTATCTGTGGTCTTCTCTGTACGTCGGGCCTGCCTTGGTAGGGGTTGTAAAGACATTACCCGTCCCTGGTGTGCAGCTCCTCTTGGGCAATGACTTGGCTGGTGGGAGAGTGATTCCCACACCAATACTATCTGAGCACCCGGAGAAGTCTTTCAGTACTTTACAGTTGGAGGAGAGCTGCCCTGATCTCTTCCCCGTGTGTGCTGTCACCCGCTCCATGAATGCCCGCTGCGCTACGCCCGCTGATGAGATGGATGCTCTCGCGGAGGACAACAGTGAGCTTCCCGGTGAAGTGAACTTTAATCTGGAGGAACTGTTTAACCTTGAACAAGAGCCTAATACCGAGGTGAGTGTTGATGTTGACACAGGAGGTCGGGAAGCCCTGGTAGCCGCACAGCGCGCGGATGTGGAACTGCAGCGACTGCGCGAAGATCTAGAGGACGAGAAATGCCTCAAGTCTGACTACTACCTCGACCGGGATGTCCTGATGAGGAGGTGGGCCCCATCTACAGTTCCTGAGGAGGACGTTAGTTGGTCTACAGTACATCAGGTAATTGTTCCCAAACGCTATCGGAATGACATCATCAGTGTAGCCCATGATAACAACTTTGCAGGTCATCTGGGCAGAAGAAAAACCGTGGACAGAATATGGCAACACTTCTACTGGCCTAGTATTCGGAAAGACGTGGCTGAGTACTGTCGTTCCTGTCATACGTGCCAACTGGTGGGTAAGCCTAATGCCTCTATTCAACCTGCTCCTCTCATACCTGTACCTGCTTTTGATGAGCCTTTCACCAAAATACTTGTTGATATTGTAGGCCCACTACCTAAGACTTCATCGGGCTACAGTTATATTCTAACCCTCATGGATATGTCTACTAGATATCCTGAGGCCATACCCCTCCGCAACACTCACGCTAAAACAGTGGTGAGGGAGTTGTTGAAATTTTTCTCCCATTTTGGTCTGCCTAATGAGATCCAAACCGACCAGGGATCAAACTTTACTTCTCATAACTTCCAGCAAGTTCTCCACGAAATGGGCATTAACCACATTACTTCCAGTGCATACCATCCACAGAGCCAGGGTGCCCTCGAGAGGTACCACCAGACCCTGAAGACTATGTTAAGGAAGTATTGTTTTGAGAACGAGAAGGACTGGGATCAGGGAATTCCTTACGTTCTGTTCGCCACACGAGAGGTGCCCAACGAGTCGTTAGGGTTCTCTCCCTTCGAACTTGTCTTCTGTCATGAGGTAAGAGGTCCTCTTAAAGTTGTTAAAGAAAAGTGGTTGAATAATGAAAATCCCTCAGGACTATTAAAAACTGTTACTGACCTCAAAGATAAACTTAGGAGAGCTTGGGATGCAGCGAAGGAGAATTTGAAATTTTCCCAACGCAAAATGAAGACTTGGTACGACAAACGGGCCCGAGAGCGGATATTTCAGGAAGGCGACCAAGTCTTGGTACTCCTCCCAGTTCAAGGGCAACCTTTACAGGCAAAATACAGTGGTCCATATAAGGTGTTTAAACGGGTTGGGGAGGTTAATTACATTATCTCTACCCCCGATCGCAGGAAACCCCAGCGCCTCTGCCATATCAATATGCTGAAGCTCTACCATCCACGAGAATCCAGCCCCGGCACGCCGAACGCCCCTGCCTGCGTCGCGTCCCTAAGTGAGATGAGGGAGGAAGACTTCAGTTTGCTGCCTGTTAGCGGAGATAGTACGTGGATGGACAACTCGGTGAGCTGGGAGGCTGTAATGGAAAAGCTCGACCACCTATCATCTGAACAACGCCATGAACTCTCTACCCTTCTCTCGCAACATCAAGATTTATTTAGGACCACGCCTGGTCGCACTTCTGTAATACAACATGATGTGGATGTAGGTGAGGCCAAACCCATCAAACAATCTCCTTACAGAGTAAACCCCAACCGGGCAGAAATAATTAAGGAGGAACTGGAGTACATGCTGAGATGGGGACTCGTTGAGGCAGCTTCGAGCGAGTGGAGCTCACCGGTCACACTCGTTCCCAAGCCCGACGGCTCTCATCGCTTCTGCATAGACTACCGTAAGGTGAACGCGGTGACACGTAAGGATAGTTACCCACTTCCTAGGGTTGAGAGCTGTATTGATGAGGTAGGGAGAGCAAACTTTATCACTAAAATTGATATGTTAAAAGGCTACTGGCAGATTCCTCTTACAGAGAGAGCTAGGAAAATTTCATGTTTTACAACCCTTGGAAGGACTTACATATGCAATGTACTTCCATTTGGAATGACTAATGCTCCTGCTACTTATCAAAAACTTATGAATCTCCTCACAGCAGACATTCCCGGCTGTGTCGTCTATATAGACGATGTCGTAATCTATAGCGACACATTTGATGAACATATGGAAAGATTAAAGGCTGTACTGTCCTCTCTATCATCTGCTAACCTTGTTGTCAAGTTATCCAAATGTGAATTTGTTAAAGCCACTGTGGAGTATTTGGGATACGTCATAGGACAGGGAGTTGTTGCCCCTCCAACGGCTAAAATCAAATGTATCGATACCCTCCCAGTACCGACATGTAAGAAAGACCTGAGGAGATTTATAGGAATGGTAGGATATTATAGGATGTTCATCAACAATTTTGCTGGTATGCTGTCTCCTCTTACAGATTTGCTGAAGAAGGGAGTAAAGTTTGAATGGACGTCTCAGTGTGATGAGGTTTTCAACCAGCTCAAGGGTGTGTTGTGCTGCAAGCCCGTGTTGCAAGCACCTGACTTTTGTAAACCCTTTAAGCTGGCCTGTGACGCAAGCGATGTTGGGGCAGGAGCTGTGCTATTACAAGAAGACAACACTGGAGTTCACCATCCTGTGTCTTATTTCAGTAAGAAATTCCAGACTGCCCAAAAGAACTATTCAGTTATAGAAAAGGAGCTACTGTCCCTCATACTAGCGTTACAACATTTTGAAGTGTATCTGTGTTCTGGGAGTGTTATTACAGTGTACACTGATCATCATCCCCTGAAGTTTTTAAATAAGTTCAAACATAAAAATCAAAGACTGACTCGATGGAGTCTATTTTTGCAGGAATATAACTTGGATGTCCAACATATTCGTGGTCAGGACAATGTCCTTGCTGATTGTTTATCTAGAATATAAAAGGAAATTTCCCTTCAGGAAATTTCCTCCTTTAAGGGGGGAGATGTGATGTAAACTACCTTTGGTAGTTTAAATGTCCGCTTATGGTTTCGGAGACTCGATCAAGAGGTCTAAGTTTTGTTACTAATCTTTGAATGCACTGTTTCAAGTTTCATGGAATGCTTCGAGTTACGAAGCCCTACCCTATATAAGTTCGTCCGACCTGGGTAAAGTAGATTCTCTTCCCTGCCTTCGTGGTTTCCGGGAGTTGGTGTGCAAAGGTTTGTGGTAGCTGGCGGCTACTACAGGCCTGGTTCTCTCCATTTATGTAAGTGTTCTCCTCCAGTTATATATGTGTAATGTAATTTCCTGAGAGCAGGGTTTTTTGGAAGTGACGTGATTAGGGTGTTTATAATTCTTTGTGCATTAACTCTGATTTTTGTTGTTACTGTTTTTCTTTGTGCATTGTGTGATTTATGATGTTACTGCTTTTGTTGTGTATCTTGTGGTGCAAGAAGGGGAGGAGAAGTCGTCTGAGGATGATGTAGGATCTGGATCTTTAATATCTATAATTATTTACAATTAAATAGTTAAGCTTGACTGAAAGTTTTCCTTTGTTAGGTGGCGACCTCTTGCTGATTGGGTTATTCAATCTGTCACGATCCAAGTTCGTAACAATATATATATATATATATATATATATATATATATATATATATATATATATATATATATATATATATATATATATTGTTACGTTTCACCCCCTTTTTTTCTTCTTCACACCCTCTCTCTGCCCTCAGCAGCACGTCTCAAGCCACAGGGTTCACATAGGCCTCCCAGGTGCACAAGCAGGGCAACTGGGCACAGGGGGAGTTGTGTAACTTTCACACGGTTCGGATGGGCAAGTGTAGTGAAGTGTACCTATAGCAGCTCAAAATGGGGAACAAAGCAAACACACAGAGTTCACTTTGGCTGTTTACTCAGCAAGCACTACAGGTAACACGGGGGACCATGACAAGCCTCACACAATGACAAAGGCGCGCTCAGCAAGATGACACAGCAAGGCGGCAGCTCGGGCCTCCTCACACCTCACACCTCATTCACGGCCTCCCAGCAGGCTTCCACGATGTCAACTAGGCACACACAGTCCAGGCGCACACACTGCCAACACACAGGCGCTATTACATGGCAGTCAGAATATATTTGTCCAGGAACAAGGGGAAGCGAGGCAGCTCTTCCCTCTGTCCTCCTCACTGGGCCCCAACTCTCTTCTCTCTGCTCTCTCCCCTCACTGCCTGTGGCCGGGACGATTTGCTGAATCGTCAACATTCCATCTGCCTCGCTCCAGTACGCCTCTCTCTCTCCTTCCCGTCCCAGACCGGTTGCTTTTATTTCTACTCTAACGCCCACCACGCACATGCATACACACATACCCACGGCCACGGCCCCCCCATACATGGGTTCGTAACAATATATTGATGCAATGACGGCTACGTAGTGTGAAGATAGCAGTGGTAACACTGTCAGATTGGTAACACCAACTTCGGTGTGGAGGTGGTAAAGATGGCCGTATTTTGCGGCTAGGTGGATATCTTGTGCTGATTGGCCAGTAGAACGAATGCGTCTGGGACGGGAGAGAGAGAGACTCTGGGACAGGAGAGAGAGAGCGTGTCGGAGGAGTGATACAAAGGGAGAGGGGGATTTTGATGATTCAGCAGTGGGTTGCTGGCCGGCTGGAGGAGACAGAGTGAATCACGCCAAGCAGAGAGATGTAGCCAGCCTTGCTTTGAGAAGATGTTTCCCTCTCCCGCTCTCCCCGAGGACGTGATCCTGCTCTGTTTGTCCTGTGTGCCACCCTGTATTTACTCTCTTGTGTGCCAATAAATTAAAGAAGTTGTGCCATGCCTTTAACTGCATTCCTGCCTCTCTGAGTAAATCTGGGGTCTGGGTCTGTTACCTCGCTCCCCTTGCTAGCCACGAATCTTCGCCGAGAGGTGTCCCTGATTGCTGCCTACCCGTCCTGTGTGCTATCCCGTGGGTGCCATTGTGATAAGAGTGTACCTGTCGTCGGCCATGGAAGCTGTGTGTGTGGACGGGGACCAGCATAACAAGTGGTGTCAGGAGTTTTGGGGATATTTTGGCTAGCGAGGTTGCTGGGTATAAAGGCACCATGGCGGACCCAGATATGAGAGGCAATGAGAAGCCGGAAGACAGTGAGTCAGACTTGAAAATACTGGAAGCCTTGTTCGTCAAAATGGCAGAGGAAATGAAACAGGATTCAAGTGAACTAAAGCAGGAAATCGGTGCAGTGGCACTAAGAATGGACCTGATGAGAGAGGGCATGAACATTTTCCTCAATTTCGCCAATTCGATCACTTTATCCTTAATTATAATATCCTTGATTGAGTCGGACCATGATGTCGCATCTGATGAGCTAGAACGTATGCTGCCGCGGCGGTCATCAAGGATTGGGACATCAGGTGTGTGTAGCTTGTGTGAATGAGATTCAGGGGGGAGTGACTTCCAGGTTCCTGCCCTAAGGACAGCCGGAATACTCCGAACTTTCCTGAATAAGGTACTTGTAGCTACCGCCAGAACTTCATGTGCCCTAACCCGAACCAAGCGCATGTCCTCCTCTGAGACATCACCATGTGCCCGTTGTATGACCTTACATATCCAGTGAGAGATGGTATGAGGGTGCACCACACGTCTAGGTTCAGGAACAGTCACAAAAAGTCTGGAGCATCGAGGACGACAATCCCTGGTCCTACGAAGATATTCCCTTACAGCTGTGACTGGGCATAAAAGCCGGTCTTCCTCAGAGTCACCAACAAAGTCCTTAAGAGCAGGAATCGTGAAGTCCGACTGAGAGATTCATCCCCAGGAAGTTGGGTCTTCGCAAGAAAATCCGGGGCCAAAGAAAAGGTCATGGAGGACCAACCCTTAGAGTGACGAACCTCTGCCAAAAGTCTATGCAGCTCGCTAACCCGACGAGCCGAAGCTAAAGCCAAAAGAAAAGAAGTTTTCAAAGCCACGTCCCTCATTGAAGCCAAACGAAGAGGCTCATAAGGGGACTTCATTAACGAACATAAAACTAAAGACAAATCCCATGCAGAAATGCGTGGGGAACGAGGAGGAGCCGACTTGGCAAATCCTCGAAACAGGGCTGACAGATCCAAATCATGAGAGACATTCAAGCCAGATTGCCTTAAAATGGGGCCTAAAGCTGACCAATAGCCTCTAATGGAAGGCAAGGACAAACGCTTTGTGTCCCAAAGAAACAAAAAAATCTGCTAAGTCCATCACAGAGATTGAGAGAGGATCATAACCCCGCGACTGACACCAACCACAGTAGACAGACCATTTCGCTTGATAGACTTCTGCCGAGGACTGTCTGACTGGAAGGGCCATGGCTCCAGCAGCTTTTCGCAAAAAGCCTCTTGCTCGGAAGAGATGCTGGAGAGTCTCCACGCGTGAAGATGAAGGGTCTCTGGAGAATGATGAAAGAGGTGACAATGAGGCTGGCGGAGCAGTGAAGCCCACTGAGGCAAAACTCGAGGACTGTCTACTAGCAGACTCAGATGCAGGAGGAGGGCGCAGAAAGGGGAGAACATACCTGTAACGCAGGGTCTTCACTACCCATTCCCCTGCCCCCACCTCCATCCACTCTCGCCAGTGCTGCTGCAGGCAAGCGCCAACAGGCACTGGAGAGAGAACCACTTTCCTAGCGAGATCCTCCCCGGCCACAGGTTCTGCTACTGCGGGAACCTCTGGCCCGAAAGGACACCGCCACCGAGGAAGTCCTGGGGACTGATGTCGACGAGGAGGCACGAACAGCTGAACCTCTCCTTGTCTGCTGTCTCACTGTACCCCTACGGGAAGCAGAGGAAGAACCCCGAAAGGAGGAGGCCAAACCTTGGACCACCGAAGAAAGCATGCATTGCTGAGAAGCCAAATGCTCCTTGTCCTGCACACTGGCCACTATAGTGGGGTCAAACAGCATGACAGAAAAGGGAGAAGAAAGCAATTGCATCCTGTCCCTGTCAGAAAAGGTACAAGGCAAAGACTCAACCACAGCTTGCCTCCGTAACATAAGGAGTCTACAACGCAGCTCCTCTGTTGGACGAAGAATGTCCTTGTTGGCCTTGGCCAGGGCTGACAGGAACTCCAATACACCCTGCTCCATACCCGAAGCAGTACCAGCCTACGTTGCCAAAACCTGGTCTACCCAAGAGGCAATGTCAGCCATGGAACTACATACTCTCTCCATTTGGGTCAAAAGGCGAGAGGAGACAGAGACTGACTGGCTACCCAAAGGCCTTGGACCCAACAACTCCTCGTTAATTGGAGGTGAAGTCGTCGAGGTCCCCTCAGGCAGATAAAAGGATCTGGTTCGTCCATACCAGTCCCTCGGTAACTTAAAAGAAGCAGAAGAAGGCTTAGGCTCCTTTCGGGATCTGCATTGGACTTCCTCACGGACAGCTTGACCCATAAGCGACCGTGGGAGAGTAAGAGGGGGCTGGCAGGGCAAGCCTGAACCCTGTACTCTCTCTATTTCCGTAAGTTGGGCTGAGGAAGTGACCTCTGGTGAAGGCAGCTGAAGGTAGTCCCTCACTTGGCCTATGAGGTGCACAAAAGGGGACACAGCGGTCTGAGTGGAAGGTACCTCATCCTCATCATCCTCACCAGCAGTAGAGGAAAGAGGATGGCCATCTGTCACTGGAGGCACAAACTCATGGTTAACCCCAGTGCCCTGGAAATAAGGGCCACTAGGCACAGGAGCTGTAAATGACACAGTGGAAGCCTTACCCAAGTCCAAGCCACTGTGAGGAAGAGACTGTCCGTCTTGCCTGGGAGCCAAAGGGACGCCAGCCTCTGTACTAGGATCATGAGATTGGTTGCTAGGCATGGGAGCCATATGGCTGACAGCAATACTCGTCCTGGGCAGGGAGAAGGTCGCCAGGCACAGAAACTGATTGGCCGTGACCTAACCCCCCTGCCTGGTGACCTGGATTAGCCTTACCTAAACTCAATGCAGGTCTGGGGATAAGTTGATGGCCGCCAGGCATGGGAGCCGTATGACAGACGCTATCAACAGTATCCCTGATAGGAGTCTGGCCGCCAAGCATGGGAGCTGTATGACAGATGCCGACCTCCGTATCCTGGGTGGTGAGATGGCCGCCGGGCATGGGAGCCTGATAGCTGACGCCAACCTCACCCCTATAAACAGTCTTACCCTGTGTACCACTAGGTCCCGGCTGGGAACTGTCCATCTGGGAGGCAGGTGACACGAAACCCGAGAATGGAAAGCCTGAAGAAGAATAGAGAAGGACCTGGGAAAGCTTATCCAACGTCTCTTCCATCCTGCACATCCGTTTGTCCAGCTGTTGAGAAGAGGAGGAAGACTTACGTTTACCTGTAGCAGACGACGCAGACGCCATTTTCCTCTCCATACGATCTTTTATACCCACCAACAGACGTTGAAACTGATCGTGGGACAAATTCCTACAGCTGTCACAACGGGAAGCAAGGCTACAAAACACCTCCCTACATGACGCAGAACACTTGAAACACTTACGTGCCATAATACAACACCAAAAATCCTCCCTGCAAGTAAATAAAGACAAGGGAGAGAAAACAAAACAATCAAACAAAGCCAAACAGCCGGCTGAAACCGGTGCAAACACATAGCTGGAAACAGCAAAAAGGCGAATGAGGGCTCCTTGTGTTGATACGGGGCTCCTGGGATAGAGAATGGGTCACGGGGTCATACAAAGAGATCAACAAATGAATATAAGGAATAAGATATTGTGAAGCATCTGAGAGGGTATCTCTCACTTAGTGTTATGCTCAGATTCATCTTCTCTGAAATCATTCAAGTGCAGAGTAATATGAAGTCTGTTGCAGTCCTCATGTCTCATTTATAGGCCAGTGTCATTAACAAGTGTTGTTGGAAAAATTTGTGAGATGGTAATCAAAGAAAGGTAGGTGCAATATTTAGAGGAAAATGAAGTTGTATCAAATTGCCAGTATGGATTTAGAAAAGCAAGATCAAGTGTTATAATTTTTTTTTTTTTTATGTAGAAGGGAGGCGGCCAAGGGCAACAAAAATCAAACAAAATAATCCACTCTAGTGCCGGTCCCTGGAAAGTCCATATTCAGTAGCCAAAAGAAGAATGAGATAAGTGTCTTGATACCTCTCTCTTGAAACAGTTCAAGTCATAGGCAGGTGGAAATACAGAGGCAGGAAGAGAGTTCCAGAGCTTACCAGAGAAAGGGATGAAAGACTGAGAATACGGGTTAACTCTTGCATTAGAGAGGTGGACAGAATAGGGGTGAGAGGAAGAAGTAAGTCTTGTGCAGCGAGGCCGCGAGAGCAGGGGAGGCACGCAGTTAGCGAGATCTGAAGAACAGTTAGCATGAAAATAGCGATAAAAGAGAGCAAGAGAGGCAACATCGCGGCGATGAGAAAGAGGCTGAAGACAGTCAGTCAGTGGAGAGGAGTTGATAAGACGAAAAGCTTTTGATTCCACCCTGTTCAAAAGAGCTGTATGAGTGGAGCCCCCCCAAACATGTGAAGCATACTCCATACATGGGCGGATGAGTCCCCTGTATAGAGTTAGCAGTTGGGGAGGTGAGTAAAACTGGTGGAGACGGATCAGAACACCTAAATTCATAGAAGCTGTTTTAGCTAGAGAGATGTGAAGTTTCCAGTTAGATTAGTAGTAAAGGATAGACCAAGAATGTTTAGTGTAGGAGAAGGAGACAGTTGAGTGTCATTGAAGAAGAGGGGATAGTTATTTGGAAGGTTGTGTCGAGTTGATAGGTGGAGGAATTGAGTTTTTGAGGCATTGAACAACACATGGTTTGCTTTGCCCCAATCAGAAATTTTAGAAAGATCAGAAGTGAGGTGTACTGAGGCTTCCCTGCGTGAGCTGTGTACTTCCTGAAGGGTTGGTCGTCTATGGAAAGACGTGGAAAAGTGCAAGGTGGTATCATCAGAAGAAGTTTGGTTTAGAAGATCATTGATGAATAATAGGAAGAGAGTGGGTGATAGGATAGACCCTTGAGGAACACCACTGTTGATAGATTTAGGGGAAGAACAGTGACCGTCTACCACAGCAGCAATAGAACGATCAGAAAGGAAACTTGAGATGAAGTTGCAGAGGACCAGGCAAAACTATTTAATAGATATGTAAATGGAAAGCTGAAAACCAATCACAATATAGAAAAGTTGAAAAGAGGAAACATATAATACACAGAAGATCAAGAAATGGCCGAAATAATGAGTGAACATTTTAACGAAGTATTCACCAGAGAGAATGATAAAATAAAGAAATAGGCCAAAAAAAAAAAAAAAAAAAAAAAAATCTCCTCCTATGAGTGAAACTATTGTATCACGGCAAGACATAGAGAATGAAATGAAAGATCTCGATGTAAGAAAATCTCATGGTCCAGATGAAGTCTCAAACTGGATACTTAAAGAATGTGGAGAGGAATTAGTGGATAAATTATATAACATTATAAATTGTTCCCTCAAAGAAGGCAAGATACCAGAAGATTGGAAAGATGCAAACAAAGTACCAATATATAAAGGAGGAAATAAAGAAGATCCAACGAATTACAGACCAGTATCTCTCACAAGCACCATAGCCAAAATCTACGCGAAGATTATTAAGAATAAATGGTGAAACACTTGGAGGAAAATAATATATTGAACTGAAGACAATGATTATTAGAGATAATTCAGGAAAGAGACGGATGGGCTGACTGTGGACTCCTGGACTTAAAGAAAGTGTTTGACAAGGTGCCACACAGAAAATTGTTAGAAAAATTAGAGTTCATAGGAGGACTGCAAGGTAATCTATTAGAGTGGATGAGAGAATTTATATACGCAAGAAAAATGCGCGTTATGATTAGAGACAAAGTATCTACTTGGAAAGAAGTGATTAGTGGAGTCCCACAGGGATCGGTGTTGGCTCCGATTATGTTTACCATATACGTAAATGACATGGATGAAGGGGTGACCAGTTATATGAGCTTCTTTGTAGATGATGCGAAACTGCTGAGGTTATTGGAAAGTAAGAGGGACTGTGAACAATTGCAAGATGATCTTGAAAAAAATCGGAAATGGGGTCAAAAATAGGAAATGGAACTCTATGTCAAAAAGTGTAGTGTAATGGAATTTGGAAAAAGCAAAAAACAGGATATCAGGAATATACAATCCGGGAAATAAAGAAGTAAAGAAGGTAGAATTTGAAAAAGACCTGGGAGTAGTCATCACAAAAGATATGACCCCTGATAAACAAATAAACAAAATCATTGGAGAAACCTACAATTTGTTAAGATCAATCAAAGTGGCATTTGCGTATATGGGTGAGGAAATGGTGAAAAAGATATTGATCACAATGATATGACCAAGATTGGAATATGCAGCAATTCTGTGGTCACCCACTACTAAGAAAAACATCAGGAAGCTTGAAATAATACAAAGAGCAACAACGAAATTGGCTCCAGAGCTGTCAGAATTAACATATGAGGAATGGTTGTCAAGATTGGAATTGCCAACAATAGAACAAAGAAGAGAAAGAGGAGACCTGTTGACCATCTACAGAATCATGAAGAACATGGAAATTCTTGATAGAGAGGACCTCCTAATTTGGGACACAAGGAACACAAGAGGGCATGGAAAAAAAAAAAAAAAAAACTGAAAAAGGACAATTATAGAAGAGATGTGGAGAAGAACAGCTTCCCCCAGAGTAGTGGATGTATGGAACAATCTGGATTAAAAAATAGTGTGTGCAAAGACCATACATGAATTTAAGACCAATTTGGACAATATGAGATATGGAAACGGGACACCACGAGCTTAGCTCCCCTTCCCGTAACATACAACTAGGTTAATACAACTAGGTAAATACACACACACACACACACACACACACGCAAACACACACACACAGACACACACACACACACACACACACACACACACACACACACACACACACAAACAGTGGATGGAAAGGAGGTATGAAAAGTGATGATTGAAAGATTGAGAAAGACTTAAGATTGATAAATTGAAAGGATAAGTGAACCAGAACATGTGTCTTAGACTTAAGTTATCAAGTGCAATCCACTGGAAATGTCATTATCAAGCCAACAAGCAGCAGCATAGATAAGTCAATCAGTGGCAAATCCATTAAATAATTTTTGATCATTTTATTTATTATTTTTTTAAAGCAAAACTCACTAGGCAATGCCAGACAGAACTAAGTGGAATAGTTGTGAGGGGGGCAATGGAAATTCAATCAGCTTGATGTTTTAAAATATGAACCATGAAAATTTATCACTTAAAAAATAAATGTATGCAATCATAAGTATCCACAAAAAAAGCTATTAAACAAAAATCCTTAGAGAGAGAGAGAGAGAGAGAGAGAGAGAGAGAGAGAGAGAGAGAGAGTTCCCCCACCACAAGGAAAAATATATGAAATATACCCACACGCAAAAGAAAACAAGTTATTCCCACCATTACAGCTACCAAGCACAATTCCCATACTTTTTAAGATCACATCCAGGCATAATCTCAAAGGCTGCAATAAGCATTATACATAATCCTACCTATAATGAAAGTTTCAAGATATGTCAGGAAAATCTGTCAGCAAGGAAGGAGAGCAATGTATAGTTTGATGGCATAGTGTCAGAATTTTTTTTATTACAAATTAATTTACAATTAGAATTATTTGATGCAATGGTGTTACCTGTAATAACATGTTTGTGAGATCAGGGGATACAAGGTATTTAAAGTCCATTTAACATTTTTTAGTATATTGTTATGTTCCCCCCACCACAAGGAAAAATATATGAAATATACCAACATGCAAAAGAAAACAAGTTATTCCCGCCATTACAGCAACCAAGCACAATTCCCATACTTTTTAAGATCACATCCAGGCATAATCTCAAAGGCTGCAATAAGCATAATACATAATCCTACCTATAATGGAAGTTTCAAGATATATCAGGAAAATCTGTGTCAGCAAGGAAGGAGAGCAATGTATAGTTTGATGGCATAGTGTCAAAATTTTTTTATTACAAATTAATTTACAATTAGAATTATTTGATGCAATGGTGTTACCTGTAATAACATGTTTGTGAGATCAGGGGATACAAGGTATTTAAAATCCATTTAACATTTTTTTAGCATATTGTTATGCTGCCCCCCCCTCCCCCCCGTCCACACACATACACACACACAGCTTCCAAGGCGACGACAGGTACACTCTTCTTACCAACAGCGTCACCCTCAGGACACCATACAGGACAGGGTTGGCAGCACACGGACAGGGACACTTCTCGGCGAAGATTCGTGGCTAGCAAGGCAAGCAAGGTACAAACCCACAGACCCCAGACTTACTCAGAGAGGCAGCAATACAGTTAAAGGCACGACACAACTTCCTTCCTTTACTGGCACACAAGAGTAAATACAGAATGGCACACAGTAGCTACTTCTACCACAACACAAACAGGGCAGGAACGCGTCCTCAGGGAGAGCGGGGCAGGCTGGCGTCCTCTCACACTCCTCACTGGGCTGCAACTTGCCCCACTGGGCTCACCCTCTGGTCGCCCAACCACCAATTGCTGAGTCGTCAAAAGCCCCCCTCTCCCTTGTGTCGCTCCTCTGGCCTCTCTCCCGTCCGAGACGTGTCTCTTCTACTGGCCTATCAGGCACAAGATATCCACCTGGCCGCAAACTCCGGCCCTCACTACTACCTCTGCACCAATGTCATCATTGCCAATCTAATAGCATTGCCAACGCTATCTTCACACTAGGCGCCGCCGCATCACTAACCTCCCCCCATAAAGTAGTCGCCCTTGACTATTCATGCTCGCTCCTCACCTGTAGTCCCTTCTCCACAGGTCTTTTCCTTGATCTGAGGGTGTGAGACACAGGCGGCTCACTCATGCTCGTCCTCTGCTGTCCCCTCATGCGCGCTCTGCTATCCACCCATCACAGCCTCGTCCTCCACCTCGCTGTCTGAGCCTCTCCACCTGCGACGCCCTGTGATGCGTCACTGGCGTTTCTCCACCTTGCCACTGCAATGTCGCCACAGCCTCAGGCGACGTCTGTGGTAGCTCCTCCCCAGGTGGTCGTCCAGTAGCCGCAGGGAGGTAGCGGCGGGTACCTCAGGACATCCAAGGCCGTGCCCCGGCGACATCCACCGCCATCCCCTCCCAGGGAGCACCAAACTGGTACCACCTCAGCGCTGCTCTGGTACGCCTCTCAGATTCTTTCTCGGCGACGTAAACATGGTACAGCTTGCACCACTCCACCTCGTGTCCCATGCCAACCCAGCACAGGCGTCGGCACAGGCGACGCAGAGCCTTCCTGCGCCCCAGGTGCCCACCAGAAACACCAGCATGCGCCTCCTCCAGCAACTCAACCTGCAGGGAGAAAGGGTTTACCAGCAGCCATGTGTGCTCCCGTGCTGCATCCTCCACGCCCTTCTGCAACACGCCATCTTGTACGTGCCACGTCTCCCTCTGCTCCACCGAGTCCACAGTCTGTCAAGGCGAGGCGTCCAATTATAATTTTTTCTCAGACTTTTATTCTCTGTCCGTAAGCAACAACTGAGGAGTTTTTCGCTTTTTTTTTCACGGAGGAGTTTGGAGCGGACTGAGCGCTGGGTACTGCGAGCCACTGTTGCGCCACTTGTCCACAAAAAGTACTAAGCTTCGGCCCGCCAGCCACTCCCATCTCGACTCAATCCGGCAGCTTCGTTATTCCGGGGTCGAAGTCGTCTTGCTGACCCTGCCGACCCTCCACCACCTGGGTCAGCTTCTGGTTGGCTTACCAAGAATTCCTCCTTGCACGGCTCCTTGCCTTCCTCCGTCTACCCCAACAGGGGTCCACCTCATCAGCGCAGCTGCTCACCGCTGCTTGGCCTCCACCGCCTTCTTCAGTGGCGTCTGCTGCCTCATGTTCCCTCACGACTCTGCAGTTTAGCTCCAGTCTCTCCTCGACATCCGGACTCGTCACGGGGCTCTCGACCTGTTTAACAGCACCCTCAAGGACCAGTGGTACGATTTCTCCACGTACCTGCCGCTGCATCCTTCCGAGGTCATCACACGCTGCATTCCCAAACAGGGAGTCCAGCCCCAACAGACAGGGTTCCTCCATGTCGGCAACTGAGACTCAGCTCACAGTGGCCGGTCACGCCACACAACTGTTGGTCTGACACAGGGGGTTGGGCTGCCACAACTTCTTCCTCCACTCTGCTCCGGACGACTTCAGTGCTTCCCTCACAACATCGTCTCGCTACCACCAGCTCCTCCCTGGACTCCTCTCTCCTCAGGTCCTGCCGCAGCTTCTCGCTGTGTTCCTCAGTAAACTGTCTGGCTTCCCCCACGGCTGCTTGCAAGCCCTCCCTCTTCAGATCCATTCGTGCCGCCACTGCACCGATTTCCTGCTTTAATTCACTTAAATCCTGTTTCCTTTCATGTCTTATTTCACTGAATCCCTGTGCCATTTTCTGTGCCAACTCAACGAGCGAGTTTTCCAGCCTTTCCAAGCCTGACTCACTGCCTTCCGATTTCTGCAGTTTAGGTTAATGGCTTTATTGTTAGCTTTAGCCACATTTACGAGTTGGTTGTATCTATCTCTCAGCTCTACAACATCTTCGTTCATAGCGGTTCCAAACAACATTTGAGAAAGTTTGCCTATCCCATCTATCAATCTCCTTTTCGTGCGGTTAGTAGCGGTTAAACCTTCATAGTTTTCCAAGGCTGAAGTTATTGTGTCATTCACATATTGTATTCGTACATGCAAAAGAGACAGCATTAATTCTGATTGGAAGGAATCATCCGGAAACTCTTTCTTCAACCGCCATAGTGTCGAGTTCAGATTCCTCGCGACATTTCGAAGCCGTCTTGGTATTTCCATCAGGGACACATGGGGATAGGTAACCCACAAGGCGTCCTCAACGAGGTACACTCTTCCCAGATCACGGGTTAGAGCTCCTGGCTTGAGATGAGCAAGCCTTAACGCGACACTGGCATGCAGAACGAGGACTAAGACGAGGGCAAACATCTCTGGAATAAATTAAAGATCTTTACTTACGAGAACGAAGATTATAACCATGTGTGGAAACTCTTTGATCATTTCCAAGCTGAGTAGCTCTACTTAAAAATGCTGTATCAACCAAATCTAAGTTAGGCCTAACTGCTGTTTGTTTAAGGCGATCACAGTGCAGCACCTCCAATGTATTCAAGAGTGGATCTAGTTCCTGAAATTTATGTTCATGAAGCTTGTTTACAACCAGCCGCGGTCCCACAAATTTAGGTGCTAACTTTGCATTCCTCTCTGGGACTCTAACCATTACGGAATCTCCAACCTTGATGTTAAGAGGTGAAGCCCGTCTGTGTTGTTGCGAAATCATGGCGGTTTTCGAGGATTTTAACCTGCAGGTGACAATTTTGTAGGGGTCTGAGTTGACATTTGGCATAATCGTCAACGTTATTGACAGGGTTTTGAGGACTACTCAGTAAGTCATATGGAAGCCTTTTCTCTACTCCATAGACAATGAAGTAAGGAGTTTGTCCCGTAGACTCACAAATGTTACTATTTATGCTGGCAGCAACATGTGGTAGCCAATCCTCCCAGTTTTCCAAGAACCCATTTACGACTGGACGCAGTACTTCAAGAACCTTTCTGTTCGTGTGCTCCACCAGTCCATTGCTAGCTGGATGGTAGGCTACTGTAAAAGTTTGTTTGATGTTAAATTGTTTACATATCTCCTCTAGAACACTGTTACGAAATTCAGCTCCATTATCACTCAATAAGACTCTGGGAGTCGAGTAAGGACAGATTAGATGTGTCACTAAGGCGTGAGCTACAACCTTTGCAGACTTGTCCTGAATTGGAGCTAGAACGACATATCTGCTAAAGTGATCCACCATCACCAACACATATTTAGAGCCTTGACGACTCTTAACTGAAAGTTGGAGCAGAGCTATAGGGACTACATCCCAAGGTCGTTCAGGAGGAGGATATTCTAGGATTGGTGCAGGTTTAGATACACTCTCCTTATGTTGGGCGCACTGCACACATCGGTTGATATACTCATCTATGTCTACACGCATTTTGGGCCAATAATAGCTCACTCGTGCAGATGACAGAGTACGTTCCTTTCCTTTGTGTCCACCTATCGCAGTGTCATGAAGTAAAGACAGTACCACAGGTACACATGACTCTGGTATCACTAGTTGGGTTAAAGGGTTTCCCTCACGACAAGTCCAGTATATACAAAGTACTTTATCTACTGACAAAAAGAACTGTGTGAAAGGGACAGGTAGTTTTGGCAGGGTAGACTCATCTCCAGATTCCAGAGCATAAATAACCTTGCTCCAAACGTCATGTTGACGCTGAGCGTTAGCCAGCTCATGCATGGAAAAATTCTGTATTGCAGGGGGGTCTTTCCACCACAGCTCCAACAGGCACGTTTCGAGACAAGGCGTCAGCCACCACATTGGCTCGGCCTGCAACAGGCTTAAAAGTGGGATTAAATTCCTGTATGGTTAAATACCATCGGGCAAGCTTTCCTGTAAGGTTTCTTCCTTTAAAAAGCTCGGTAACAGCTGCATGATCAGTATATACAGTTATTGTATATCCAAAAATTATGTCTCTAAAATGTTTAAGAGCCCAAACGACACCTAGTGTTTCCTGGTGTGTTACTGAGTAGTTCGATTCTGCAGCGTTTAAGGTTCTGCTTGCGTACGCTATTACGCGATTTTTCCCACAAGCGTCTATTTGCATTAATACTGCACCCAGGCCCAAAGCAGAGGCATCCGAATATAAAATAAAAGGTGCCTTATAATCTGGAAAAGCTAAAACAGGAGCATGAGTTAATGCAAATTTTAAATCCTGGAAGCTTTTATCCTGGGCAGCATTCCAGTGAAATGGAATGTCTTTCTTTAACAAGGTATTCAAAGGGGAAGCAATAGTTGAAAATCCCTTAACGAATGACCTGTAATATCCACACAAACCTAGAAAAGAACGGACGTTTTCCGTTGTCTTCGGTTGCGGAAAATGTTTTATGCATGAGATTTTGTCATCATTCACGTGAATTCCATTTCCATCAACTACATGGCCTAAGAATTGAATCTTAGATTTAAGAAATTCACATTTGGTCAGTTTTGCCTTGAGACCAGCTTGTCTCAGCCTCAACAAGACAGCTTCTAGGCTATCTAGATGAGATTCTGTGTCCTTGCCATAAATGATTACGTCATCAAGGTAGATATAGACATTTTTGCCTATTTCTTCAGCGAATATAGTATTCATCATACGCTGAAATGTTATTGGAGCAGACTTTAAACCAAACGGCATACGTAACCAATGATAATGCCCTTGAGGCGTACTGAAAGCCGTTATTGCCCTCGATTCAGGTGCCATGGGTACATGCCAGTAGCCACTAACAAGATCTAGGCTATTAAAGTATTTATTCCCTTGTCCTAATGACATTAATAAGTCTTTTAGGACTGGAGGAGGGAATCTTTCATCCTCGGTCACTTCATTAACACGCCTGAAATCAATAACAGGCCTAAACTGTCCATTTTTCTTCGGAACCAAGAACAATGGTGAATTCCACGGTGACCGAGAATTTTCTATAACACCTTGTTCTAACATTTCTTTTATTTGTTCCTCAACCACTTGCCTCTGACTATGTGGGAGTCTATAGGCTGGTATATACACCGGATTAGTGGCTGGTTTTAACTTTATATGGTGCTCTGCTCTATCAGTCGCACCTAACGGTTCACCGGGTAGGGCAAAAACGTCACGATGCCTTTTCAGCAACTGAATCAGTGTGCTCCTTAACTCGGGATAGTCTGTTACCGTTACAAGGCTCTCGAGCATTTGCGACTGTACCGCTGAGTCCTTTCGGACTGATGCACATACAGAAGTAGCGCTGGGCGCAGGTAAGTCCAAGGGCTCAGACACTACCTGCCCATCATAAGCTAACGCTTCGCTCAAGAAAACTCCTTGCCTGAGTTTAATTGATCCACCTGTGGTGTTTACCACAATGGCGCTTGTTGTATGTCCTTCCCGCACTGTACAAAGTGTAGGTTCCACTGCGAGTCTTTGCATCCGGCTAGTTGGTAAAGCCATTATGGTAGGTTGACTGCAAGCGGCCACTAAAGATGCGTGAACACCACGGTCATCGGTCGCCGGAGCAGCCCGGTTACTTTCTCCAACTTCTACCCTAGTTTGTTTCTTGCGGGGCGCGCGGCTTCCCCCGACTGTCTTCCCGCCGCTCCAGAACTCCGTTCTTGCCTCATTGCAGCTTTTAATTTGACAACTCTGTGGCAATCCTCAGTCGAGTGTCCCCAACACTCGTGGATCAAGCAATAAGCTTGGGTACACTTGTCAGCATCACTCCTGACAGTACCGGGTGTTTGGTGTGAAGCTGCCGACTCCATAGTATGTGGAGGATCCTTGTGAGGTTTATAGTGAGGACTTGCCTGTCCTCCGGTAGCTGTTCCTGGTCGCTTGTCCCTCTTTTTCTTATAACACTTGTATGCAGGATGTCCTTGTCGATGGCAATAACTACAGAGGACTTTTGGTTTGCCCGCCGCTGCTACCTCAGCGTATGAAACTAGCGGGTCTGCCACGGCAACCGTTTGAGCCGCCGAGGCCTCTTGAGCGGCTGCTACTCCTGAGGCAGCCGTGCGGTCCTCACCGCCCTTCTCCTCAATTTTTGTTTTCAGCCTCATGGAAAATTCATGCAACCTTTCCGTAGGCTTATACTCTAGAGACAAAGTATTCCTGCGATACTTCTTCTTAAGTAATCCTATGTAAAAGATGAACTCCATGAACTTTTGATGGTTTTTCAGGGAGATGTTGTCCCCGTTAACCCATCCATTATTTCTTAGGTAATGGGTAAAATCTGCAGATATTTGATTTGCTTCTACTTGAGCCTCCAAGTAATCCAGAGAAGCAGCATTTTCTAGGAAAGTCTGCATGCCATTACTGACGCCCTTCACTAGACTGTGCTTTAAATTAGAGCCAAAGGCTTCAAGAAAGTTGGTTTTGAACAATTCATAATCTTTGTTTTCCAAGGGTTCAGTGAAGGCGCTTGCACGCATCAACTGTGCAGCTCGCGACCCAGGCTGTAGGCGCGATCGTAGGAAAGAGATTTTATCTGCACTGTCTGTCACGTAAGAGTTGGTCATAACATCCTTACACTGCGCAATGTACTCTCTAGCAGAGTATTCTGAATCTGTTCCAGAGAAGGCCCTTACCTCAGCTACAGTTGGCAGTACCTTAATGGGGTTAGTGTGATGAGATGCAGGTGTGGTTGAAACACCACTACTACCGGGTGCAGGGTTATTTTGAGACATGCTGGAGGGATTAACTAGAGACGGAGTGGAAACAATGTTAGAAGGAGGAGGAACTCTAGGGTGGCGACTACCACTTCTTAAACGACGGAGATCATCGCTATCACTGGAGCTAGAATCTCCAGACTGGTGTTCAGCTTCCTCACTGTCAGACTTTTCAGCTTCCGCTAGTTTCCCACTTCTCAGTTTCTGAAATTCCTCACACACCAAATTTACTTTCTTTTCACGCTTGGCCATGAATTGTTACTCATTTATTACTATTATTATTATTATTATTATGATTATTGTTAAGTATGCATCAGTTTCAACTTTTCGTACTTCAGGCTAGTTTAAGGTCATTTCTGACGCCTTGAAGAAAATTAAAGAAAAGAGAAATACATTAAGATACACACAAAGAACATTATTGTTATTATGGTTATATGTGATATAGATAAATATAGATGAAAACATATAACAGAGATATACAAATTACACTACTAGATCATAGGCTCACATCACACTATTCTTAATGCCAGAAAATGTGACGGCTCAGTAATATTTCATCACCAATAATTATGTCAACAAGTGATGTAATTACTTAAGTATTCATGTAGTGTCAGCTATTCTGTTGTTTTCTCACCTATACCTAAGGTATGTGCTCCTCTTCGGTAGCAACACTGCAGCAGGTGCCAAGTCAGCTTATGTCACCCTCACTCGTCCTTGAGAGGGTGGTGGGAACTGGGGGGGGGGGTGCAGCTTCCACCAGGCGGGCGCGGAGTTCAAGGGTCAGCTCCACGATTCCCACGCCCGGACCAAAGTACCACGCCCAATGCGTCCTAGCCAAGGATTCTATAATATCCTTGGCCCCAGCCGACGACGACCAAGCCCTTCCAATACACCGAGGTTTTGGTGTAAATAGATGTATTCAGGCTGAGTAGTTTGTTACCCAGCCACCGGCAAGTATAGTTGAAGTGGTGGTGGTGGTGGTGTGTGTGTGTTTTCAAAGTACCGTGAGTACTGCGAAACAAGCTTTATGCAGGAGTGTCTTTAGAGCGATGAGACAGAGAGAAGCAGCGGCCAGCTCTAAGTCACAACAAATTTGAGTCGTGCCAGCGATTTGGTCGCTCAAGACAAGGTCACTACCATCTCACTCCTCTCTTTCTCGTTTGTGTTCGCTCACTAGCTTGTTTCACAATGTTTCGTTTTTTCTGAGTTTCCTGGGTTTTTAATGTTTTCAGTGGTTCATCCCATGCTGTTTCACCATTTTATGTAAGGACTGGAGGGTATTTCAGGAACATAAATGGTTTAAGTGAGATTGGATATTTGTGGCGAGCAGTCAACTGGTTAATTTATATATTATACTTCTCAGACTCAGGTTTGGAAGGAAACTCAGATTATAAAAGTTAATATATTAGGGATGATATTTACAATGATTTCAAGACACACGGTTAGAACGTAATGTCACTGTCTTTCTCGGATAAGTGTTAAGTCTGTCTCTTGGGAGATCACTTAGAGAACACTTGAGTCCCGAGAACACACACGTTCAGGGCACATACCTTCGGGGCACACACGTTTCGTTCCCTCGACCACCACACGAGCCGGCTGACTTCCTTCTGCCCGCCGGCGCGGCCGGCGCATCCCACGCCTCGGAAAGTGCTGACATAGGGCGTAGGTCATGTGATCGAGTGCATGTGTGTGCCTGATGCCCTTAGTTCTTCAAACAACTTATTCTCTCCCTTACAACGATGTCTTATAAACTACATTCTACCAAGAGAGCTGATATTACCTTACTTTCACAATGAAACATCCTAGGGCTACAATAATAATGGAAATGCCTAGAAATATATATCGTCACCAGCAACTCCTAGTAGAAAGGAAAAGCAGAGTAAGCATTTCTGAAGTATTGCACCATCTTATGAGGATGTTGCATCAGATAATATCTACATAAATATATACAATGAATTCCTACCTATCTTGGCGCTACACTCATTCATTCACAGAAAGTGTCAAAATCTTTCCAGATACCTATAACTCACCTCGAGACTTCTGGCATCTAGCCAAAAACATCTCTAACAACTTTACTTCTTCATCTTTCCCTCCTTTAGCTCAACCGGATGGCACCAATGCCATCTCATCTATCTCTAAAGCTGAACTCTTCGCTCAAACCTTTGCTAATAACTCTACCTTGGATGATTCCGGGCTTGTTCCTCCTTCTCCTCCCCCCTCTGACTACTTCATGCTACCTATTAAAATCCTTCGTAATGATGTTTTCCATGCCCTCGCTGGCCTAAACCCTCGGAAGGCTTATGGACCTGATGGGGTCCCTCCTATTGTTCTCCGAAACTGTGCCTCCGTGCTTGCACCTTGCCTAGTCAAACTCTTTCAACTCTGTCTATCTACATCTACCTTTCCTTCTTGCTGGAAGTTTGCCTACATTCAGCCTGTTCCTAAAAAGGGTGACCGTTCTAATCCTTCAAACTACCGCCCTATTGCTTTAATCTCCTGCTTATCTAAAGTTTTTGAATCTATTCTCAACAAAGAAGATTCTTAAACACCTATCACTTCACAATCGTCTATCTGACCGCCAGTATGGCTTCCGCCAAGGCCGCTCTACTGGTGATCTTCTGGCTTTCCTGAGTCTTGGTCATCCTCTTTTAGAGATTTTGGTTGGATGACTACCTTGGATGATTCCGGGCTTGTTCCTCCTTCTCCTCCCCCCTCTGACTACTTCATGCTACCTATTAAAATCCTTCGTAATGATGTTTTATATGCCCTCGCTGGCCTAAACCCTCGGAAGGCTTATGGACCTGATGGGGTCCCTCCTATTGTTCTCCGAAACTGTGCCTCCGTGCTTGCATCTTGCTTAGTCAAACTCTTTCAACTCTGTCTATCTACATCTACCTTTCCTTCCTGCTGGAAGTTTGCCTACATTCAGCCTGTTCCTAAAAAGGGTGACCGTTCTAATCCTTCAAACTACCGTCCTATTGCTTTCATCTCCTGCTTATCTAAAGTTTTTGAATCTATTCTCAACAAGAAGATTCTTAAACACCTATCACTTCACAATCTTCTATCTGACCGCCAGTATGGCTTCCGCCAAGGCCGCTCTACTGGTGATCTTCTGGCTTTCTTTAATGAGTCTTGGTCATCCTCTTTTAGAGATTTTGGTGAAACTTTTGCTGTAGCCCTAGACATATCAAAAGCTTTTGATAGAGTCTGGCACAAAGCTTTAATTTCCAAACTACCCTCCTATGGCTTCTATCCTTCTCTCTGCAATTTCATCTCAAGTTTCCTTTTTGATCGTTCTATTGCTGCTTTGGTAGACAGTCACTGTTCTTCCCCTAAATCTATCAACAGTGGTGTTCCTCAAGGGTTTGTCCTATCACCCACTCTCTTCCTATTATTCATCAATGATCTTCTAAACCAAACTTCTTGCCCTATCCACTCCTATGCTGATGATACCACCTTGCACTTTTCCACGTCTTTCCATAGACGACCAACCATTCAGGAAGTACACAGCTCACGCAGGGAAGCCTCAGTACGCCTCACTTCTGATCTTTCTAAAATTTCTGATTGGGGCAAAGCAAACCATGTGTTGTTCAATGCCTCAAAAACTCAATTCCTCCACCTCTCAACTCGACACAACCTTCCAAATAACTATCCTCTCTTCTTCAATGACACTCAACTGTCTCCTTCTCCTACACTAAACATTCTTGGTCTATCCTTTACTGGTAATCTAAACTGGAAACTTCACATCTCCTCTCTAGCTAAAACAGCTTCTATGAATTTAGGTGTTCTGAGCCGTCTCCACCAGTTTTACTCACCTCCCCAACTGCTAACTCTATACAGGGGACTCATCCGCCCATGTATGGAGTATGCTTCACATGTTTGGGGAGGCTCCACTCATACAGCTCTTTTGAACAGGGTGGAATCAAAAGCTTTTCGTCTTATCAACTCCTCTCCTCTGACTGACTGTCTTCAGCCTCTTTCTCATCGCCGCAATGTTGCCTCTCTTGCTCTCTTTTATCGCTATTTTTATGCTAACTGCTCTTCAGATCTCGCTAACAGCGTGCCTCCCCTGCTTCCGCGGCCTCGCTGCACAAGACTTACTTCTTCCTCTCACCCCTATTCTGTTCACCTCTCTAATGCAAGAGTTAACCAGTATTCTCAGTCTTTCATCCCTTTCTCTGGTAAGCTCTGGAACTCTCTTCCTGCCTCTGTATTTCCACCTGCCTATGACTTGAACTGTTTCAAGAGAGAGGTAGGTATCAAGACACTTATCCCATTCTTCTTTTGGCTACTGAATATGGACTTTCTAGGGACCGGCACTAGAGTGGGCTATTTTGTTTGATTTTTGTTGCCCTTGGCCGCCTCCCTTCTAGGTACATAAAGAAAAAAAAAAAATTGTAACACATGATCTTGCTTTTCTAAATCCATACTGGCAATTTGATACAACTTCATTTTCCTCTAAATATTGCACCTACCTTTCTTTGATTACCATCTCACAAATTTTTCCAACAACACTTGTTAATGACACTGGCCTATAAATGAGACATGAGGACTGCAACAGACTTCATATTACTCTGCACTTGAATGATTTCAGAGAAGATGAATCTGAGCATAATACTAAGTGAGAGATACCCTCTCAGATGCTTCACAATATCTTATTCCTTATATTCATTTGTTGATCTCTTTGTATGACCCCGTGACCCATTCTCTATCCCAGGAGCCCCGTATCAACACAAGGAGCCCTCATTCGCCTTTTTGCTGTTTCCAGCTATGTGTTTGCACCGGTTTCAGCCGGCTGTTTGGCTTTGTTTGATTGTTTTGTTTTCTCTCCCTTGTCTTTATTTACTTGCAGGGAGGATTTTCGGTGTTGTATTATTGCACGTAAGTGTTTCAAGTGTTCTCGCTACCTTCCTTCATCCAATGTTGATCCTCATTTATCTTGTTTGTCATGTAGGGAGGTGTTCTGTAGCCTTGCTTCCCGTTGTGACAGCTGTAGGAATTTGTCCCACGATCAGTTTCAACGTCTGTTGGTGGGTATAAAAGATCGTATGGAGAGGAAAATGGCGTCTGCGTCGTCTGCTACAGGTAAACGTAAGTCTTCCTCCTCTTCTCAACAGCTGGACAAACGGATGTGCAGGATGGAAGAGACGTTGGATAAGCTTTCCCAGGTCCTTCTCTATTCTTCTTCAGGCTTTCCATTCTCGGGTTTCGTGTCACCTGCCTCCCAGATGGACAGTTCCCAGCCGGGACCTAGTGGTACACAGGGTAAGACTGTTTATAGGGGTGAGGTTGGCGTCAGCTATCAGGCTCCCATGCCCGGCGGCCATCTCACCACCCAGGATACGGAGGTCGGCATCTGTCATACAGCTCCCATGCTTGGCGGCCAGACTCCTATCAGGGATACTGTTGATAGCGTCTGTCATACGGCTCCCATGCCTGGCGGCCATCAACTTATCCCCAGACCTGCATTGAGTTTAGGTAAGGCTAATCCAGGTCACCAGGCAGGGGGGTTAGGTCACGGCCAATCAGTTTCTGTGCCTGGCGACCTTCTCCCTGCCCAGGACGAGTATTGCTGTCAGCCATATGGCTCCCATGCCTAGCAACCAATCTCATGATCCTAGTACAGAGGCTGGCGTCCCTTTGGCTCCCAGGCAAGACGAACAGTCTCTTCCTCACAGTGGCTTGGACTTGGGTAAGGCTTCCACTGTGTCATTTACAGCTCCTGTGCCTAGTGGCCCTTATTTCCAGGGCACTGGGGTTAACCATGAGTTTGTGCCTCCAGTGACAGATGGCCATCCTCTTTCCTCTACTGCTGGTGAGGATGATGAGGATGAGGTACCTTCCACTCAGACCGCTGTGTCCCCTTTTGTGCACCTCATAGGCCAAGTGAGGGACTACCTTCAGCTGCCTTCACCAGAGGTCACTTCCTCAGCCCAACTTACGGAAATAGAGAGAGTACAGGGTTCAGGCTTGCCCTGCCAGCCCCCTCTTACTCTCCCACGGTCGCTTATGGGTCAAGCTGTCCGTGAGGAAGTCCAATGCAGATCCCGAAAGGAGCCTAAGCCTTCTTCTGCTTCTTTTAAGTTACCGAGGGACTGGTATGGACGAACCAGATCCTTTTATCTGCCTGAGGGGACCTCGACGACTTCACCTCCAATTAACGAGGAGTTGTTGGGTCCAAGGCCTTTGGGTAGCCAGTCAGTCTCTGTCTCCTC
>CM035196.1:20205374-20221384 GCA_020233015.1 Callinectes sapidus
TATATATATATGTATATATATATATATTGTATATATGTTACAGTAAAATCTTCAAAACAGTAAATTTGTAAATTTCCTAAATTTCCTAATAAAATTTGTAGGATATTTACAAATATACTAATTTTAGGAGCCAGGAATTTTACAAAATTTTACAAAAAAAAAGGTTAGGTTAGGTTAGGCTAGGCTAGGCTAGGTTAGGTTAGGTCAGGTCAGGTTAGGTTAGGTTAGTAATTTAGTAAATTTACTGATTGAAACAGTCACATTGTAAATTTACTGAAAAATCAAGGAAATTTACAAATTTACTGTTTTGAAAATTTTACTGTAATATATATATTGAAACAATAACACATAAGAACAAGAAAAAACAATGCATGCATGCTTGAATCTCAAAATATTTGGTGTTTTTTTATTTTTTCCCACAAATAAACCGGATAAAAAAGCAATCATCCTTTCAGAATGCTTTTATATCACTGAATGCCCAGATACAGGCTGTAAAGTACATTAAATAACGAACATTTTGAAGCCAAGCCTTACTTCTTATCTCTATTAATTGAGGAGATATTGCATTCCGAATGTTGCAAAACTTTGATCACTTTTTTCTCTGTTTTCTAGTTTCAGCGCTTACGTTACTCTGGCTCTAGGCGCCTCATATATATATATATATATATATATATATATATATATATATATATATATATATATATATATATATATCTATATATATATATATATATATGTATATATTGGTGCCCTCACTTATGGCAAAATTCAGTGACCTTAATGTGCACAATACCAGTTATAACTGAGCTCTAAATGACAGTAATATTCATTGCTTCCTATTCATGATGAGGTTTATTGCTGGTTGTTCACTGGACACTTTGGAGCCATAATATAATTGGCTTGGTTGGTAATTCTCATTACCACCTTGTCACATAGTATTAATTTTATATTGAGATTACTTGTGAAGGCTATGATTGGCCACCTTAACATAAAAGTATTTGCTGACACCAGTGTTTCTGTTAGCCTAATCAGCAACTGATTACTATCACCACGCAGGTGGTCAGCCAATGTAAACAAGACACCGAGTCCCCGATACAGAAAACATCCGTAAGCATCACCCTGTCTTGAAACTAATAAATTTCATACATATCTATTTAAATACACACACGCACACACACACACACACACACACACACACACACACACACACACACACACACATATATATATATATATATATATATATATATATATATATATATATATATATATATATATATATATGAGTAGCTGCGCGGGAGAACAATCCAAGCGCCACCATCAGGAAAAACGTGTTTTTGCGCGCAAACGGGAGTTCAAGGCCTCCTCTATCACTAGATGTCGCTTAGATTTTTCCTTCTCTATGTTAATACGGTCAAAACCTTGATAGAATGCCAGGTATTTTTCGCCCTTGTTGACATGAAGGCTCTTGGGTAAATTTACTCCGCATGAGAATAATCCAAGCGCCTCTGGCTGTGACGTCGTTGCAGCCAGCCAATCCCCAGAGCGGGCGAGATGACGTAGTTAAGGCATCAGGCCAGTCGGCCAATGGCAGAGCGTGAGATGTCGTGACGTAAGTAGCGCGTGGCCAATGAGCTGGCCGCTTGCCCTCTCGGGGACTGAGTGTGCCACCAAAGCAGCCTCGGTGCCACAGTCTCGCTTGGGCTACGCCATTCATAGAAGCATCTCTTGAATTGTATTGCATTTCACTTGATTTTAACGATGGCTGCACGCAATTATGACACTGATGTTGATGATCCACTTGCTATTGATGTACAAGGGACAAACGAGAATGAAAATGAATTAGAGACCAGCAGAGGTAGCAAAAAGCCACGTTAAGTGGAAGCCTACACAAATACTGCTCTTCCGTCTGAATTACAGAGAAGGCTATGTCATCAAGTCGGACTACACACTCGACAACAACAATGTCACCGAAGTCCGACAGATGAAAGGGAGGGGAGCTTGGTCCCGTAACAGCTTCGACCTGAGTACCGTCCCCTTCCCACCCTTGTATGATGCCCCCCTACAACTCAGTGAAGAGAAGCTCAGTGACTTAACCCTTAAATGACGGTAATCGTTCATGTAAGCGCGGCCCGCACTGTCTTGTCGGGCGGTGATCGTTCATGTAATCAGCATTTTTCCCGCGCGCCGTTTCAAATCATGCACGGACTTTTTCTCCCTAAATGATTGACTAGTCATATGGCAACACTTCTCAGTGAGGGAGTTATCAGGATCCTCCTGCTACACACCAGACCAAATTTCCCTGCCATCGAGGTGACATCTGGCAGCTCCCAAGTACGCGTCGGGTAGAAAGACCACTCTAGCTGAGATGATGAATTAGGCTGCTGATATCAGTGATTTATTAGGGAGTGATTTAGAAGATATTGATGATAGTGAGTGGAGTATGGAGTCAGAAGAGAGTGAAGAGAGTACTTCTGATGAGGATGAAGATGGAGAAGAAATTACGAGGGCAGCAGTGGATGCAGCCTGATCATAGTCTGGTGAATGCCATCGGACATATTGGCCGCGAGCAATGTGTACCAGAGTGTCGCTGGACATGGTGTGGCCGCTGTGACACATGGAGCGTGACTGAATGAAACATTGCTTGCCTTGACCAAATCTACAAGCAAAGTTGTCAAATTATTGCACTTGCCGTCTTTTTTATTTGTAATAATAGTAATGGTAATAAATATGGAAAAAATAATAATACAATTATGTTATATAGCTCTGATAAAAAAAAACAGGCAAGGAAAGATACATTCATGAGAGAGAGAGAGAGAGAGAGAGACTGAGCGAGCGAGCGAGGGAGAGAGACCAAGTGCCTGGGGGTACCTTTCTACCCAGAGCCTCACATCAAGCCCCGCCCACATAATTATTTGACACGCTATAACTTGACTCTCAGATGTCACTGTGTGCTAACAAACACATCACTGCAATCAGCACCAAAAGGAGGCATAGATCTATAAAACTGGAATAGTTCTGTAACATTTAAGAGGTACTGTATATTACCCGGAAATGGAGCAGAAAACTCACTGAGCAGGCCGTCAGTTAAGGGTTAACAAGCATGTTATGCCTCATGCCAGATGACAAGAAGGCCTTTTACCAGGGCCTCCAGGCTGACACAGTCCAGCACAATGTCTTGCATCCTGACGAGGATGACGACGAGGTGCTCAATTATAACAACTAATCCTGAGCTTGGGGTGGAGGGGAAGGGGCAGGAAAGGGGGGGAATTAACATTCAACACTCAACTTTCACACAATTGTGTTAGTCTACCTTTAATTTGATTTCATATCAGTGTTACAATCATTTCTATTGCCTTAGTTTACATGAATACATCTCATTAAGACGAATGCCACACGTGAATAGTCTTTGTTTATCATCAATTCTGATTCAATGTGTGATTAGCTCAAAATTACTTTTCATGTCCCTGGAAAGCTGACATGTTAAGGAATATGTTACGCTAAAATTGTGTGGCTGATTTTCAAGATATAAAAGATTAAAACTTAAAGATAGATTTTTGCAGTTTTTCAAAAATGGCGCTTGGATCGTTCTCCTGCGGAGCTACTCATATATATATATATATACATATATATATATATATATATATATATATATATATATATATATATATATATATATATATATATATATATATAAATATACAGTCAGCCCTCATTTTATCGGACTTTCAATTCTTCGGTCCATATCCGGAGTTTGGATGATTGTTCGATGCGGCTGTGTTTGTCCGGAGAGTGACATCTTTAACCGGTAGTTAGCTCTCGCGGCAGAGGACGCTGGCGATGCATGAGTTTCTGCGCCAGCTACCATATTTCTAAGCATTTTTCACTACAAAAATGGATTTCTGGCAGTATCTGGAGCCATTGTGGAGAGCGGGTTATGGCATTGGAGGTAGGGGGAGGTGGCAGGGGGATACACAGATGACTCGTTGCCATGGCTATGACCATGTGGCAGTGTTGTCAATGTCACATGTGAATACACACAAACATGTTCTAGACTGGGCAGAGACGCATTCAGTGCAGATTCTGACTCAGTTTGTAAGGGGGTCAGACAGCGTGGTTGCAGACTGTCAGAGCAGACAGCATCAGTTCCTCTCCACAAAGTGGACACTGCACATGGACGTGTGGCGGGTATGGGGCTATCCGACAGTGGATCTCTTCGCTACTCACCTGAACGGCAGGATCCCAAACTTTGTGTCTCCATTTCAGGATCCTGAAGGGATTGCCACAGATGCCTTCCTTTACAATTGGGACTACCAGAATCTGTATGCCTTCCCTCCACTTCCTCTCATCAGGAAGGTGCTCAACAAGCTTCAGGCCTCTAGGAACACGAGACTCATTCTGATAGCTTTGTTCTGGCCACAGAAGGAGTGGTTTCCGGACCTGTTGCAGGCGTCGATAGAGCCACCCCAACACCTTCCATTGCAAAAGGACCTTCTGAAGCAACCACACACCCACAGGTTCCACCTCGGTCTCCAAGGGCTTCAGCTGACAGGGTGGAGACTGTCCAGTGATACCTGAGATACAGAGGCTTTTCCTCTATGGTTGCCCAGTTCTTGGCAAACGGCAAACAACCATCCACTTCTCTAAACTATCAGCACAAATGGAAGAGATATAGGAAATAGTGTAGGGACAACGGGCACACCATCTCCAACCCCGTGGTCCAGAAAGTCGCTGATTTTCTTGTCCACCTGAGACAAGTTTGTCATCTTTCAACATCTGCTATTAAGGATTACAAGGCCATGCTTTACAGCATTTTTGCTATCAGAGGATTAGACTTCAACAAGGACCTGGTGTTGAAAGATATTATCAGGGTCTGCTTTTTGCAGCCCTGCAGACCTGACAGGGACCTTAGTCCTTCTTGGAACTTGGACGTGGGGCTTTGCTTTTTAACTATGGCTCCCTTTGAACCCCTTAGGCTCTCCTCCACAAAAGACCTGACCAGGAAGACCCTTTTTCTGCTCGCTCTAGCTACAGCACATAGGGTGGGTGAGATCCAAGCTCTCTCACACAGGACTAGTTGGCAGGGGCAGGATCTTCTGATTTCTTATCTTCCTGAGTTTATCGCCAAAACCGATACAGAAGCCCACAGGACACCTCGGAAATTCCGGATTAAAAGTCTTGCTACCATAGTCGGTGAGGAGGATGAGGAGAGACTCTTATGTCCTGTTAGGGCACTAAGTCACTACCTGCACAGAACAGCTTCAGACACGAGACCCAAAAACCTGTTCCTTGCTGTTAAGTATCCTTCCCGACCAGTGTCAAAGGTTGCGATCTCATTCCTCCGCGATATCATCAAATCAGCCCATGATGCATTCCCTGACTCTACCTGCCCCGAGATTAAGGTCCGAGGCCATGACATCCGTGGCATCGCTGCTTCCATACATATGTGGAAGAACTGCTCTGTTACTTCCATCTTGAGAGCAGCCCGCTGGAAGACGCATTCAGTTTTCTCTGACCGCTATCTCTGAGACATAGTAAGGAGGGAGGAAGATGTCTTCGCCTTGGGCCTGGTTGTCGCAGCTAGACACATTGTAGACTGATGGCTGCTCTGGACCCACACCCTCCCGGGAGGAACGCTCAGGTTGCTTTCCCTGGAGTTGCTTTACTTCAGATTCACGCCAATGGACTGGTATGCGTGGTCAGTAACCAGGTACACGTGTCCTTCTCAGATTCTCGCTGCCAGGCAGAAGAATCAGCACACTCCTAGGGCACTCACCACTGGTCACCTAGGGCTCTGTAATTCTTGAGACATGAGGGTCATGGAGGACTACCATGCCTTAGCCACAACCTCCAGCACCCTCTGCATTCAACCTCTTTCAAAGGTTGGTGTCATAAAATGGACAGTTTTTCACCCTATACACCTGCCAGGTCATGTTGACTCCCACCTTAAATATTGGAGTCTGCTATTTTTTTTGTATGGAAAGCAAGTCTTTGTTATAGAAATGTAATTTTTAAAAATAAAATTAATTTCTTCACTTTCATACAAAAACAAATGCCCTCCCATCCTCCCCTCAGTCTAGTTCAACAAGCACGAGAATTAACTGAGGCAATACACTGCCAGGACAACAGCTGTACACCAGCACGTTGCCCTGGCTGCACAGGGCACTGTGCTGTCAGGCGTAGTACTAAAGTGGAGATTTTTTGTTCTCGGCGGAAATAAAGTGAAAGAGTGGAACTGCTATATTTTGTATGAAAAACAGGTAAGTGAAGAAATTAATTTTATTTCTAAAAATTACATTTTCCTCTTCTAAGCCCAGTCAAAAATCTCTTCAATCACATTCAACAAATGCAGCTTAACACTCCCACAATTGTTAAGGATGGCAATAACTGTGATATTATCAGAACTCACCCAAACATGTTTGTATCTGACATCGCGTAAGAGAGCCTCAAGGCCAAAAAGAACAGCCTTCAGTACCAAAATATTTATGTTGTCTTTTTCATAATCAGCCCAGTGACCACCCATAATGTTGTCTCCTACACACACCCCTCAACCAGACATTGAGACATTTGTGGAGATAAATAAGTCTGGGGCTGGTTTCTGTAATGATTTGATACAATGCTGAATGTTAATTGTCCACCAGTGTATGAGACATTTTGCCCTGTCATCTGAACCCAACTTCCTAATCTTATCTGCCTTGACACGTGTGAGTTTGACTGTCATATCCTTGGAATTTGATTGAAAACCCAAGAATTCAATTGTACGATTGGGCTGGAATTCTGATTTCTCCCAATTAATCGTAAAACCTAATTCATCCAATGTAGATACAACATATGTAACATCACCAATTGATTTCTCCTTTGTATCTGCCATCACAAGGTAATCATCTATATAAATGATTGTTAAGATGCCTAAAGCTCTAAAATGTGAATAAGGGACCTTCAATAATTTAGTAAAACTTCTAGATGAAGAAAAACCTTGAGGTAAGCAAGTGAACTGCCATAACACATCATTCCATGTAAACTTCAACCATGAAAAATAATTTTTACAAACTGGAACAGAATAATAAGCATGTTTCAAATCAATGGATGCAAAGAAGCAATTACCAGTGACTAATGGTAAAATATCTTGAAGGGTTTCCATTTTAAAATGATGATATTCCACATTTTCATTGAAATGCTTCAAATTAAGTATGATCCTGACAGTGCCATCCTTCTTTAATCTAGGAAAAATATTAGAACAGAAACCTGATGGGACTTCTGTAGCTCTCTCAACAATAATTTTTTGTATAGACACATCCATTTCCATATCAATATATCAATAGCTTGTCTGTCCCTATGAGAAAAATATCAAGGAGAAGAGATTCTTACCCTGAATGGTATTATATACCCAAGGGTCACTGGATAATTCCTTCCAACAGGATAAAAAACACTCAATTTTTCCCCCTTGGAAATTCTCCGGGGTGTTGAGCAAGTTTAACTCATCTGTGACTGATGTCAACCTAAACTCTGATGTCGAGGAAAAATCATGACAAAGATATGTATCAGGTGACCTATTCTATACTGTAATTTTTGCATCCTTGACCTGCCTTACCACGGAAATTTCCTCAGTTACTATTGTACCCGGAACCTTTGCTTCCATTGAGAAAGGAATTGTAGTTCCTCCTTACTTTAAACCTTTTTGGATTAATATGTTTCTGGTTTTCCTTAAATTGTTTAATGATATCAGCAATGCTAGTTTCAGACAATTTACCACCTGACATATTCTTATCTTTGACAGTTTTCTGGAGAGTCTTAACTTAAAATTTGTCCGTAATGAGATCTCTCATTAGATTCAAATAATTGAAAACTGGTAGCAACATACAGAGGCTGTCATTTATGTCCTTAAAGGCATCTACAATGTTTGGAATGTTACATTTTGTGCAAGTCTCGCAGAATAATTTTGCCTGAACCAGCAAAGCCATGTCCTCCATGCCCCAAAATAGGCCAAATGCAGTAAGAGAAACCCCGGTAGAATGTCACCACTATGACTGAAAAAGCCTTCCTGAGGCTTCTTGTCAGCAAGGCTGATATCAAACTTTGAAAAACAAACAGACACCAATGCCATCTAGTGACAGCTGGAGCGAGCAGGCATGTCTGAATGGTGTGAGGTTACACTGAATACTGAATGCTTGTGATGCCGCACCATCAGTCATGCATGACATCACACTGTTGGGCAGATAGCTGGGGAAGAATTGATGTAGAACATCAGTCAGTTCACTACATATCTCTAATGAGAAAATTGATGGATGTGTGAAACCAAAAATTGTCCTAACTTATTTAGAGGTCCTGGTGTGGTGGCATTTTCAAGGGTCCATCCTGATAATCTGAAGAATAATGTGAACTACTTGTGGTCCTATACTCTTGAGATTAATGGACTTTTACTGTACAGTGGAACCTTGGTTGCTGAATGCCTCACTTTTCAAACAAATCAGTTCCTGAACAAAATTTTCAGCTCAAAATTGCCTCAGTTGTCATACCATGACTCGGAAATGGATGAATTCATGTGACTTTGGACCGCAGGATTGCAGTTAAGAGAGTGACTCATCATGCACCCAGTGCTCCCTGCAGCACATATCATGTATCAAATGCTTCCATGCACCTCTCAGCTGGAATAAACAAATTATTGTTATTGCTGTAGTAATGATGTCTAACTGGCAGCACCTGGAAGTCTTATAGAAAGTACACTTAAGGAACACAGAACCCACAAACAATAGGAAGCAGAAGGGGTCACAAGAAGAAGATGAAGAATAAAGCCACATTAGCTGATCTTCCTGATGATGATTATCATATTTCATTAGCTTTCCTGGAATAGGTAAGGCACATCTTTGCTGTAATCAGCTGTGATGACAAATGAGGCCCCTTATGCGAAAGGGGGATAACCCACACGACACTAGTTTTGAGATAATCGCTTTTAAAGTTTATCACTGATTACTACTATAAAAGCGGTCACAATGTATAACTATTATACATCAAATGAAAGGTCTAGGGTCTGTCATGCCATGTAGTTTTTATTTTATCTTTTATTTATTTTTGGTTATGGCCGCACATTTTGTTCACCCCCTACTCTGTTTTTTAAGAGTGTGTGGTTTAAGAGGCATTATGTTAATAAATAATATTTATTATGTGTTATGATTGACTCTTGTCCTTTATACTGGCTTGAGGCAGTTAAGTTCATTATCAGGAACAATTCCTTTATGTTCCAGTACTCATCGAAAATGCATTTCACGTTGTCCACACTGACTCAATCGAAGCACTTCTTAGGACAGTTACAGGCAGGACTGCCAGTCTTACCAGCAACAACACATTTGCCTTTGTCACTGACATACTCCTGACCATAGTCGCCCTCTTCTTGGCCACGTTTCTTCCCCACTGAGAAACATCTCCTTTCCTCTTCTTCTGAGCCTCAGCACTCCACATATCCATAGCAGTGTCAGCTTGAGGCAACACAGGGGCAGGTGAGTCACCACATTCATCACTGGATGAAGACATCTTGGAGAAATCATGAGCTGAGCAGCTTGTGTGGAGAAGGTTTAAGACTGAAGTGACAGCCACGAGCTGTTCCTAGTGAAGTGGAAGAATGTCAACAATAACACACGATGCCAGGCTGTGATTGGCCAACCGCGGGGGCTCGGCAAAATTCTCCGCTCTCATTGGGTCCCGCATCTCCCAGCCCACGTGTCGCTCCTCCATCTTTCATGTATGACAGATAGAGTTACGTAGTCTGACAAAATTGACGCCCAAAATCAGTCGACTTTGGACATTAACTTAACCACCAGGATGGTCTGATTTTCTCTGCCCGACCCTTCCACATGAATTTTACACCTTTGAGCAACACGTTTCCACCTCTAACTCAAAAACTCCAGATTTGTGGGTTATCCCCCTTTCACGTATGGGGCCTCAAATATGCCCCCATGCAAACATCTCACAAAATCTTGTGATTCCCAAGACTTGTCATAGCAACAAAGCATCTTGAAATTTTTTCTTGTGTCCCACAATTGTTATAATTTTTTTCTTATTTTTCTGTTTTTATTTCTGTGGGTTGAACAGCAGTATTATTTCCAAGATGACTTACTGGTGTGGCAAGTCACAAAATTATTTGCCAAGTTCACAGTTTTCCTCCCCAATTGGGCTGTCTATCAATGAAATGGGATAGTAAATTTTTTGTTTCTGCTGGATGTTGGTTTATTAAGCTGATGTGCATAGGATTGTGTAACTGTGTAAATGATAGATATAAGTTCAAATAGTACCATAATTATGTAATTTATTATTATTATATATTCTTATTACACAGCATAGTGTAGTGGTTAGCATGCTCAACTCACGACTGAGAGGGCCTGGGTTTGAGTCCAGGGTGCGGCAAGGCAAATGAGCAAGCCTCTTAATATGTATCTAGCTCCTGTTCACCTAGCAGCAAGTATGGGGTGTAAATAGGGGTTGTGGCCTCACTGTCCTGGTGTGTAGTGTGTGATGTGGTCTCAGTCCTTCCTAAAGATTGGTCTATGAGCTCTGAGCTTGCTCCATAGGGAAAAGGCTGGCTGGGTGACCAGCAGGTGACCACGACTGTGAATTATCTAGATTTCAATAAACTCTACATTTCTTCATACTTTATGTAAGCAGTATTGGGCTTTTTATGATCAATTTCTAGAGTAGAGATTGGGCAGTTTTAGGCATGTTTGTGATGGAAAAGGGCAAGAGTCTAATCTGTTACCTACCAGCACTGGCCATATTTGTAATCACAATTGATCACAGTACAGATGCACCTCTGCTGTTCAAGGAAAGCTAGTGATGCATGATAAACATCACCAGTAAGATTAATGTATTAGGTCTTCTTCTTCACCTTTTTCTTATGACCCCTTTCACCTCCTATTGCTTATGGATACTATGTGTTCTTGTAGTGTGATCTATAACGTTTCTATCTGCTGTCAGTTAGACATTGTTACTATAGCAATAAAAATTCTTTCCTTATTCTAGCTGAGAGGCACATAGACGCATTTGATACAGGATACATGCTGCAGGGAGCACTGCATGAGTGCTAAGTCATTCTCTCAAAAGCAGCATTTTGGTCCAGGAATGGATCAATCTTTTTTATATTAATTCCTATGTAGAAAATGGTTTTATTTTTTTTAACATTTTTCTAACATTTTTCTGGAACTAATTAAGTTTGGCAGCTAAGGTTCCACTGAAATAATGCATGCAAGAGAAAAAATGTAAATTAACAATTTGTTTGGGATCCAGATCTCATGTCGATTAAAAAATGTATAAAACAAACTCATTACAAAGAGAGACACCTGTATATAAGACAGTATTTTATGGCAAAATCTACAGTAGCCACCATACAGAAAAACAAGGAGGCCATTAAGGTAGCTGATGTGTCAATTGATGTTAAAAAGGAACTTAAGCAATCTGCAGTTGTGAAAAGTTAAAAAAATGTTATTAAAAATTTTTCAGTGAAATTTTGGTAAACTTAAGATTTTCCCAAGGTTAGAACAAATTATCTGATTTATAGGTATTAAGAGACAAACTTTTTTAGCACTCAGACAGCCATTTGGAACGAATTAAGTTCGAGTATTGAGTCTCCACTGCACTAATATTGATTTAAATTTAATGGACTACACAACATAGTATTGATACAGATCTTGTTTGCCTGACTGAACATGATTGGACAACCAAACCAACTATCGGATTTAATGAACTCTTGATGGAGTTTGGCCAGGAAATCTAGTTTGTTATATCTGAAGTTAACAAATTTCAGATATTGAGGCTTGTTTACTGTATTATTATCTTTTTTTTCTTTTCTAGCTGGTGCCTCAGCTCAGGGGAAATCATTATTACCACGTGTGGCAGCCAAACTTGATGTTTCTCCTATCAGTGATATCATAGAAGTGAAAGCTGCTGATACTTTTGTGCGCACCATCTATGCTGGCAATGCTTTGATGACCCTAAAGAGCAAGGATTCTGTCAAGGTTTGATATTCAACTACTTTTTTCATAAATTGAACATAGATATTTTTTCACTTAAAATGAAATAGTACCTAAGAAACAGAACAAAAATCTAATGATTATAACATAAAAAAGGGTTTATGACTGCAAATTTTTCCATGGCTCTAAAGATTCAGTTACTGAAATAGAGAAAATGTAGCTGATCAGTTTGTTTTTTCTTGAGCAGGTGATCACTGTACGAGGGACCAGTTTTGAGGCTGCCCCAGTTGAAGGAGGTTCTGCTGCTCAAGAGGAGGTTGCTGCTGGGGATCTCCCTACTGACCTCTCCCAGTTTCTTGGCCAAGAACTTTCCAAGTCAGATCGACCTGAGTTAACAGCAGCCAAGGTTAGTGGTATGGTGTGAAGTTTATGAATATATTTATTTATTCATTTTTAATCTGCTGAAAATTGCTTCTCTAAATTTCACAAATTGGGTTTTCAAGTTGCAGGCAGAACATTATTACTGTTTCATTTGAGTTTGAAGTGAAACAATACTTGTAATATTTTAGTGCATCCTATTAATTCATAGTAAATAGGATAAAATACCTTTGTATTCATGACATAATGAATTATAACCTGTTTTACTCATAAACACAATGATATACAGACTGTCATCAGTGGAGGAAGAGGCATGAAAAATGGGGAGAACTTTGAGATGTTGTACACTCTTGCTGACAAACTGAATGCAGCTGTTGGAGCATCCAGAGCAGCTGTGGATGCTGGTTTCGTTCCCAATGATATGCAGGTATGGCTGGAGAAAAATAGTAATTAAGATGATACATACAAAAGAAAAGTAAAGTATGATTAGAGAGAGAAAAAAAAAAGTTTTAGTAAGAAGTTTATTTAAACAATAAGGAATAAGACAAGATTGATTGGAAGTACAGAGGAAAAGAGGAATTGGTAGAAGATTGGAAAAGAGGACATGAGAGGATGAGCCAAAAGGAAGATATTCAGGAATATAAAAGTGTGATCAAATAATTGAATTAAATATATATACAGTGGGCGCAAGACGAAATGTAAACAAATTGGCATTTAAGTAGGCATTTAATGACATTCAAAGAGCTCATGACTCCTTATTTACCAAGCAATTTTCCTTTAAGCCTGATGACCTCCAAATGTGCTGTGATGCATGTTACCAGTTTTCTATGTGTTGGGGAAAGATATTATCCCAAATATCCTGTATTTCTATTTTTACCTTCGCCAAAGTTGAAGCTTCACTTTCCTAATATGCCACATGTGCTCTTTGGGATTTAAATTTGGTGCATTCCCAGACCACTTTTTAAGGTAATCTACACCACAGTTCTCTAACCACTGGGTGATAGATCCAGCTGTGTGAGCAAGAGCTCCATCTTGCATAAACCAGCTAGCATTACATTTTTCAAATCTTTTTAGGCAGGTTATCACAAGAACTCAAAATAACTGTGCTGATTTAGTCTATTATTTGTTTCCAGTCTTCTATGGTCCAATCCTTATATTTCTTGCTGAAAGCTATGCAATCACATATGTTTTTTGCACTTAGGTGAAGAACTTTAGCACAACTGTGATATTGTAAATCTTTGCGTAAATTATCAGAAATACGTCTTACAGACACATCCTTGAGCAGTGCAAGGTTATTTTCTTTCAGTTTTCAAGCTGTGAGTGTTGGATTTTTATCCAGCTGCCTCCTGATAACCTTAGAAGTACCATTTGATATCCTTGGCCTACCAGAGCAGTGCTTGGGAGTAGGAAAAATCTCACCTCCTCCTGTCGCTAAATTTCTTGGTCCGCTTTTGAACTTGCCACGCTCTTATTCCCACACGAGTGGCTGTATCTTTACACTTTTAAACCTCCTTGTAGAGGGTTATAATAACAACAATTGCATCTCTTTCCAGCTCTTTACCACTTACCATCACAGAGATATTGAAGCACAAATACAGAGACTGACACGAAAAAAGACTACTCAGCGTGAGAGGTGCTTATACATTATCGTCTGGTGCTCCCTGAGGTGACTAATGCAAGTTGTCAGGTCATGCATATTGTCTTACCTGAATAGTGGGACAAACCCCAGCCTTCAAATATAATGAAAAGTTTGGTTGGAAATGGCTATTTTCCATGTGCTTTGATAATAGTAGGAAATTTGGGCGCTTGTCATTTTGCACCCAAACTTTATGCTACGACTGTATAGTGGAAACCCAATGGTTGAATGGCGTAATAGTCAAACTTTTTTATACTCGAATACAAAAGTTCAATTCAATACTTGAAAAAATCTACTACAGATACCTTTTGTTTAACGGGCGTTTGCTTTATGCGTTTTTGAAGGATTCAAATTCTGTGGAGAGAGGAGCTCACTCTGTCAAGGAGGTAATAAATTGTGTACATTTCTATTTGAATGCCATACATGCTGGAGTTTGATGCTTTTGTTTTGTCTTTTTTTTCTCTCTTTTTTTGCCAATTTTGAGACTCCAAAAGTCAAGGTGTTGTCTTATATACCAAGAATGAAACACAAACCTATAACCTTGTGGTGAACATTAAGCCCCACTGTATTACACATACACATGCACACACACACACACACGTGTGGTATATACAGTCACCCCTCGTTTCTTCAGACTAATACAGACTGGGCCACGTCCGGAGAATGAAAAAATCTGGACATTGAAAATTGAGTACAGTACAGTTCTGGGCTGTACAGTAAACAGCCTATATTGTTTCGCACACATACCCATAGGCTACAATATGGTACAATATGCATATACAGTTTACATAAGAATTAAATAGGGTTATGCCTGCAATAGGCTACAGTATAATATTAACCCAAAAACTGCTGCACGCCTTCTGGATGGCTTAGTGGTAAACTGCTGTATGCTTTCTGGAAGCACACTTCTTGAATAGGCACCATAAAGTTTCTTTGATTCGTATTTCTTTGAAATCTTTTTTTTTTTTTTTTTTTTTTTTTTTTTTTTTTTTTTTTTTTTTTTTTTTTTTTTTTTTTTTTTTTTTTTTTTTTTTTTTTTTTTTTTAGTCATTTTTATCCCACTAATATGAATTTGGATATTCATATCATACTTATAAAGGGAAACAATGGAACAACTTTATTTTTATTTTATATAGTGAAGATTGCACTCCTCACATAGATATTAGAGTTTGAGTCTCATTTATGGTAAGAGGAAGTTACAATTTAGTAGTATGGAAGTTGTTTTTGTATAAAAAAGAATGAAGCAAACAAGATTATGGGAACAAGTGCTCCTTCACTAAACGGTAACGCTGTCAGACGTAAAGAGCCAAGGGTGACTGGCCCACACCACGCATCACACACACACACACACAGCTGTATAGTATGGTGTGTATATTATTGTGGCTTACACAGAACTAATATTTTGGTACTTTATTTATTGTGAACCAAGCAGAAGAGAGTATTTTCCTTCCACTTATTTATTTAGAACAGAGAGAGAGAGAGTTGTAAAATAATAGGAGGCTATGTTTACTATGTCCTATCTAGAGCAATATTTTGCATTACCATTACCAGCATATATCTATTTTTATGTGGCCCATTATCCCTTGTTTGATTATTTGGTACTTGGTGATATATCAATCAATCAATCATGGGGGGCATACGCCGGGGGGCGCGTTGCCTCGCCTACCCTACGGCGCCACTCCTGGCGGTCACGCCTCACGAGTCTCCATGCAGGCTCCCTTCCTATACCGAGTAACTCCCAGCAGGAGGCATCGACTTGCCGCAGCCAAGAGTTCTGTGGGCGTCCCCTAGGCCTCCTCCAAGTTGGGTTGTCCCTTACGGAAACAACCCGACAAGCAGGGTCGGCTTCCGGTGCCACATGCCCATATAGCTGCAGTTGGCACTGACGGACTATGCTAGTAATAGGCCTCAAATCACTCTCACGGAACAAACGCTGATTTGACACAGAGTTATACCAGCGGTATCCCATGATCCTGCAAAGGCATCTAGTACCAAAGACACCAATTTGCCTCTTCAGGTCGGTGTTCAGTGTCCATGTC
>CM035196.1:20221484-20250719 GCA_020233015.1 Callinectes sapidus
CTTTCCCCTGCATCCGTCATACTGGTAGGCAGGCCCCTCTGGTGCCTCGGCACCCGAGATGTCTGCACGGTCGGACCCCCCAGCATACTTGGATCGGGGCCATGGCCAGAGGCTCGCCCGCGCCTATAGCCCCCACCCCGACCTCTGCCTCTAACTTTGTCGGTGGCTGTGGGTGTTTTTTACGGGGAGGGGTTGCAAGCCCCACCCCAACCAGCTGGTCAGCCATGGCCAGGGACACTGGTATCCCTGGGGAGATACCAGTGTATGTATATATATATATATAACTAAATTTGTGTTTCCATATCTATGTAGTTTACTCCATGTACTTTGGTGCCATTTACTTTATTTGTGATTCAAAATGTTAGTGTTTGAGTAATGGAAAGAATATTACCTATACGGAGATTGCCATTATAGAAAGAAATTTTTTTGTTTTATCATTTATTTCTTTTGACGCAAGAGAGAGAGAGAGAGAGAGAGATTCACACACACACTCACACACCCACACACACACACACACACACACACACACACACACACACACACACACACACACAGAAACATGCACAGACTGAACATGTTTGTGTGTATTCACATGTGACATTGACAACACTACCACATGGTTGTCGCCATGGCAACTAGTCGTCTGTGTGTATCCCCCTGCCACCTCCCCCTACCTCCCTCCCCACACCCCACTCTCCACAATGGCTCCAGATACTGCCAGAAATCCATTTTTGTGGTGAAAAATGCTTAGAAATATGGTAGATGATGCAGGAAATTCACGTGTCACCTGCGTCCTCTGCCGCGAGAGCTACCCAACGGTCAAAGTTGTCACTCTCCAGACAAACAGCCGCATTGGATAATTGTCCAAACCCCGGATATTGACCTAAGAATTGAAAGTCCGATGAATTGAGGTCCGAAGAAACGAGGGCTGACTGTATTTATTGATTTGATAACAAAGTGAGCTCCTCTATGGACAGCTATTGTTTATTAAATGATGTCGGTGACTTGGCGTCTTGTTTACATGTGGCGCACCACCCACGAGATAATAATAATCTGTTGCTGATTAGACTAATAGAAACTTTGACATCAATATATACTGTTTATGTTAATCTAGCCAATTATAGCCTTCAAAGATAATCTCATTATATAACTAATGCTAAATAACAAGGTGATAGTGAGGGAATTGCCACCCAAGTCTATCATATTACAACTTCAGAGTGCCCAGTGAGATGCCAGGAATAAATCTGTGACAATTAGTAGTCATCATGTAAGGGAAGTAATCAATATTCCTGTTATTTGGACCTCAGGAACACCTGGAGTTGTGCAGAACAGGGACAATGAATTTTGCCATAATAGTAACATATTTGATGAGGGATCTGACCTCCACACAAGCCCTTCATGTTGCCTTGCATCATGTTATGCACCAAGTTGCCTTATAGTCCAGCATATACAGTATATATAAGAGTGTGTGTGTGTATGTATTGGTCGATTTAAGTTGTTTTTGTTTTCCATGATCCTTTCAAGAACGCATCTCTCGGGTAAATTGAGAGGTACCTGTACTCAAATGTCCCCACCTCGTAGGAGGCAATTTGTCCATTGCCAATCTGGAGAGTAACAGTCACAAGAAGAAGAAGCGGCCATTCTCAGTGATCATACAGAAGAACTTGCCTCCTCATTTTATGCTGTATTTTTGGTATTCTAAGCTAAAAACATAATAGCCACTGTTAAGAAGTAATGGGAAAAAATAAAATTGGTCCTGGCCCACCACAGTGGTAACATGATTTTAACATATTGGCACCTTGTTTTCCCTTCATCTCATCACAATTCATGGATATCAGTCACATTTTGAGAGTATAAAGTAAACACAGACATGAAATGCATAAAAAAACAGGCATAACAAAAGACTTTACTTCGATGTGAAACTCGCAAGTCCAGATGAAGACTAAACAGGCCCCCCCCCGGGTCCCCGCCTCCCTCTCATGCACTAAATACAGGAACAGATCGCATAGTATTCGCCCCTTCCCCCTCACTCCATCCCTATCCACTCCCATTCGATACACAAACAGAACGAGTAGGCTACCCTGCCCCCCACTCCCTCCCTCCTCCAGCCACTCACCATCCTTTCTCCCTCCTCCCTCTCTCTCTCTCTCTCTCTCTCTCTCTCTCTCTCTCTCTCTCTCTCACACCAAGTAGAATATATTCTTGCAGCATCATTTCCAACAGGAATTATTTCAAGAAAAGTATAAATTACCGTACAAAATTGCAAATTATTGTACAGGGTGGGGCAAATCAAATGCCCGAGTTTTGAAAGGGGCTCGCAACAGCTGTGGTAGTGATGGTAAGATGTATGTAGTGTAGTTGTGACCACCAAACCTTGTCGTTTTTAGTAGCAACCATGCCTTGGTCGGGTGAACATCATGGCTTTTCAGTGCGCACGTTTCTCAAAAATGGCCGTTCTGTCATCGCCACCCAGCGCGCCTTCCGCCTGCACTTCAACATTCCACTTAATGGTCTCATCCCTGATGGCAAGGCAATCAGGCATTGGGTTGAAATATTGGAAGAAACTGGTTCCACAGAAAGACCTAGGAGTGGTGGAAGACCAAAAACACTGGAAAATGTGGCCTTAGTTAAAGCAGCTGTCGAACAATCACTAAGACGCTCTACCCAGAAGCATTCACTTGCATTGGCCATGTCTAACCGATCTTTAAGGCGGATATTGTGTTATGATTTATCATTCCATCCATACAAAATAATGATCGTTCAAGAATTGAAGCCCATTGATTTTGAAAATCGCAGGAATTGCTGCCAGGAAATGTTGAACCGCATCCCCAAACCATCAACTTTTTTCAGTAGTGACAAGGCCCACTTCCACCTTTCTGAAGCAGTGAATAAGCAAAATTGTCAGTATTGGGCTGAAAACAATCCAAGAGAACTTCACTAGAGACTGCTCCATTCCTGTAAAGTTACTGTTTGGTGTGCAGTTTCCAAATTTGGGATAATTGGGCCTTATTTCTTTGAGGAGGATGGAAGACCTGTCAACGTCAACTCTCAGTCTTATCTTGTGATGTTGAAAGACTTTTAACCAAAATTGGAGGAATTAAGTGAGGAAACAAATCTGGGAGACATCTGGTTCCAACATGATGGAGCAACAGCCCACACTGCTCAAATTGCAACAGATGTTCCCGGCACGTCTCGTCTCTCGGAGGGGTGACGTCGAGTGGCCCCCACGCTTACCTAATTTGAGCATTTGCGACTTCTTCCTGTGGGGATATCTGAAGGAGAAAGTGTTCAGAAGTCGACCACACAATTTGGAAGAATTGAAGGTGCAAATTCAGGAGGAAATCGCTGCAATACCCCTTGAGATGTGCCAAAGAGCAGCCAAAAACTTCAGATATAGCCTTCAACAGTGCATCGCTATAGATGGCAACCATCTTCTTGATGCCATCTTCAAAAAGTGATCACACAAACGGCATTGTATACTGATTCGAATAAAACAACAAAAATTCTGTAGGTATTGTTTTACTTTTCCTAATAGCCTTTCAAAACTCCGGCATTTGATTTACCCCACCCTGTATTATCATAGTTTGCATAAATGACAATGATATTTAATAATTCATTCTTCATTGGTTGTTTAAAATGTTAGATATATCTTCATTAGTAAATAAGTTTACCAGTGACGAGAGTAGAAGGCCACATTGACTAGGGTGGTACATAGGAAGTGACCAGGGTTGGGGCCGGAGTAACCGAAGCAACTAGGGGCTAGAGTGACTTCAAAGCCGTTCACAAGTTACAATAGAGAGAGGTGTTCACGGCGAAGTGCAAGCGGGACCGACCGATTGGCGGGAAGGCGGCGTCGGTCACCACGTGTTTGTGTTCGAAACGAGAGGCTGCTTTCGGATTGGAGGTCAAAATTTGTTCGACAAATGTGTTCGGATTGGGAAGTGTTCGAGTCAAAGGGTGTTTGAACCAAGAGGTACCACTGTACATTGGGTTGTCTTATAGTCCGCCACATACGGTATCTGTTGTGCATTTGATAAGAACACTCCTTGCCATTGGTACTGCCAGCTAAATGCCACCATAAAATGTCTGTTTGATAGTCCTTATGATAGTGGCTTCGATCTAGTGCTCCTGAGGTTCAGTACACAGGGCAATGCTTATATTTATACACCAGCTGGAAGATCAGGCATTGTGTATGTTATTGCTATATTTCCAGATTTTTTAACAGTAGCCTTCATTTATTTGTGTATTTATAAAAGGAATTAGCTCTAATAAGATAACAGAGAAAAGATTTTATGGAAACAAAAATGATCAACAGAACCAAACTGCCCAATAAACCATCAGCCTGCAGAAACCAAAATTTTCCCACCCACTTCATTGAAAAACAGCATATGGTAGTATATTATCTTACATATATACCTCAAATATAAGGTCTCTAGATCATAGTGAATTTTAACTATGAATGCATCTTTCCTTGTTTTCAGTTAATATTTAAATTTCAGATTGGCCAGACAGGCAAGATTGTTGCACCTGAGCTCTATATTGCTGTAGGCATCAGTGGTGCTATTCAACACCTGGCTGGAATGAAAGACTCCAAAACCATTGTTGCAATTAACAAGGACCCTGAAGCCCCTATCTTCCAGGTGAGCAAGGTCATTTTATATTTTTGTAATTATAGATGCTGGGCACATTGTTCTGTTCTCCAACTATCCAAAAACTCCCCCTGGTGCAACACCCTACTCGTATTCCTGACCGTCTTGGAGATACGCCCAACATTCTTGATCTTTTCCTAACCTCTAATCCTTCTGCTTATGCTGTCACCCTTTCTTCTCCGTTAGGTTCCTCCGATCACAATCTCATATCTGTATCTTGTCCTATCTCTCTAATTCCTCCTCATGATCCTCCAAGGCGGAGGTGCCTTTGGCATTTTGCTTCTGCTAGTTGGGGAGACCTGAGGAGGTATTATGCTGATTTTCCTTGGAATGATTACTGCTTCCGTGACAGAGACCCGTCTCTGTGTGCTGAGCGCATAACAGAGGTGATAGTGTCTGGCATGGAGGCATACATTCCTCACTCTTTTTCTCGAACTAAACCTTCCAAACCCTGGTTTAACACAGTTTGCTCTCGTGCTATCCGTGATAGGGATGGCCCACAAAAGGTACTTGAGCCTTCCATCACCTGAGTCTCACGCGCTTTATATTCCTGCCCGAAATCATGCCAAGTCTGTTCTTCAACTTGCCAAAAACTCCTTCATTCATAGAAAGTGTCAAAATCTTTCCAGATATAACTCACCTCGAGACTTCTGGCATCTAGCCAAAAACATCAACAACTTTACTTCTTCATCTTTCCCTCTTTTAGCACAACCAGATGGCACCAATGCCATCTCATCTATCTCTAAAGCTGAACTCTTCGCTCAAACCTTTGCTAATAACTCTACCTTGGACGATTCCGGGCTTGTTCCTCCTTCTCCTCCCCCCTCTTGACTACTTCATACTACCTATTAAAATCCTTCGTAATGATGTTTTCCATGCCCTCGCTGGCCTAAACCCTCGGAAGGCTTATGGACCTGATGGGGTCCCTCCTATTGTTCTCAGAAACTGTGCCTCCGTGCTTGCACCTTGCTTAGTCAAACTCTTTCAACTCTATCTATCTACATCTACCTTTCCTTCCTGCTGGAAGTTTGCCTACATTCAGCCTGTTCCTAAAAAGGCCTATTGCTTTCATCTCCTGCTTATCTAAAGTTTTTTAATCTATTCTCAACAAGAAGATTCTTAAACATCTATCATTTCTCAATCTTCTATGTGATCGCCAGCATGGCTTCTCTCAAGGCCACTCTACTGGAGATCTGGCTTTCCTTACTGAGTCTTGGTCATCCTCTTTTTAAGATTTTGGTGAAACTTTTGCTGTAGCCCTAGACATATCAAAAGCTTTTGATAGAGTCTGGCACAAAGCTTTAATTTCCAAACTACCTTCCTATGGCTTCTATCCTTCTCTTTGCAACTTTGCTTTCTGATCATTCTGTTGCTGCTGTGGTAGACGGTCACTGTTCTTCCCCTAAATCTATCAACTTTGGTGTTCCTCAAGGGTCTGTCCTATCACCCACTCTTTTCCTATTATTCATCAATGATCTTCTAAACCAAACTTCTTGCCCTATTCACTCCTATGCTGATGATACCAACTTGCACTTTTCCCCATCTTTCCATAGACGAGCAACCCTTCAGGAAGTACACAGCTCACACAGGGAAGCCTCAGAACGCCTAACTTGTGATCTCTAAAATTTCTGATTGGGGCAAAGCAAACTTAGTGTTATTTAATGCCTCAAAAACTCAATTCCTCCACCTATCAACTCAACACAACCTTCCAAATAACTATCCCCTCTTCTTCAATGACACTCAACTGTCCCCTTCTCCTACACTAAACATTCTTGGTCTATCCTTTACTTGTAATCTTAACTGGCCACTTCACATCTCCTCTCTTGCTAAAACAGCTTCTATGAAGTTAGGTGTTCTGAGCTGTCTCTGCCAGTTTTACTCACCTTCCCAACTGGTAACTCTATACAGGGGCCTCATCCGCCCATGTATGGAGTATGCTTCACATGTTTGGGGAGGCTCCACTCATACAGCTCTATTGAACAGGGTGGAATCAAAAGCTTTTCGTCTTATCAACTCCTCTCCTCTGACTGACTGTCTTCAGCCTCTTTCTCATCGCCGCAATGTTGCCTCTCATGCTCTCTTTTACCGCTATTTTCATGCTAACTGCTCTTCTGATCTCGCTAACTGCGTGCCTCCCCTGCTCCCTTGGCCTCGCTGCACAAGACTTGCCTCTTCCTCTCACCCCTATTCTGTCCACCTCTCTAATGCAAGAGTAAACCAGTATTCTCAGTCTTTCATCCCTTTCTCTGGTAAACTGGAACTCTCTCTCTGCTTCTGTATTTCCACCTGCCTATGACTTGAACTGTTTCAAGAGAGAGGTATCAAGACACTTATCTCATTCTTTTGGCTACTGAATGTGGGCTTTCCAGGGACCGGCAATACAGTGGGCCATTTTGTTTATTTTTGTTGCTCTTGGCCGACCCCCTTCTACATAAAAAAAAAAAAAAAAAAAAATGTCAACCTCTTGTGAGATCAAACTCCTCTCAAAACTTCTGGTACGAAGCCAAAAAACATCTCCATAACTTTTCTTTATCTTTCCCTCCTTTACTTCAATTTGATTGCATCATTGCAATCACATGTATACTTCCAAGCTGAACTCTTGTCTCAAATATTTGCTAAAAATCTTGGATAATTCAGGGTTTGCTGTTCTCTTTCCTCCCTGACTACTTCTTGTTCCTTATTAGAATCCTTCACAATGATGATGTCTATACCCTCATTGGCCTAAACCCTCGGAAGACGTAGGGATCTGATGGGGTCCATCCTATTGTTCTCAGAAATAGCACTTCCATGCTTCCATGGTGTACTCTCTATACATTTAGCTGCTTCAGAAGTTTTATGTCAAGGTGGTTCCACATTCTGTTTACTATTATTGTCTACTAAGACGATAGGAAAACCCACACCCACACACAGGTTGAACCTTCCAAACCTGGAATTCCATCATTTGGCAATTCATGTAATTCAGCATAATTCAAATGTGCCATAATAGTTCAAATATGCTGGAATTATTTAAATTTGCCAGTATAATTTTGATATGCTGGATGGTTGCCAGGATGAGGCAGTGCTGTGCTTTGTTGTAACAACCAATAGAAGTGAGAACTCTCAGAGTATTGACTATTAAACTGGGCATTGGGAAACCTGATGACACAATGGGTTGGTGGCAATACTAGATTTAGCAGGAGTGACATACCATCAAGACTTGATTTTTTTTTTTTTTTACCAAGGACATGAAAATTATTGAAACTATACAGTATGAAAGAATGAAGATTATAAGGTACAGAGATTTAAATAAAGATATTTCTTTGTTACGGTGGACTGGAGAAATTTTGAACAGACAAAGGACATTCAAGAAAAACTGAATGGATTTATGAAAATATGTAACACTGCTCTGTAGAAGAGCAAGGGAAATCAAGTGGAAGGAATGATTCATTATAAAATGCCAGAATTGCTAAGATGAAATGCTTGTAATATATAGAAGAAAAGGAAAACGGAGATCAGAGGAATATATTAGAGCCAGAAATTAATGTGTTCAGATAATAAGAATAGAGAGAAGAAATTATAAAAGAAATATAATAAAGTGTATAAACGAACCAAAGCTATTAAATAGACATATAAATGGGAAGATGAAGAAGAAAGGAAGGCTAACTAAATTGAAAGTTGATAAAATAGTTCATGAGGATGTACAAGATATGGTAGAGATGAAGAAAAAACTTAAGATCTTTATTTACTGTAGAAGGAGAGTTTGTTGCTGAAAAGAACATTTGGGGAGGGTTACATTAAAGTTACTTATGATGAAATATTTAAGATGCTAAAAGAGCTTGATGTGAATAAATCAATAGGTCTGGAGGGAGTACCAAACTGGATCTTACAGAAATGTAAGGAACAATTGGCTGATAAGATTCATAGTATGATGATGGCATCATTATTGTAGGAAATTGTACCTAATTATTATTATTTTTTTTTTTTATGTAAGAAAGATCTAGCCAAGGGTAAAATAAAGTTTAATTAAAAAAGACCCACTGAGTTGTCAGTCCTTTTAAGAAGGTTTATAGGAAGGAAAGGGTAAATATAAATATTTCACCAATTTTCAGAGGAAGAAGCAAAGAAACCCCATGGAATTATTAAAAAAAGCAATAAAGGATGGAATACTTGGAGAGACACCAAGTTTTAATAAATTTCAAATTTGGATTTAGGAGAGGAAGGTTGTCTCACAAACTCTTTTTCATTCTATTTAAGAGTGATTGATGCTGTTCAAGAAAGGGATAAATAGATGGGTGCTGTATATTTGGACTTGAAAAAAGCTTTTAATAAAATACTATGTTGAAGATTAATATGGAAGATAGGAAAGTTTGGATTAATTGGAGGAAGACTGCTGGAGTGGATAGAGGGTTATCAACAATATAGAGAAATTTTCAATGTGGCTAAAAGTAACCAGTGGTGTCTTGCAGGAATTGGTGTTGGGACCAATAATATTTGAAATTATGTAAATGACATGAAGGAAGAAATTGATAGCTACTTAAATAAAAGTCTCTGCAGATGATGTGAAACTGATGAGGAAAATTGATAACATACAGGAAGGCCTTGCTATATGACAGTTTGGCTTATGTTAAATTCACAGATACGACACTAGCCAATTAGTACACTTTTCAATTTATGATAGTAGTCATAGTCAGTTATGATAAATGTGTATATTAATAAGACAGTGAAACCACCTCCCAATGTGGTGATTTTGTCTTATAATTTTTATATTCACAAAACATTTTTATGAAATGTTTACAAGTTTTACCATATATGCCAACCTAGTGTGTAGGACAAACCCCAATTTTTAAGATAAAAATTTAGATTTTGAGCTATTACCGGTGTATAAGACAACCTCTTTAATGGTAGGGAACCCAAATGGTTGGCTAAGGGTAAGGGACTCCATCACTGCAGATCCACAATATGATGGGCTTGCATGGCGGTTGGTTCTCTCATTTGAGTATGTTGTTACCATGGCAAAACTCCAGGTGTTTCTGAATTCCAAAATGGTAGGAATATGGCCATGATTTCTGTTAGTCTATTTGGCAACTGGTTATTATCATAGTGAGGTTGGAATTGGCAATTTCAGGTGTGGGGTGAGGGTGTCACCAGATTCCCCCACTTTTGCCACTTTACCGTAAATCACTGGCTTGCCTTATTCTCCAAACCCATGAGCCCCGCTCAAACCCTGTATAATACAACTAGGTAAATACACACGTGTATGTGCTTGCAGAATGAATTTCAAAGTAAAGTGGCTTAATGTTGACCACAGGGTTATTGGTTTGTGGTTTATTACTAGTTTATAAGATGATTCCTTGATTTAGGAGTCTCAAAATTGGCAAAAAATTTCGTCATATACAGTATCTCCAAGAAAGCATGGTTTTGTAATCCAGAAAGCTAAGTTTTTTTGCATGGAACACCAAAAGTAAATCAGGTGAGCCAAATTTGTCTGCTGCCAATAGGTAAGAGTAACAGCTGCTGCTACTCTTCTTTTTATGACTCTTTTAGTGTCATATCACTTATGGGTTCTGTGTGCTTCAGCAATGTAGTTTCTACATTTAATTTTTCTTTCTGCCTTGTCTTCCATGCCTTCACCAAAAATCATTTAATTGCCTCTGACATTTTCATGTGGGTTGCTAGATATCACTATATCAAGAATTTATCCACTGTAGGCTGTATTTAGCAATGGTTCTTGGTCTGCTGTCTTAACACGTTCAGTGCGGTGCAATCCACCGGTGGGTCATGGTGTACTATCAATTCTTGCGATATGACCCACCGGTGGGTTGTAACATGATTTTAAAACATAGTTTTGTTTTACAGATTATGAATGAATTTTATATTATACTCATATTCTACTTCTGAAAATACACTCTTAAGGTGTCTAAGTAAACTTTTTTATAAATTTCAACCTTTTATTCATAATTCAAGTTACATGAATTTGAACTCAAACTTTATCATAATTAAAGTCACCTGTATGAATTATATTGAACAAGTGTGAAGTAAAACTTCAGTATTTGGCAGTAAAATTCACATGAGCTTCACAAGCGCACCACCAAATCTAATTAACTCAGCATTTACAGTTTTACAAGTAAATACTAAAAAAAATGTACCTTGAAAAATATAAACACCAATTAAATTCACACACACACATACAAAAAAAAAAAAACACAATTTAGGCTTTGTGCCTTTGTGGCTTTCAAATCAAATCATTCTTTTATCATATACATAATCATAGCTAACCAAATCAAACATGTCTTTTATCGTAATACATGGTCCTTAGGTAAATACATATCAGAATGCCAGTTCCATTTCAATTATGCTTGGTAGCAAAACATGAGACACATAAATATGGCTTTCCCTCACACACCTGACAAAGTGGATACCTTTTTTGCTGTCTTAGAAGCAACCTTGCTGCCTTTGTTTACTGATATCATCTCGTAGCAGCTTGCGCATCTTTTTCTTGATTTACGTTTTGGACCTTCGGCCTCTACCAGATAATGTTGCTGCACTGTTGGGGAGCCTCCAATAGTGGCTCGTCTTTTACCTGGCCTTAAGTTTTCTGCAGGAGAGTTAGTCAACAGTGATAGTATGAGAGACTCTTGAAAACTCAGTAATGAGACAGACTTTTCAGAAAAGTACTTATTATAGATTATCCATGCATTCACCACTGAAGTTCCAGCTATGAGTTCAACTGCAATTTTCCTGTACCATTTCATGGTTTTTCGTAAGGCTGTATAGTAACTTGCCATCTGATCTGACATATCTACCCCTTTCTTAGCTTTATTGTATTCTACAACACTTTTGGGTTTTACTACAGACTCTCAATTTCTTCCAATTTTCCCAGTTGGTATCAGAGTGTTATCATGTTCTGGTACAGTGGACAGTGTGAGAACACTCCTCTTATCTTTCCAGTGAAAGACTTTGACTCCTTTATCATTTTGCAGTGAGACTGTTTCCCCTTTCTTTATTTTTGCTTTTACAACTTTATCTGGCAGCCCTGAAGGTTGGTAGAACATCTGTGTATTCATATTTGATACTCTGAAATTTGGTGTATATATAGCAAAATAAATATATAACATATATAGTATAGTATGTATAGTATATATATAGCAATATAAATAAATAACAATATAAAGTACACAACGCCCACCGGTGGGTCACATCGCACTAGAAAGAAAATGTAAAGTACTACTGCAATGCGACCCACCCGTGGTTGCATGAAGTGCATGCCCACCGGTGGGTCGCACCGCATTATTAGCATATTTTTTTGTTTTAGTGCGATCTGACCCACCAGTGTCCATACATTTTAACGTTCTCAATGGAATCCACAGACCGCAAATAGTAAACTCACCTTCTTTCGCATCGATGGCTCGCACCATACTGATGTAGTGAAGGTTTCTGTTTATGCACTGGGGGATAATCGGCCACGCTGCCAAATGCACTGAATGTGTTAAGCACTTTGTATATTGGGCATCTGCACATATGGTTGTAAACAAAGACTTCCTCCCAGCCGCCACCGTCCACTCCCAGTATCCACAAATATTTGTGGTGGTTGGTGAGTGGAGGATGCTAGCTCACCTAAGAGTGTTCATTGGCATCATGAGGAAAGGCAGCCTATCATAAGGTGATATTACTCCAGGGCTGAGGAAATCATATGAAATTTTCACAGATTTTGATACAGCATCACATGTGCACAGTCTTAACCCTGGTGGAGGAGGTGTAGTGTCAGGGTAATGATATCAGGCAGAGAGTATGTGTATAGTTCATGTCAAGGGAAGCAGTATTTCAATAGCAGTTCATTATCACTTGGTGCCACAGAGTTAAGGTGATCCTCATGACACAATTCTATATGAATACAAAGGTGATATCCGTTATAGCAGGCAGTAGAGAAGCATAAATACAAATATTGTAGTGAAAGCAACACATGAAAAGAATTATATAAGCAATGAAATTATTATACTTCAGCTAATCACTTTTTGCAGTGAGACTGTTTCCCCTTTCTTTATTTTTGCTTTTACAACTTTATCTGGCAGCCCTGAAGGTCGGTAGAATGTCTGTGTATTCATATTTGATACTCTGAAATTTGTAAAAAGGAATGCATTGGTGTATATATAGCAAAATAAATATATAACATATACAGTATAGTATGTATAGTATATATAGCAATATAAATAAATAACAATATAAAGTACACAATGCCCACCGGTGGGTCACATCGCACTAGAAAGAAAATGTAAAGTACTACTGCTAGAGGGCGCATTCCCATGAGATACACTGTGCGGCCACACACTGCTTGTTGCTGAGTTGTTTGCATGCCGACCAGACTTACTGCCCCACTGTCAAGGAATACCATCTGGCAGCTGCCAGATGGTATTCTTCCGTTATCCTTTCTTGGAGCGGAAAGGCTTTGTCACAACCTGTTATCTGTTTAGGAGCAGGTTGCAACACCACCCATTATCTGTGTAGGAGTGGGTGGCAAGGAATACCGTCTGGCAGCCTTCTTCCCGTTATCCTTTTTTGGAGCGGAAAGGCTATGCCTCAACCTGTTATCCGTTTAGGAGCAGATTGCAACACCACCTTCTGTGTAAGTGGGTAGCAAGGAATTCCATCCAGCAGCCTTCTTTTTTGGAGCAGTAAGGCTTTGCCACAACCTGTTATCCGTTTACGAGCAGGTTACAGCACCACCAATTACCCGTGTAGGAGTGGGTGTGTGCTTAGTTTGGTGCTCTGTTATTAGAGTGTACAACTCTTGGCTGAACCAGTACGGTGGTGTGGTGACACCTACCCACCGACACCCATTATCTGTGTACGAGTGGGTGAGTGCCTAGTTTGTGCAGGAGTGTGTTAGTACCGAGTGTAGTGCACTTTTACTAGAGTTTACAACTCTTGGCTGGACCAGTACGGTAGTATTGTGATGACTAGTTACCGCCGCCCTGTCTTACACTTGGGGCTTAGGAAGGGTTCAGTTAGGTTCAGAAGTAATTCCTCCCATAGAGAACGTTTTAGAAGGGCATGTAAACATTCCTTGGATTCCACTGACTCAGGCAGTGGTGGCAAGTCTGACGCTCATCTTACTGTGTCTATGCCTTCCACCTCACGAGATGAGGTTAATTTTCCACCTCGGAGCATGGTAATGCAAGCTTTGGCTGAGCTGAAGAATGATATATAAAAGTTGAAGGCAGAGGAAAGTTTGGGTCCTGTGGGTGGCGATGATGATGATGTCACCACCGACATCACATAAGGTGATGCAGACAGGCCGCTTGTGCAGGTCAAGAGGAAGAGTACAAGGAAATTTTGGCGATGATTCGACCAAGAGACTCAGCAGCTGTCACACATTGGCTCCAGTGGAATGTAATTCACAAGTTTAAGATGCAGTAAAGATTGATGCCATGAAACAGACTTTGGCATGAAAGAGGTTGGTAAAGACATTATTAAAGCTGCCATAATCAGGACATCCAGATGTGGCCCATGAAGTAGGCATGCTAAATGGTGCTTTGGCATTACTTGGTAATGTCAAATACAGGAACAACCTGATACTCAGGTTTATCATTTAGCATGTGATTCACCAGAGGTATGCTCACTTGTGTTCTGACTAAGTGCCTATGACTAGACTGTTGTTTGACGATGATGCAATCTGCCAAGCACATTGGAGAGTCTGAGAATTTGAGAAATAAGATCACAATGAAGAAACAGGTACCTACATGGAAAGTGGACTCAGGAGTGATCAAAGGCAGCCCTCCTCACGGCTGGCTTTGGAGGCAATAAACTCCCGAGGTCAGGGACACACCGATCCCAGGCAATAACTTGAGTTCTAAATTTGAAGCTTGTACATGAGTGGCATAAATTTACAAGTGATTCATATTTTGAATAATATTACACATTGTCATCATGACATTATTGTTGCTGAAATTGGTCCCTTATTTGCTGAAGAAATTGAGTATGTTTTTAGTGAAGAGGAAAAGCATATTATTTGTGAGGAAATTGTAAAACTGCTGGAGTTTAAGATTGTGAAAGAAATTCACAGATAGGAGGGACAAATTATCTCCCCTATTTTCTTATGGAAGAAAAAGGATGGAGGTATTGGAATGATTCCTAATATAAAGAAACTTAATGAACACATTAATTGCAAACTTTTCAAAATGGTGAATAAGTATTTTGTGAATTGTACAGAGTATGTAACAACTGTATCGTGTGGCTTTTATTTTATGTAATTATATGTAATATGAGTTTAATATATTGTTGGGTGGTTGGTTTGGCTGGTAGTGTGGTTAACTAGCTGTTACAATGACATGTCAGGATTGAGGAGTTGCCATGTAGGTGGGTGTGTTTAGCAGGTGAGCTGGAGTGAGGGAGGAGTCAGTTGAGGCCAGACAGTCACACCAGCCATGCCATCAGCCTGCCTTGTCTTGTTGGTAATAAAGAAAATAAGGAAGACCACTTTGATTACTGCCTCAGTTGGGTCATATCATCAGCAGTTTTATTGATGACACACTTATTTCACACAACATCTTTGAAGGATGTTATGAGAGTATCCACGCTGCTGTAGAATTCCTCAGGAAGATTGGTTTATGCATTAATGATGACAAATCTGTCTGGGTTTCCACCGTATTTGGGGAATGTTATTGATTCAAACATAATGACAATACAACACTACCTGAGAGGAGGCAACAAAAAAATAGTTCAAAGCTGCAAACAGTTATTTAATGTTGCTAGAGCAAAGATGAGGGATGTGGCCAAAGTCAATGGTTTATTGGTCACAGCCATTTCAGCAGTGAAAAGGGGAAAACTATTACAGGGGGTTGGAAAATGGAAAGTTTATTGCATTAAAGAAAGAGAAAAGTAATTTTGATGAATGGATGGCCATCACACATGAAATGAAGGCGAACCTAATTTGGTGATTAAATCACAATTCAGAAGAAAGCAGGAAGATTTTTTGGAAAGGTATGGAGATAAATCTGTATAAAGATATGTTAAACTTAGGTTGGGGTGGCCTCCTTAATCATCATCAAGTTAATGGAGATGGTATTTAAAAGAAACAGAATCGCACATCAGTGCAAAAGAAATTAAAGCCATATTATTGGCAATCCATTCCTTTACACAGCATAACAGAGGAAAACACGTAAGAGTGTTTTGCGATAACAAGACAGCAAACCATTATGTAAATAAAATGGATGGCATGTTATCTGCACTGTGAAATGACATCTCCCTCAAAATTTGGGCTTGGTGTAAAATGAATGATGTCTGGACTACATGTATATCAGGTAAAGTTAATCTCCTGGCGGATGCTGCATCTCATAAGTTCAATAACATCCATGAGTGGAAGTTACATGAGTACATTTATAAAGAGCTTCATGAGGAATTTGGAGTCCCTAGTATAGATCTATTTGCTTTCTGATTAAATAAGCAGGTGCCTCTTTTTGTTCATGGAAAACTGACCTGGAGGCTGAACACTTTGATGCTTTTTTTGATTCGCTGGTCACAGTTTGAACTGATTTATGCTTTCCCCCCTTTTGCTCTGATTGCTTGATGCCTTCAGAAAATACAAGCAGTAATGGCAAAGGAGTGGTTGATTGTGCCACTGTGGCCATCCCAACCATGGGATGGGGACTCACGTTGCTTGTCAAGGAACCGACCCTGATATGGAGAGGCATTTCAAACAGGAGAGATGTGGGCTATGATTCTGTTAATACTGCAAGAGGAGCTTTGTCCTTGCTGGGGATGGTTGTGGGAGAATGCAGAGCGGGAAACCATATTCTTGTTAACATATTTTTGCGAGGTGTTTTCACTTTGAGGCCATCAGCACCCAGGGATGTGGAAACTTGGGACGCTCAGTTGGTGCTCCAGCAGTTGCAGAATTTGGAACCATTATGCTCGTTTTCTCATAAGGAAATTACTCTAAAACTGGTGATGCTAATGGCATTCATACAAGTTGTTAAAATGCAAACTTTACATTGGTTCCTTTTGCGGGATATTAATATCAGGAAGGATTCTATATTCTGTTTGTTATGTGGAAACTTCAAACATGGTTGGCCAAAATTCAATGTACAAGTTGTGACCTTTAAAGTTTACACTAAGGATAGTAGTTTGTGTGTAAAATGCTGAAAACGTATCTTCTAAGAACTGAAATATTCAGAAGTGTTGAGAATCATTATGAGAAATTACTCATTTGCTTTATTAAGCCACATAAAAATGTGACAAAAGACACTATTGTGAGATGGATCAGAACTGCTTCATATGTCAAGAGTAAAACATTGCAAAGTATTTGGTTGGCAGTGTTCAACCTGTTGCAGCATCAAAAGACAAGGCCATGGCTGTACCAATCACACACATCATAGCAAAGGCTGTGTGGTCAAGAGAAACTACCTTCGCCAAATATTATGATAAAGAAATTGTTTCGGAATGTGACATATTTCAAGAAGCTGTACTAGTATAATCAGTGAACCTGTACAAAATTGTATGTGTCATCCTTATTGTTACTAAAATTTATTTATTATACTGAAGTTTGGCTTTTGGTTGTATTTCTCATTTTGTTCACATACATACATACTTCCTGAATGTTAAGTACAATACTATCATGGCTTCAAAATCTCATGGGAATGCACCCTCTAACAGAGAAGTGATTTTCTGAAGTAAAATTGCTGAAGTACATGAGGCTTACTGTAGGTCAGTTGAAATATTTCTTCAAATTTTATGAAGCAAGTCACCCCCCCTGCTAGAAAGGGACATTCACATGCCCTCCACTCCATCCCTATGCTAACATACTCTTTAAAGTCTGGTGGTGTGTGGTGGCACAGAGTATCTTATGTGAATGTCCCCTTCTAGCAGAGGTGACTTGCTTTGTAAAATCCAAAACTCATTTCAACTGACTTACAGTAAGTCTCATGTACTTCATCAATTATCCAATTTATTGGAAATCACAACAGCCCAAGGTAATAACTTTGCTAGGTTAAGAGAGGAGAATGGCAAGCTAAAACAAAGAGTGATAGAATTAGAAGGTGGATTAACAGAAAATAGAAAGAAAGTAGAGGTCTTTGGCTAAGCTGAAAGAGAAACAATGAATGGAAACAGGTATAAGAGGGAGACATTACCCTAGTGGAGGGCAAGATCCTGTCCCTAGCAAAGAAATTTGAAAACACTTGAAATACTAGGGTAGATAGTGTTCAGTTTAAGAAAATAGTGGAGGAACAGCTCAATAAAAAGAAACTTGCTGAAATGTAGTAAAAGTGATCAAATCTAATCAATCTATTGTAAGGGAGGCTGTAAATAAAAATAAGTGTATCATTGTGCTTGGTATAAAGGAGACAAGAACCAACTAAAACAGTGAGGGACAATGAACTGCAGGTTGAAATAAATAAAATACTGGACATGATGAATGAAGAGAATGGAGACCCAGAAGATGAGATAAAAGTTTAATGAGTTGGAAAGTACAAAGATAGTATTAGGCCAGAAAGAATAAAATTTAAATCACAAAAAGATGCAGATAAAGCCAGGGCAAGAGTATGGAAATTGAACCAAAACGAGGAAACAAAGAACATGTACATGAGAAGAGACCTAAATGAAGAAGGGAGAAAAGAGCTTATGGAACTGAAAAAGAAGTAAAGTAAAAACAATTAGATGAGAACAGAGGATCAGCAAAAATGCTTTTATTGGAGGGTCACTGAAGATTCGGAAGTGGTATGTAAGCAGGGAGGAAGACAACATGGTAAATCAGCTATAAAGTGGTGTATACTAATATTAACTGACTAGTTTCAGGGTTAAGAGAATTGAACATTCAGCTGAAGAAAGTTAGCCATGACATAATTGGGCTAACTGTTGTACAATGAATTGCAAGAAGTCAAGAAAATTGGCCAAGGCAAGTCTAATATATGGGGAAAAAAAGCAAACAAGAAGAGAGGAGGAATGATGTTACTGGTTAAGAAAAATTTATGAGTGTCAGATATAAAATATAGAGAGGGATCAGCTGAGGTATTAAAGATTGGTGTTGGAAACATCCATGGCAAAATAAGACTACATAGTGACATATGTACTTCCAAGACTACCACATGGACATAAGGTATGTGGGTGAGGGAGAAACATCAAGACTTGAATTGTCATTTAGCAAAGAACCAGAAATAATTAGGAATGTTTAGGTGAATTGCCCATTAGCCAAGAGTGACCATGCCACTATAGAGTTTTACAGTAGGGGAGGAAACAGAGACTAAGAGAATTGAAGACCATCATAAGATGAGATTAAACTACAGCAAGACTGGCTTTAATGGATTGAGAAGGTACTTTGAAGTGGAGAGATGGGATGCATTCCACCAAACCTATAGTGTTCAAAAGAAATGGGATGAGTTCCTTAAAATGTATAGTGAAGGAGAAAGAGATTCATACCAAAAAGTAAGGTAAGGTTGATTGGGAAAAATGAATGGTTCAACAGAAAATGTGAAATTGCAAGAGATTTGAAGGAAGATGCATGGAATAGGTGGAAGAGAAGCAAAGGAATAAATCTGTGGAATAAGTATAAACAAGCAAGGCATAAGTCTGTGACCACCCTTAGAGAAGAGCAAAAGAATTTTTAAAGAGATATAATAAACAGGTGCAAAGATGAACCAAAGCTCTCTTTTAGATATGTTAATTAATGGCAAGATGAAGGCCAGAAAAAGTATTGATAAAATAAGAGTAGATGAAGTGTTATATGAAGACCCCAAGGATATAGCACAAGTGATGAATTTTAGTTTCAAGGAAATTTTCACAAATGAACTTAAATTTGAAAGGCCTTTGATTGAATATGCAGGAATGCAAGGCAATGGAGGATATTCAAATTTCAATTAAGGAAGTGGACAGAATTGTTAAGACCCTGGATTTGAGGAAGGCCACAGGACCAGACGGAGTATCAGGTCGGTTAATTAAAGAATGCAGGAATCAACTACTGGACAAATAGCACAGTATTATTAGTACTTCACTAAAAGAAGAAAGATTTCCAAGGGATTAGAAGAGGGCAAACATTGTGCTCATTTTCATGGGAGGAGATGCACAAAAGCCACTAAACTATAGACCAGTATCTCAGACAAGCTTGGTAGCCAAATTATGTGAAAAAATTATAAGAAACAAATGATCCAAATTCCTGGTAGGTAACAAATTCTTTACAAATTGTCAATTTGGGTTCAGAAAGGGTAGATCCTGCACCACAAATTTGTTGTGTTACTACTCAAGAGTGGTGGAAATTATACAGGAGAGATGGATGGGCAGATGGCATTATGCTTAGACCTGAAGAATGCTTTTGACAAGGTACCCTACAAAAGATTGTTGTAGAAATTGGAAAAAGTGGGGGGTGTTCAGGGAAAGCTGTTGGAATGGATGGAAGATTTCCTGGTAGGCAGGGAAATGAGAATGGTGATAGGGACCAACCATCAAACTGGAGCACCATAACCAGCAAAGTACCACAGGGGTCGGTGCTTGTGCCTATCATGTTCACAATTTTTATAAATGACATGGCTGAAAATATTACCAGCTATGTGAGTCTTTTTGCTGATGGTTCAAAATTTATGCATACTGTGAAAACCATTGGTGATTGTAAGGATCTACAAAATTACCTAGACAAAATTCATGACTGGAGCATTAGATGACAAATGGAATTCAACACTAGGAATTGCAAAAAGATTGAGTTTTGTAAAAGCAGCAAAAGATGTAGTCACAATTATAAGCTGGGACAAGAGATAATAAAAGTCATCAGAAGAAAATTACCTAAGGGTGATATTCTCAGATGATCTATCTCCATGAGGGCATATCAACAAGATAACATGTGAAACCCTCCAGCTATTTAATAACAGAAGAATTGCTTTTGCCTTTCTGGATGAGGATATGGTGAGAAAGATAATCACTTCTATGATTTGCCCCAGGTTAGAGTACACAGCAATAATTTGGTCACCTCATGAACTAAAGCACATCAGGAAACTGGAAAGTGTTCAGAGAGCAGCAACAAAGATGATTTCAGAACTTCAAGATCTGTCATATGAAGAGTGACTGGCCAGGTTGCAATTTCCAACTTTGGAAAAGAGATAGGAAATGGTAAATGGAATGGAACAGATAGACAGAGAAGACCTACTTGCCTCTAGTGAGAGAGATACAAGAGGACATGGAAGGAAATGAAGGTCTACCACCTGTAGAAGAGATGTAAAGAAGTTCAGCTTTCCACATAGAAGCATTAATTTGTGGAATGGATTGGAGGGCAAGGTGGTGTGTGTCAACAATATTCAAAGCTTTAAGAAAAAGTTAGATGAAAGCAGTTATGGAGATGGGACAATATGAGGATAGCTCCTCTCCTGTAAGGCACAACTAGGTAAATACACACACACAGACACACACACACACACACACACAGTAAATGATGTATGCATGTGTGTGCGCCTGCATAATGAATTTCAAGATAAAGTGGCTTAATGTTCTCCACAGGCTTATAGGTTTGTGTTTTATTATCAGTGTATAAGACGACCCCTTCATTTAGGAATCTCAAAATTGGCAAAAAAACTAGTCTTATATAGGTACCTCTCAATTTACACGGGGGATGCGATCCTGGAGAGGTCATGTAAAACAAAAACAATGTAAATCAAATAAGAGATATATTTACTTGTACTGTTGTTGCCTGTCACTCTGACTTCATCTTAATTCTTCTCCCATTCATTATTCCTCTTCTGGCTGCCCTTCCTCTTGTCGTTCCTGATCTTCCTCTTTCCCTCACCTCTTGAAGAATGAACTTATTATCATCTGGACAGTCTTCAGTTGTTTTCTCGCAACATCTCTTGATATCATCCAAAATTTGCCAGCACTCTGCAAGAGACTGATGAGCTTCTTTGTACATCAGTGTTGTTTTCCTTAATCAAATCAAGAACTTTTCTTAATTCGCTTAAAGCCTCTGATAGCACCTTGCACGAGAACATTGTTGTTGTTTAGCTTGTGATGCTTCTGCTTCTTTGTGTTCCTTCACTCGTGCTCCTTTCGACTCAGTAGATCTTCATTGCTTAATTCATTATGATGAGACTGTAGCAACTCAATATAATTTTCTTCTACTTCAAATACAAGCTTTTTTGGCTAGTACTACTGTCTTTTACTTTCCTGCCATGATAATGTAGTAACTGTTTTCTGATATTGTAATTCAGAGGAGTTCTCCGTGCAGCTTGGATTAAATGTATGACCTCTGGGACTACATACTCAGGTGGAGCTACACTCACGCTTCCTCACTGTACCATTTCAAAGCTTGTGACTCTGACTTCGACTTTTAGTTGTGTGAACCTTTTGTAGTTTATGGGTTATTGAAGTAAAAGTACTTGTGAAATATAGAAATGATAGGATTTTTGCAATGTTGATCGCTTATGACATAAGACTATAACAATCTTGTGTAGGATTTGGTTATATTTTTTAATGGTGGTGCTCTAAAACTTTGAGCAAACAAACACACAGCCTCACAGTCAGGACTGGCCACAGTCCTGTCCTGACTACTCTTTCTGCTGCTCCACTGCTCCCAGTTTAAAGAACAGCATGGCAGAAATGTATTGACTAATGTAAATACTGAATAAAATGCTATCACTAATGGTATAATGTCTTTTCTGTACTGTGCATTAATGGTGTGGTGAAATGAGGACTTCTCAGTACAGTGTGATCTGGCAAAAATTAAGAGTACGACGGTTTTTCTGGCAGGTAATGAGCGAAAATTGTCATTTTCAGTGGAGTCACACTGCTACATGGTTTTAGACCATATGCCTTCTGCAAAGTTCCACTGAAAATGCCTATTGTAACCATACCAGCATTTGGGTGTCTCCCTCCCTTTCACCTAATAGGGTTTCCTTTATCTAACAATAATGTTCCCTTCATCAAATAAACCTAATAACCCATATAATCTTCAAAACAGTATAAAACATTGCACATGTGGTTTAATAGCATAATAAATACATTTAGAAAAACTGTAGTTGTCATCCAATGAAATACTGTGTAAAAATGAAAAACATAAATAAAAAAAAAGTTCTGATTTTGGACCTTGCATAAATTAAAAAACGCGTAAAGCAAACACGCGCAACATGAGAGGTACCTGTACTCCAGTGTGTATGGTATTTTTCTTATTTTCATGTCTATGCATTCAGTTATGAAAATTAAGCATGTTTCCTTTTTTGTCTTATTTTCATGTGCATACTTTCAGTTATGAAAAATAATCCTTTTCTCATTTTCAGGTAGCTGACTTGGGTCTGGTGGCAGATCTCTTCAAAGCAGTTCCTGAGATGATAGAAAAGGTGTAATCAAATAATTGTAATTAGTGAGGCCCAAATTTTTTACATGAACTTTATTATCCAAGACACATTTCAATATTTTTTTCTGTATATAAATTGTACTCCTGTGGGTTTGTGTAGTTTGTATGCATGTGGAGTCTTGTTACCACCAAACAGATACCACCAAGGGTACTCAACTTATTAGGTAAGAAATTAAATATGTAACTGATGAAGTAATGTGGGTATTGAAATAAATAATTAAAGTATCTTTTCTTTCATCTTTCATTATACAAAATGGTTACATTAAAAATTAAGATATTTACAAGTGATATTGTTTCCAGAAAAGTATAAAAGATTGCAAATAATGCTTGTTTTAAGAAAGATGTGACATAGGATTCATTTAAAATTTTCTTAAGACAGTTTGTACCATTAACCAGCAAATCACATGTTTTCAGTTAGATGATATTACCCATGTTGTAGATACCTATTAGCTATAAAACAATGAATTCAATCATGAAAAACTTTTTCAATAATATTTCTTGGGATAATTGTCAAATCAGTATTTTATGGAATGATATTGAAATTGTAGACAAGTGAACAGCTTCAAATCTTTAAAATATAAAGATGTAAAGGACATTTGCTCTTAAAAAATATTTGCAATCATGGCGTGCATTATTCACAGTTACATGCGGTTTTCTTGCATGAAAATTAAAGCTGTAAAACCTGATAGGTTCGGTCATAATTTAAAGTATAATGATTATAAAAACTTACCATGTATAGAGTGTAGCTTAGCCTTTCACACAAACTTGTCTCAATGTAATACTAGCATTGTCGTCACTGTATTTTTATCAGGTTTTCTAGGACAAGATATTTGGTTGCATTTTGTCATTTTAATGAAAGTCAAAAAATTCTGTCCCACTAATGAAAATTTCTGATAATCTTATTTTGATCACTGTCACCATCATGAAGTTTTAGATGCATGTTACATGCTGAGTTTGGAATACCTGGCATACTCTGGTTACACTACTTTCCTACTAACTTCTTGAAATCAAAGTCTATGCCAGGCAACTGGTCCCAGGTAAGTCCAGAAGATGGACACCCTATTTCTTCAGCTTTTTTGCTTAAAAGTTGCTGAACTTTATATCCATAGCTAATTGCAGGATCTAATGACCTATCTGTCATCATATATTCCCTTAGATAATATGGAATAGCTCGTATCCTCCAATCACCCATTTCACCATACCCTTGAAATACAACATTTTTTGGTTTCCCTTCACTTGTTACATCTGTAGAAATCTTATTCAAAATTTTTTTTTTATTGTACTTCACATTAATTGGTCCACAGATGGAACATGGACCACAACAATCTTTCCAATGTGATAACAGGGGACTGAAGAGCAGACATACTACATTTGAACATGATGTAAATTCACTACACAATAACATGTGAACCACAGAGGACTTCATGATGCTGCAATGCTTCCTCAAACACTGTAAAGAAAATGTTATACATATTAATTTCCAGAATATTTGCTTGATTTATTAATTTGTAAGCCATATACTACTCAATTACCTACATCCTAGTTTAGAGAGGAGTTACTGAATGTTTCTTTTAGAAAGGTAATAATAATTCTTATAAACTTGTCATATGCAGTTGCTTTCTTTTGCAACTACATTTGAGTTTTGTAATAATATTACATCTCTGCCCATCTAAAAGAAATAAGTTCAAACAATCCTTCCTAAATTCATCTAGTTTGTCTGCTCCTTTATAATTATCTGAAGTAACCTCCAATAATACCCTTCATAAAAGCTTTGCTGGAATGGTTAGTATATGTATTCTCCCCTCACATTTCAGGTTTTTACAATATCTTTAAAGCCTTTTGTGTACAAACATTCTTTTCTGTACACAGATAATTATATTGTAAAATACAAGCTACAGTTTTTTAAAAAATTCTATTTTTCTAACAATTGTCTGCAGTTATTAAGAATTTTAACAGAAGGTATTCAGAAATTACTTCTTGTGAAGTTTCCATGTCAGGCATTTCACACGTCACACTATGCAGAAGGCAATCTAGCCGTTGACAGAGGCGTTGAGCCGACAAGGTAAATCCAGCTGCAAGTGTTGGTCCTTCTTCCACATCTGCAGGCCCAACTCAAATTAATAACTAGTCAACCACCAACTATTGACCAAAAGTCTTCCCCATACACAAGTAAACTAAAGCAATTAATTGGAAGATTTTAGAGATATTTAATTCATAAAATACTTTGTGACTCCATGACAGTGAATTTGCTTGCTCATTAAATTCTCAATCATTTTTGGACAACAAATCATCATGATCACTGACTACAATGGACTTTGCTTGACACTTGAAATAATCTCTAAGAGAGAAATAAAGAACATGACCACTGTTACTGCTGACTGGCTTGAGTATTCTTCAGGTGTCTGTAGGTATGCGTATGTAGGACTGTCAACACTGAGGCCCTCTTGGCTTTCCAGAAATTTATCATGGTGCTCTAGCCCAGTAGAATCCACTTGGAGGACAAGAGAGTATCCACTTATTTTGCAGACTGAAGAAGTACAACCTTCATATACTTCCAAAGATTTTTTAACATTTACCAAAGATTTTATGGAGTTCAATGCATCTCTAATATTTCTTAAATTTATTATATAAGGTGTATAGTGAAAGAAGGTTTGGTCCACCAAAGAGGCCATTTTTTAGTTATGCACTGAAGTGTATACAATCTCTTTCTTTTATTGATGTAATGTGGGCTTTTGGGGTGAATTCATGGGCTAAATGATACCACTTGATGGAGACATATCTAAAGGTGCATCTACAATGGGGTCTTCGAGTACCGCGAAAACAAGTAACGCGGTGCCAAAAAAAGAAAAAAGTCAATGAATAACGTGGAGGTAAATGAATTACACTGGGTGGCCAGCAGTGCAGCCGCCTCCAGCCGCCGCCGCTGCCGGCCACCCAGCTGGGCTGTCCCACTGACCCGCCCCATGCCCCACACCGCTCGCATGCGTGCCGCGGTGTGCCTAATTATAGAAACAGATGGCCAGCCATTTTCTTTGTTTTTGTCCCATTCAACATCCTCCTCCAGCTGAATCTCCCCCCTCATCCCTGTAAGGTGGTGGGGAATGGGGATGGGGGGAAGGGGTGAGGGGGACATCGAGCGCACAGAACTTCAGCACCTGTATGGATGAGTTATATATATATATATATATTATATACATATATATATATATATATATATATATATATATATATATATACATATATATATATATATACACCAGTCAATCAATCGCCTACCCTACGGCGCCACTCCTGGCGGTCACGCCTTGCGAGTCTCCATGCAGGCTCCCTTCCCATACTGAGTGACTCCCAGCAGGAGGCATTGACTTGCCGCAGCCAAGAGTTCTGTGGATGCCCCCATGGCCTCCTCCAAGTCAGGTTGTCCCTTACAGAGACAACCCGACAAGCAGGATCGGCTTCCGGGTATCGCACCACATGCCCATATAGCCACAGTTGGCGCTGATGGACTATGCTAGTTTTAGGCCTCAAATCGGTCTCACAGAACAATCGCTGATTTGACACAAAGTCATACCAACGCTATCCCATGATCCTGCGAAGGTATCTAATACCAAAGACATCAATTCGCCTCTTCAGGTCGGTGTTCAGTGTCCATGTCTCACAACCATAGAGTAAGACAGGGATCACCAGCGATTTGAAGATCTGAATCTTTGTCTGTCTGCACAGGTATCGACAACACCAAATACTCGTGTTGAGCGAATCCATAATACCGTGGGCCAGGCCAATCCGCCATCCCACCATCGTTATGCACTACACTACCAAGGTATGTTAAGTTTTTCAAGATCTCAATGTCCTTGCCACATGCATGGACAGACTGCACTGTTTCATCAAGTACACCTCCAAACACCTGGACCTTGTTCTTGGCCCAAGAAACCTTAAGTCCCAAGGGCTTCACCTCCTCATGCAGTGCCTCTAGAGCCATTACCAGAACCTCCAGTGACTCGGCAAAGATTGCTGCATCATCAGCAAAAACAAGATCTGTAATCTCGGTGTTGCCGACAGATGCTCCACAATGACTTTGTTCCACAACTCTGCCTAGTACCCAATCCGTGCATGTGTTGAAAAACGATGGAGCAAGCACACAGCCCTGCCTCACACCTGTATTCACAGGGAAGAAGCTGGACACACCTCCTCCACACTTGACAGCACTTACAGTCCCGGAGTACAGGCCAGTTAATAGACCAATAATCCTTGCAGGAATCCCACGGAGATGCAGAAGATCCCAGAGTGTCTTTCGATGCACTGAGTCAAATGCCTTCTTGAGATAGACATAGGCTGCAAGCATTCCCTGTTGAAACTCACGTCGGCGCTCCACCAGTACGCAAAGCGCTAGGATACGGTCAGTTGTTGACTTACCGGGCGTGAACCCTGACTGTTCAGGTCTCTGATGCTTCAGCAGGTGAGTGTGGATCCATGTCAGCAGCAAATGGGCAAGCACCTTGCCTGGTACGTTAAGCAGCGTTATTCCATGGTAGTTGCTGCAGTCTTGATGGTCCCCTTTCCCCTTCCAGATAGGGACGACCAACCCCTTCTTCCACTCAGGAGGAATGGTACCTGAATGCCATACAGCAGTCAAGACAGCATGCAACCCACGGATCATGGCTTCACCCCCAGCTTTGAGCAGCCCCACACTGATGTTGCAGATGCCAGCTGCCTTTCCACCCCTCAACTTTGCCACAGCCTCTTTGACATCGCCAATGGAGGGTGCAGTTTCGTCAATGGGTGGATCAGCATCCAGCATCTGCAACCCTGCAGTCCGGAGCTGTCTGCTTGGAGGATCCACCATGAACAGCTGCTCAAAGTACTCAGCCCAACGAGCCATCTGCCAATCTGCGTCTGATACGAAGCAACCATCTCCTGTTAAGATAGCACTCACCTGAGAAGTAGACTTGGAGTGGAGTTTCTTCAGAGCTCGATAGGCAGGTCTGAGGTCATTAGCATTTAAATGACACTCGACATCCTCAGTGAGACCCCTAACATACCTCCTTGTCTCTTCTCAGGAGAGTTCTTTCTAGTCCTACGTGACAGAGCCCTGTACTGGTCATGGTCCCCAGCAAGTCTGGCAGCGCGACTCTCCTCGATACTTTCCTGCGTCTCTATCGAGGTGAAGCCACTCCATGACCTCGGGCGCTCCCCAATGCATTCCTTGGCAGCCTCAAGAGTCTCACGTTTGAAGGTATCCCATAGCTCTTCAGGATCCTCAAGGGTGTCAAGCACTCCAAACCAATTGGAGACTGTCACTGTATACTCTTGTGCACATGTCAAGTCTTTCAGCTTCTTCAGATGAAACACAGTGTGGTTGCATCTTGGAGGCTTTCTGGACTTGATATGAAGCTTGAGTGAAGCAACAACAAGCCTGTGATTGGTCGCAACGAACTCGGCACTCCGAAAAATCCTGTAGTTCTGGAGGATCCTCCAATGAGTACTGACAAGGATATGGTCGATCTCCTTCGTTATCCTTCCGGCATTGCTATACCAAGTCCAACACTGCAGTGCTGGTCTCTGATACCAGGAACCCGCAATTCTCAGCCTTCTGGATCTTGCAAAATTCAGAAGGAAAGAGCTGTTGTTATTCTTGGTACCAGAACCATGGGGACCAACACATATTTCATAGCCAGCCCTTTCGGTGCCAGTGACAGCATTGAAGTCGCCCAGGACAATGAGTGCATCACAACGGGGACACTGGTCCAGTACAGAGTCGAGTTTGGCGTAGAACATCTCCTTCTCTTCAGTTTCACACACCTCGGTAGGAGCATACACTGCAACAACAGACATGAAGCCTAAACTGTGCTTCAGCCTTAATCACATTATACGCTCATCAACTGGAGTAACCTCTACAACAGATGGCTGCAGTCTGCTGGAGACGCCTATGGCTACCCCCTTTGACACAGTGACCATTGCTCATGCCGGACCAGTAATAAGTAAAACCCTTACTACTGGTCTCGCCACTGCCAGGCCTCCTTGTCTCAGAGAGCCCCACCATATCCACCCTCAGCCTACTGAGCTCATCTGGTAAATGAGGCAGTCGGTGATCCTCTGAGAGACTCAAGACATTCCAGGAGCCCACACGAAGAATCCTTTGAAGGTTCACCCCAGGAGTGATCCAACATGTAGGCGTCATATATATATATATATATATATATATATATATATATATATATATATATATATATATATATATACACATACGTGGACCAATCACAGTGCGCACTGAGGAAGACCAGCGTGCGCTGT
>CM035196.1:20250940-20260940 GCA_020233015.1 Callinectes sapidus
TATATATATATATATATATATATATATATATATATATATATATATATATATATATATATATATATATGAGGCGCCTAGGGCCAGAGTGATGGAAGCGACACTCCGGCCGAAATTAATATTTTTATCCCATTGTCTTCCCCACCTTCCTACTGTGGCGGGAAGCAGATTAGAAGTCATAATGTACACCGCAATAAGGTAAAAAATCCACCCAAATCTGTAGACCTTTCGTGTCGCTCTCGAAGCGAAGAGGATGAGCGGCTGGTGCCAGAGTGTCGTAACTCCCACCGAGCAGCCAGCAAGCCAATGAACGCACGCCATGCGCGTCACGTGACATGACTGACAGACGCGCACTTCCCTCACACCTCCTACCTACCCACAGACACTCGGCCACCCTCCACCAGCTCGCCACAACTGCATGACACTCTGCCTTTCTTGTACACTAATACCCATGATTTTGCCAGTATGGCAGACAACAACATGCCCCCTGAGGAGCCAGAACCCTCTAGGGGAAGGAAAAGGATGCGTAATCCTGCAGAGTGGAAGAATAACTTAGGTAAAAGACGAAGGAATATGGGAGAGGCATACGTGAGCAGGTCTACAGGCCGTCAAGTACAGGCGCGGTACTCACCTGCCGAATAATTTTCTTATTCTTTCCTGTTCTGTTATCCTAATGGACTATTTTCAGAGTTTGTTAAATGTTTGTTTCCATTTTATGGCATTAAAAGGATTGCTATTTTTCTACCATTGATCATTCTCTCCTTATTAGGTGTTTAGATTAAGAAGTACGTGCACGAGTGTCGCTTACATTTTTGCTTAATAGAATTAATATATCACTCAAGAAAGGCTTCAGTGGTGGTGAATCCCAATAACCTACATAAAGTTGAAACAACTACACATAAGAACAAGAACAAACAATGCATGTATGCTTGATTCTCAAAATATTTGAAGTGTTTTTATTTTTTCCCACAAATAAACCGGATAAAAAAGCAATCATCCTTTCAGAATGCTTTTATTTCACTGAATGCCCAGATACAGGCTGTAAAGTACATTAAATAACGAATATTTTGAAGCCAAGCCTTACTTCCTATCTCTATTAATTGAGGAGATATTGCATTCCGAATGTTGCAAAACTTTGATCGCTTTTTTCTCCGTTTTCTAGTTTCGGCGCTTACGTTACTCTGGCTCTAGGCACCTCATATATATATATATATATATATATATATATATATATATATATACAGTGGTACCTCTTGATTCGAACACCCTTTGACTCGAACACTTCCCAATCCGAACACATTTGGCGAATAAATTTTGACCTCCAATCCAAACGCAACTTCTCAATTCGAACAAAAAAATAAATAAAAAAAAACAAGTGGCGGCCGATGCCCATTCCTGCCAGTCGGCCGGTCTTGCTTGTATTTCTCAGCCGTGAACACCTCTCTCTCGTCAACGGCTTTCAAGTCACTCCGGCCCCTAGTTGCCTTGGTTACTCTGGCCCCCAACCTTGATTACCTCCTACCTACCACCCCATTCAATGCAGCTTCTTCTCTGGTCACTGGCAAACTTATTTACTAATGAAGATATATTGAGCACTTTAAACAACCAATGAAGAATGAATTGTTAAACATCATGTCTTTGCACAAACTACAATAATACAATAATTTGCAGTTTTGTACAATAATCTACACTTTTCTTGAAATAATTTTTGTTGGAAATGATGTTAGAATATATTCTACTTGATAAGAGAGAGAGAGAGAGAGAGAGAGAGAGAGTGGGGGGGGGAGGGAGAGAGGATGGTGAGTGGCTGGAGGAGGGAGAGAGTGGGGGGAGGGAGGCAGCCTACTCGGTCTGTTTGCGTATCAAATGGGAGAGGATAAGGACGGAGGGAGGGGGAAGGGAGGAATACTATGCGATCTGTTCCTGTATTCAGTGCATGGGAGGGAGGCGAGGACCCGGGGGAGGCTTGTCTAGTCTTCATCGGAACTCGGGAGTTTCACACCGAAGTAAATAAGTTTTGTGTTATGCTTTTTTTTTTTATTGTATTTATTTATTTTTTTATGCATTTCATGTCTGTGTTTACTTTGTACTCTCAAAATGAATGCAAAAGTTTGATTTAATACCCTCCAAAAATCTAGTACTTGAACGTCCGCACACGTGGCTATAAACAAAGGCTTCCTCTCTGCCGCCACTGCCCGCCCCAGATATCCACAAAGATTTATAGCAGTTATTGAGTGAAGGATGCTAGCTTGTCTAAGAGTATTCAAGGGTGTCACTACTGTGACATCATGAGAAAAGGCAGCTAATTGTAAGGTGACATTACTCCAAAGCTGAAGAAATCATGACTGTTCACAAACTTTGATACAATGTCACATGCCCTCAACTACTACTCAACACAGTCAGCATTCCTCACAGTGCTTTTATCATGGCTAGTGTACCCCATAATATAACAAGGAGACAAAGATTCCCCAATCCTGAAATCGTAACCCTGATGGAAGTGATGTAATGTTGGGGTGATGATTTCAGGCAGAGTATCACTATCACTCAGTGCCCTGGAGTCAAGGTGATCCTCATGACAATATCATATATAAATGTAATGATGATATCCATTAAAGAAGAGAGTAGAGGAGCAGAAATATAAATATTGTTATGAAAGCAGAACACATGAAAAGAATCAGAGGCAACAAAATTATTTGTAGTGAGGGAGTGGGAAACAAGTCAGAAACCATAAAATTAATAGAAAATATACTGCAGGAGCACACACATTCCATGAGCAATAAGAAGCTAAAGAAAACATGGTTTTGTAATACAAAGAATGAGGCTTTGTATACAATACCAAAAGTACAGCAGAAAATAGGACAATTTCCGCTGCCGATCGCAGAGTAACAGCCACTTCTTCTTGTGACCATTACTCTTGGCTATTTGTGCCTCTTTATCTTCTGCTGTATTTTTAGTATTCCATGCAAAAATTAACTTTTTACGTTAGAAAACCTTGTAAATACCATATATACTGGACTATAAGGTGACCTGGAGTATAAGACAACCCCTAATTTTTTAGGGAAAAATTTAGGTTTTGAGTAATTACTGGTATATAAGACGACTCCTTTAATGGGCCTGTGTGGCGTTTTGTTCCCTCACAAAATTAACTGTCTTTGTTCTGCACAACTCCAGTTGTTTCTTAATTCCAAAATGGCAGGAATATGGCAATGGTTTCTGTTAGACTAATTGGCAACTGATTATCATCATGATGTGGTTGGAATCAGGCGTTTCAGGCGTGGGGTGAGGGTGTCACCAGCATTGCCCACTGTTGACACTTCACCATAAATCACAGGTTTCCCGTATTCTCCAGCCCCATTTCATCTCCTTTACTCCTGTCTCTGTCTGTCTATGTTTCTATATAAATAGGTTCATTACCGATTTCTAACTTGTTCCATATCACTGTTGAAATAAATAGAAGGCGTGTTTTATGTATAAAGGTCTCCCCCCCCCATCCTAAACGTGGCATATGACCAGGGAATCATGACATGACTAACACACCTCACTTGACCTGCCATACTAGGCAGAAAACATGCCTTGAAAGTGTTTACAATTGCCAGTGTGATCGCCGCTTAAACAATGATGCCGCCAGTATATACATTGCTGGAGAGGAGTTGCCTGCTAAACCAATGAATTGTGTGTGTGTATTTACCTAGTTGTATTTACCTAGTTGTATTATACAGGGCTCATATTGTCCTGTCTCCATATCTATATATATCCAACATTTCCTTAAATTTCTGCACACTTGCTGCTGTAACAATCTCTTCACTTAATCCATTCCAGACATCCACCATTCTATGCGGAAAGCTGTACTTTTTAGTGTCTCTCAAACATTGTCTTTTTCTGATCCTCTCTCAAACATTGTCTTTTTCTGATCCTCTTTGAATGCCCTCTCATCCTTCCACCATCATCTTCCTTTAGTACCACCAGATCCTGTTTGTCAATCTTGTCAATGCGGTTCACTATTTTATACATCGTTATTAGATCTCCTCTTTCTCGTCTGGCTTGTAAGGTAGGCAGTTCCATTTCCTTCAACCTCTCCTCATATGTTAAATCTTTCAGCTCCAGTACCATCTTTGTGGCTGCCCTCTGAATCCTTTCTATCTTCGTTACATCTTTCTTTTTATGTGGAGACCACACTACTGCTGCATACTCTAACCTGGGATGTATCATAGTGACTAATTTTTTTCATCATATCTTTATCCATATAATGGAATGCCACGCTGATATTCGTTAACATTCTGTGTGTTGAGCACAGTCGTACCACATTTATATGTCATTCTGGGCTCAGGGAATCCTGTACAATCACTCCCAAGTCCTTCTCTTCCCTGCTCTTTATTATCACTTCTTCTCCCATTTTATACTCCCATGTTGGTCTGGTCTTACTCTTTCCCATTTCCATCACATGACACTTCTTTGCATTAAATTCTAGTTTCTATCACTTGCTCCACTCATGTATCTTGTCAATATCTCTCTGTAACTCCATACAGTCTGCGTGGCTCTTTATTACTCTTAACAATTTAGCATCATCAGCAAACAGATTTATATAACTGTTTAAGCCTTCTTGCATGTCATTTATGTACATCTGGAACATAATGGGTGCTAACACTGACCCTTGTGGTACTCCGCGTGTGACACCACTCCAGCTTGAATAGTTGTCTCTGATTACTGTCCTCATTTCTTTATCCTTTAGATAGTCTCCCATCCATTTTAGTAGTTTCCCTTTCAGTCCTCCTATATGTTCCAATTTCCACAGTAGCCTTTTGTGTGGAACTTTATCAAATGCCTTTTTGATGTCCAAGTACACAGCATCCACCCACCCATCTCTATTATCAACTACATCTATTACTCTTGTGTAAAAACTGAGTAGATTTGTAACACATGACCTTCCTTTCCTGAAGCCATATTGGTTGTTTGTTACAATTTTATTTTCTTCCAGATATTTCACCCACTGCTCCTTTATTATTACTTCACATATCTTGCTCACAACACTAGTTAGAGATACTGGTCTATAGTTAAGTGGCTCAGTCTTCTTTCCTCCCTTGTATATTGGTATTATGTTAGCTCTTTTCCACTCTCTTGGTACTTTTCCTTCTTTCAGTGAGCTGTTAATCACATTCCAAATTGGTTCCACCAATTATTCTCTACATTCCTTTGAAGCCCAATTTGACACTCCATCGGGTCCCATTGCTTTTCTGGCATCCAGCTTCTCTAACAATTTATCAATTTCTTGCCTTTGCACCGAAACTTCCTGCATCCCCCCTCTGCTGTATTTCACTGTATGGCTCTGTAAACTCCATTTATATATATATATATATATATATATATATATATATATATATATATATATATATATATATATATATATATATATATATATATATACATAGCGGTACCTCTTGATTTGAACACTTTTTGTCTTGAACACTTCCTAATCCGAACACATTTGGCAAACAAATTTTGACCTCAATCCGAGCGTGGCCTCTCAATTTGAACACAAAAACACATGGCGGCTGACGCCACCTTCCCGCCAGTTGGCAGGTCTCACTTGCACTTCCCTGCCATGAACACCTCTCTCTATTGCGACTTGGGAACGGCTTTCAAGCCACTGGCCCCTAGTTGCCTTAGTTACTCCAGCCCCAAACCCTGGTCACTTCCTACCTACCACCGAAGTCAATGCGGCCTTCTACTCTGGTCACTGGCAAACTTATTTACCAATGAAGAGATATTTAACACTTTACACAACCAATGAAAAATAAACTGTTAAATATCATTGTCATTTGCACAAACTACAATAATATAATAATTTGCAGTTTTGTACAATAATTTATACTTTTCTTGAAATAATTCCTGTTGGAAATGATGCTGTAGGAATATATTCTACTTGGTAGAAGGGAGAGAGAGAGAGAGAGAGAGAGAGAGAGAGAGAGAGAGAGAGAGAGAGAGAGAGAGAGAGAGAGAGAGAGAGAGATGGTAAATGGCTAGAAGAGGGAGCTAGTGGGGGGGAGCGGCCTACTCGGTCTGTTTGCGTATCGAATGGGAGAGGATAAGGACGGAGGGAGGGGGAAGGGGGAAATACTACACCATCTGTTCCTGTATTCAGTGCATGGGAGTGTGGCGGGGATGCAAGGGGAGGCTTGTCTAGTCTTCATCGGGACTCGGGAGTTTCAAACCGAAGTAAATCATTTTTTTGTTATGTCTGTTTTTTATGCATTTCATGTCTGTGTTTACTTTCTACTCTAAAAATGTGAAGGATATTTATGAATTATGATGAGATGAGGAGAAAACAAGATGCCAATATGTTAAATGATGTTGCCACTCTGGTGGGTTAGGATCAATTATATTTTTCCCATTACTTTTTAACAATGGCTATTGCGTTTTTAGGTAATGCGGTGATGTTAAGGGACCCATTTTTTGCAATAGCTGGGGTTGAGTGGTGTTTTTTTATTTAAAATAAACTGGAATGGATTGAATGTTTTTACATTAATTTCAATGGTAAAAATTGCTTCCTAATTCAAATTTTCACAATTCGAACAACCATAAAGAAGGAATTAAGTTCGAATCAAGAGGTACCACTGTATATATATATATATATATATATATATATTGTACGCACGTGTGGTTGTGTAACTGTTATTGAGACATCTGTTGGCCATTCAAGGAAATATCGCATACAAGGAAAAAGAAACGTGCCTAAATTATATATTTTGCGGGGAGGGGCATTCTGGACCCCGAGTAAATTTGAAAGCATGTAAAACAAACAAGTGTAAAATGAGAGTTATATATATATATATATATATATATATATATATATATATATATATATATATATATATTCACTGTTAATAGGTTAATAGTTTTTTTATCTCCAAAACACAGCATGGCAGTTTGTCTTGCTTCTTATTTTGACCAAAACAGGCTTAGATTGTAATTGTAAATATTGCCGAAACACTTGACAGCTCATAATATTCAATGATGACCTTTCTTACATTTTTTGCATAAATGGGCAGATGAATGTGAAGAAATTGTGTACTAGACTAGGGTTTGACAATAAAATCAAGACAGTTTCCATGCAATGTATTGGCTAATTTGAAAGAAAATCACACATATCACTTTGAAACAACTCACGTTTGTATCCAGTATCCTTTGCTGATAGTTGTTGGTCATCTGGTTCAAGATTCATTGTACAGGAAATCTGATTCAAGTCTTCTCCTAAACTGTTATCCCCGAATGGATAGTGCCCTTCTGTTTGACCGAAACTTCCATATACATTTGTTACAAAATATCTTTGATTTTCTTCCAACCTGCATGTAGTAATTTTCAATGGATTGGGTTCCATTTGATCCTTCCTGTGGCAGGGGACCAAATCAATTCCAATGGTATTATCCAAGGTAGTGGTTGTTATATTAGTCATGTGCCTACTACAATTCTTCACCAAGGATGCTCTATAATTCTTTGCTTCATTAGAGTTTGTGGTGTAGCTCCTGCTTCTTTTAGTACTTTTTAAATAAGACTGAACAGGGTCAAGTTTTCTAACAGAGGTACACAGTGGACAATGAAATATTCTGCAGAAACTCCAGTGTTTTAGTAAGGTTCTTGAGACAGAACAATGCTTGACTGGACATTGGTTGCTTTCCATGCAGCAGGAACTATGTTTTAGCAGCTTTTTGGCTTCTATACATGAAGCCACACGACACTGAAAATTTTAACAGATATGAGAACATATACTTTCTTTAAAAGGATACATAGAAAGTGGAGCTGCTCTCTATATCCCAGGTTAACATTTCTTTAAAACTAGGAAGTTACATCTGGAATCATGTACATCATTCTTTGAACTTTCAGTCTCATTGTACATTGCACAGAGATATGGATACTTGAGTGGTGAAGATGATAGATGAATATCAGGTTAAGTTTAAAAGTATTCCTGAGTAAACTTGAGATTTATCAGTAACCTTCACTACTCACATTGTACAGAGTAATGACTAGAATAAAAAAAGTTGGATAGGGAGGACTTGGTGACATGGGATACAAGAGTCTTGAGGGGACAACAAAAAAGTGAAAAAAGAATACTTGTACAAAAGATATTAAGAAAATAGTTTCCACAAAAAACTTTGAAGATCTGAAAGAGTTTACACAGAGAAGTCATTGATGCAAATACAGTAAATAAATTGGAGACAAAAGTTAGGTAAAAAAATGTGGAGACAAGACAGCGTCACTATAGCTCTTTACTGCATATCACAATTAGATAAGTGTGCGTGCACACGCACACGCACACACACTCACACACACATAAATAAACTATTTGGATCAACATATAAAATGTTAGCTAATATTAGGGTGGCTTTCCATTACATGGACAAGGACATGATGAAAAGAATTTTAACCAGCATGATATGTCCAAGATTAGAATATGCAGCAGTAGTGTGGTCACCACATGCAAAAAAGGATATAACAAAACTAGAAAGGATCCAAAGAGTAGCCACGAAAATGGTACCAGAACTAAGCGAGCTAACATACGAGGACAGATTAAGAGAAATGGGACTGCCAACTCTACAGGACAGAAGAGAGAGAGGTGATCTAATAACTCTGTATAAGATAATAAATGGTATTGAAAAGCTATATGAGCAAAACCTGGAGATGGAAGAAGAAACTAGACAAATGAGAGGACACTCAAGAAAAATCAGAAAAAGTCGGTGTCTAAAGGACACAAAAAAGTACAGTTTTCCACATAGAATTGTGGACACCTGGAATGGATTGAAAGAAGAGGTTGTTACAGCAACCAATATCCATAAGTTCAAGGAAATGTTAGATATATGGAGATATGGAGACAGGACACTATGAGCCCCGCTCGAACCCTGTATAATACAACTAGGTAAATACACACACACACACACCAAGAAGTAAGCAAACATGGAGTGGGTCAGAGAAATGGAGAGATCACAAGAAGGATGTTCTTTTCATGGATTTATGGATACACCAGAAAAATTAAGGAACATCGGGATGGAAAGAAGAGAGAGGACTTGGGAACATAATAAACATAGAGGAAAAGTTGGAATGCATTTTAAAAGACTTACATATTCTACAAAGAAGTGTACAACTTAACCAAGGAAAACTTCAGTTTGTTGAAGGAAAAAATGGAGCTGGAAAGTAAGGATGCAATCCTAAACAAACAGTGTGGGGAGTTACAAAAGAGAATTACAGAGAAGGAAAGAAAGTTCTATGAGGGTAAAAAATAGAGAAGCAAGCCTGCATTTCTCTGATTGGTTTGAGGTTTGAGGAGGCAAAGAAGAAGAATGAGGAGGTGCACACCAACCTCAGAGAAATAGTTAAACAACGAGAGAAAGAAAAGAGTGAGCTGGCCCAATGTGAGATTGTAAAAATCATACAACAGAAAGAGACCATGGTGAGGAATATTGCTGAAAGAAAGAGGAGTATCATTGTGAGCAGATTAAGGGAGGATAATATCTGAAACTGGGAGGAAAGAAAAAAGAAGAGAAGATCAGGAATTGGCTAAACAAGATCTTTGAGGAGGAGGATGTGTTCAGTGACATTGAGAATCATAAGAGACTGGGAAAAAAATATGAGAAATGCAAGCCAAGAGCTATAAAGAGAATGTTGAAGTACCTAGCAAAGCATGGAAACTGAAGGATGCCCAGGAGACAAAGATGATATTTACATTACAGTGGTACCTCTTGATTCGAACACCCTTTGATTCGAACACTTCCCAATCCAAACACATTTGGCGAACAAATTTTGATCTCCAATCCAAATGTGGCCTCTCAATTCAAACACAAAAACACGTGGCGGCCGACGCCGCCTTCCCGCCAGTTGGCCAGTCTCACTTGCACTTCGCCGTGAACACCTCTCTCTATTGCGACTTGGGAACGGCTTTCAAGTCACTCCGGCACCTAGTTGCCTTGGTTGCTCCAGCCCCCAACCCTGATCACTTCCAACCAACCATCCCAGT
>CM035196.1:20263440-20289892 GCA_020233015.1 Callinectes sapidus
AATTAGTAAATACAAATAGTTAAATACACACACATATACACCAAAAGAGTGGATGAGGGCCAACATTGTGCCTATATACAAAGGAGGAAAGAAGACTGACCTAGATATCAAAAAAGCATTCAATACTGTTCCACATGAGAGACTATTATGGAAACTAAAGCACATAGGTGGACTACGAGGGAAACTATTAGAATGGATGCAGAATTATTTGAAAGATAAGAGAAATGAGAATGGTGATGAGGGAGGAAACTTCAAGTTGGAGGAATGTAACAAGTGGAGTACCGCAGGGGTCAGTCCTAGCACCCATCATGTTCCAAATATATGTAAATGATATGCAGTGTGGCGTGACCAGCTACATGAAAATGTTTGCGGATGACGCCAAATTAATGAGAGTTATTAAAAACACTGTTGACTGCCAGGAGCTACAGGAGGACATAGATAAGATCGATGAATAGAGTAAGACGTGGAAACTGGCTTTCAATGTAAAGAAATGTCATGTGATGGAGATAGGCAAGAGCAAGAGAAGGCCAAAATGGAACTACAAGATAGGACAGGAGGAGATTCCTAAGACAAAAGAAGAAAAAGACCTAGGGGTGGTGATACAAGATACATTGAATCCAGAGCAGCACATAAATAAACTATTTGGATCAACATATAAAATGTTAGCCAATATTAGGGTGGCTTTCCATTACATGGACAAGGACATGATGAAAAGAATACTAACCAGCATGATACGTCCAAGATTAGAATATGCAGCAGTAGTGTGGTCACCACATGCAAAAAAGGATATAAGGAAACTAGAAAGGATCAAAGAGTAGCCACGAAAATGGTACCAGAACTAAGCGAGCTGACATATGAGGGGAGATTAAGAGAAATGGGACTGCCAACTCTACAGGACAGAAGAGAGAGGTGATCTAATAACTCTGTATAAGATAGTAAAGGGTATTGAAAAACTAGACAAGCAAAACCTGGAGATGGAAGAAGAAATTAGACAAATGAGAGGACACTCAAGGAAAATCAGAAAAAGTCGGTGTCTAAAGGACACAAAAAAGTACAGTTTTCCACAAAGAATTGTGAACACCTGGAATGGATTGAAAGAAGAGGTTGTTACAGCAACCAATATCCATAAGTTCAAGGAAATGTTAGATATATGGAGATATGGAGACAGGACACTATGAGCCCCGCTCGAACCCTATATAATACAACTAGGTAAATACAACTAGGTAAATACATATATGTAGACAAAGAGACAGGACATAAAGGGCCAAGCTCAGGCCCTGTAACTCACAAATAGGTAAATACAAATAAGTAAATACAGCAGGAAATCTCAAGATGGGTTAGAGGGACACAAACAAGGAAGAATGAACTATGCCAAGGCAAATTTTGAAGGATTAAATATTTTAGTAGTATTGACTGGAAAAAAACATGCAAGGTAAAACAGTTCAAGAGAAATATAAAATTTCCTTAGACAAGAACAATGAGGGAGTAAGGAGGCACATCCCAGTGTACAGAGTTAAAAAGAGCAAATACTCATGGTACAATACAATGTGTGCAGAAGCCAAGAAAAAAAAAAAGATGCTACTTGGAGAAAATTAAGGAAGCAGAGAAATGACAAAATAGAAAGCAATATAATGAGGCACAAGACTAATAAATTAGAATAAGAAGAGGAGACGGGAGAAAGTTTGAACAGGATGTTGTAAGTGTGGAGAAAAACCAAAGCTATTCCACAAGTATATGAATGGAAAAATTACATGCCATCACGAAGTTAATTAAGGGAAATAAGGTTTATGAAAAAATGGAAGAAATAAGTGAGCTGATGAATGAGAGCTTTTGATCAGTATTTAATATAGATGATTTTATAGAACCTAATGATGTAGAGACACATGAAGGGCTTCAAAATATTGTGATGAACAAATGTGAAATTAGTAGAATTCTAGAAAAGATGGATGTAAGGGAAGCAAAGGGGCCATATAGAGTGTCAGGATGGACACAGAGAATGCAAAGAACAATTAGTAGACTCAATTTTGGATGTGATCAACAACTCATTAACAGAAAGGAAAGTACCAAGAGAGTGGAAGGAAGAGAGTAAATATAGTTCCAACATAAGAACCAAGCCTGTAAATTATAGACCTGTGTCCTTGACCAGTATTGTGGGAAAGATATACAAGTTTTTGACTGAAGGAGGAAACTGAAGTCATAAGTAACTCCTAATTTGGATTTAGGAAAGGAAGATTCTCTGTGACCAATTTTACTAAGTTTTTATATGCGAGTAATAGATGAAGTACAGGGGAGAGATGAATAGGTAGACTCAGTGTACCTATTGTTGCGGAGACACCTAGTGTGAAGATAGTGGTGGTAACACTGTCTGAGATTGGTAATGCTATAACATTGGTGTGGAGGTGGTAAAGATGGCCAGAGTTTGTGGCCAGGTGGATACTTCAGGACAGAGACGAGATGCCCAGCGGTAGTGAGTGGACAGTGTGAATCATGCCAAGTAGCTGGGTGGCAGAGACCAGTGAGAAGATTGCCGCGGGTGGGTGAGGAAATCACCGCCCGCTCTCACGCCTGCTCTGAGAAGTAGCCAGCCTCGTCTTGAGAGGACGTTTTCCTCTCTCACTTTCCTTGAGAACATGATCCTGCCTTGTTTGTGTTATCCTGTGAAGTACTGTGTGCCACCCTGTGTTTACTCTGTTGTGTGCCAGTAAAGTAAGGAAGTTGTGCTGTGCCTTTGACTGTCTTCCTGCCTCTCTGAGTAAGTCTGGGGTCTGTGGGTCTGTTACCTCGCTCCCCTTGCTAGTCACGAATCTTCGCCGAGAAGTGTCCTGTGTCTGCTTCCGACCCATCCTGTGCTGTCCTGGAGGCTGATGCTGTTGGTAAGAGTGTACCTGCCGTAGGCCATGGAAGCTGTTTGTGTGGACAGGGACCAGCATAACACTATATATAAAAAAGGCATTTGACAGAGTCCCACACAGAAGACTCCTATGGAAGATAGAGTATATGAGAGGAGTACAAGGAAATATCTTAAAACTGAATGAGGGACTACTTAACTGGAAGAGAAATTAGGACAGTTATCATAGACACCCCATCAAGTTGTAATACAGTAACTAATGGTGTACCACAAGGGTCAGTGCTGGCACCAATAATGTTCTAAATTTATATATATGATATAAAAGGAAACCTAAATAGCTATATTAATTTGTTGATGATGCCAAACTCCTGAGAGTAATAAAGAACTATGATGATTGTATGGAATTGAAGTGAGATATTGATAAGTTCTGGGAATTGAGCTAGAGGTAGAAATTAGAATTCAATGCACAAAAATGTCATGCAGATGGAATGGGGAAAAGTAATATAAGGTCTATGTGGGAGTACAAAAAGGGAAAAGTTATAATGAATAAGTAGGAAGAAAGTAGGAAGAAAAAACCTGGTAGTGATTATACAAGATATCCTAACCCCAGAAAGGCACATAACACTAACAAATATCAGAGTGGCATTTAATTACATGGATAAGAGCATGATGAAAAGATCCTAACCACGATAATAAGATCTAAACTTAAATATGCAGCAGTGGTGTGGTTGCCACACATACTAAAGAATATCATAAAATAAAAGGAATCCATAGGATAGCCACTAAGATGGTGCCAGAAATAAAAATAAAAAAACTCCTCTATAAAGATAGATTAAAGGAGTTGAACCAATCAATGTTGAAGGATAGATAGAAGAGAGGAGATCCAATAACATTGAACAAGTTAGTGAACAATATGGAAAAGAGTAGACAGACACAACCTGATATCACTGATTGGATATGGAGATAGATGGACAAGAAGACACTCAAAGAAAATCAAGAAAAGTCAATGTCAAGGAAACATTTTTAAAAAATTCAGTTTTCCACAGAGGACAATGGATATCTGGAACAATCTGGATGAAGAGATTGTAACAGCAGAAAGTTCACAAATTTAAAGAAAAGTTAGATGAAATTAGATATGGAGACAGATCACTATGAGCCCTGTTTGAACCCTGTAATATACAACTAGGTAAATACAAGCTTTGGGCTACAGTACCAGACAAAAGTGATGGCTGAGTGGGGCAGACAGACAAAGATTTTGTCTGTTTCAAAACCATACTCTTAGGAGATGGTAGTGAATTCGGACAAAAGTGAATGGCAAGTTGTGTTGGTTGGTCAGAGTCATGTGCCAGCAACAAATGTGGCGTGGCTGGCTGGCTTGGGGAGAAGAACACTGCAGTGAGCACTTGTGAAATTTTTTCTACAATGTGTTGCATTGTTACCACTTCAGGCACCCCTACAACCATAATATGACCTCCAGGAAGGAATATTCAGATGAAGCAGTTGCTCAGGTCATTGCTTTCAAGAAATCTGGCCTGCAAACCAAGCAAATAGTGTAGTAAATTTGGTGCCAGTGAGAGAACAGTGCACCTGTGTATTGCTAGATTTTGTGGGGAGGGAGGGGATGACCTGCCATCTTCAAAACCAAGATCTGTGAGGTCTAAGAAGACTTTGGATTTGGCCAAGAATATTTTCAAGTGTACTTTGGAGTCTAAACCACAAACCACAGCCAGAAAAATTAAGCAGGACAACCCAGATCTGTTTGGTGGTATGTCTGTTTGGACAGTACACCACTGCATCAAGGACCTGGATTACAAGCAGCATCACCCAGCCAACTGTTCTCTCACTGGCACTAATTTTCTGCAATATTTGCTTAGTTGCAGGCTAGATTCCTTTAAAGCAATGATCTGAGCAACTGCTTCACATGAATATTCCTTTCTAAATCTTATGTTATGGTTATAAGATTGACTGAAGTAGTAACAATGTGATGCGTCGAAGGGAAAATTCCATGAGCACTCGCTACAGTGATTCTCTCCCCGTGCCAGCTAGATACACACTAACAGCCATCTGTTGCTGGCACATGACTCAGACCAACCAACACTACACACACCCCAGCATTCACTTTTGTCCAAATTCACTACCTTATCCTATGAGTATGATTTTAAAATGGACAAAATCCTTGTCTGCCCACCCCACCCAGCCATCACTTTTGTCTGGTACACACATACACATTAAAAAGTAGTTTTCCACATAGAACTGTGGATATTTGGAACGTATTAAAAGAAAAGGTTATTACAGCAACCAACATACATAAATTAAAGGAAATATTAGATATATGGAGATATGGAGACAAAACACTATAAGCCCTGCTCAAACACTGCATAATACAACTAGATATATACACACACACACACACACACACACACACACACACACACACATAATAAAGTATACACACATCATAAAGTATCTAAGCCTAATGGGAAAAAGTGACCATGTATTGATGGAAGTAGAATTACAAGAAGGGACATTGGTAAGAAGGGGAGATAATTATAAAAGTGGAAGATTAAATTATGCGAGGGCAAACTTTGAAGGCTTAAGGGAATTTTTTGAAAGGACAGATTGGAGAGCAATCATGAACGGCAAAACAGCACAGAAGTACGAAAGAGGTATCGAGAAGGTGTCGAAAGATATGTACCAAAATACAAACTAAGGAATAGCAAATACACCTGGTATAATGCTAGATGTGCAGAAGCGAAGCGAGCAAAAGACAGAACTTGGAGGAAACTGAAGAAGCAGAGGAATGAAATTAATAGAGAGAGATACAATGAAGCAAGGAATGAGTATGTCAGGATAAGAAGAGAGGAAGAAATAGCTTTTGAAAAGGATGTTGTAAAGAAATGTGGAGATGAACCCAAACTCTTCTATAAATACGTAAATGGAAAAATGAAATGTAAGGAAACCATAGACAAGATAATAAAGGGAGGAAAAACATACCAGACAGCAGAAGAGCTCAGTGAAATTATGAATGAGAGCTTCAAGTCAGTATTCACAGTAGAGGGGCAATTCATAGAACCAAACATGACAGTGGCAGAGGGGGGTCTCAAGGAGGTTGTGGTGCAAAAGCAAGGAGCAATTAGTACAGCCAATATGGGAAGTAATCACAAGCTCAATAAAGGAAGGGAGGGTGCCAAAAGAGTGGAAGAGGGCCAACATTGTGCCTATATACAAAGGAGGAAAGAAGACTGACCCGCTGAATTATAGACCTGTCTCGCTAACAAGTGTTGTCAGCAAAATATGCGAGATACTAATTAAAGAGAAATGGGTGAGATACCTGGAGGACAACAAAGTTATATCCAATAGGCAATTTGGGTTCAGGCAAGGAAAATCATGTGTCACAAACCTGCTAAGTTTCTATACACAAGTAACTGAAGGAATTGAAGACAGAGATGGGTGGGTAGATGTTGTCTACCTAGATATCAAAAAAGCATTCGATACAGTTCCACACAAGAGACTATTATGGAAACTAAAGCACATAGGTGGACTACAAGGGAAACTATTAGAATGGATGCAGGATTATTTGAAAGATAAGAGAAATGAGAATGGTGATCAGGGAGGAAACTTCAAGTTGGAGGAATGTAACAAGTGGAGTACCGCAGGGGTCAGTCCTAGCACCCATCATGTTCCAAATATATGTAAATGATATGCAGTGTGGCGTGACCAGCTACATGAATATGTTTGCGGATGACGCCAAATTAATGAGAGTTATTAAAAACACTGTTGACTGCCAGGAGCTACAGGGGGTCATAGGTAAGATCGATGAATGGAGTAAGACGTGGAAACTGGCTTTCAATGTAAAGAAATGTCATGTGATGGAGATAGGCAAGAGCAAGAGAAGGCCAAAATGGAACTACAAGATAGGACAGGAGGAGATTCCTAAGACAAAAGAAGAAAAAGACCTAGGGGTAGTGATACAGGATACACTGAACCCAGAGCAGCACATAAATAAACTATTTGGATCAACATATAGAATGTTAGCCAATATTAGGGTGGCTTTCCATTACATGGACAAGGACATGATGAAAAAAATTCTAACCAGTATGATACGTCCAAGATTAGAATATGCAGCAGTAGTGTGGTCACCACATGCAAAAAAGGATATAAGGAAACTAGAAAGGATCCAAAGAGTAGCCACGAAAATGGTACCAGAACTAAGCGAGCTGACATACGAGGACAGATTAAGAGAAATGGGACTGCCAACTCTACAGGACAGAAGAGAGAGAGGTGATCTAATAACTCTGTATAAGATAATAAATGGTATTGAAAAGCTAGATGAGCAAAACCTGGATATGGAAGAAGAAACTAGACAGATGAGAGGACACTCAAGGAAAACCAGAAAAAGTTGGTGTCTAAAGGACACAAAAAAGTACAGTTTTCCATACAGAATTGTGGATACCTGGAATGGATTGAAAGAAGAGGTTGTTACAGCAACCAATATACATAAGTTCAAGGAAATGTTGGATTTATGGAGATATGGAGACAGGACACTATGAGCCTCGCTCGAACCCTGTATAATACAAATAAGTAAAATACAACTAGGTAAATACACCGACGCCAAGTGGACGTATTTTTTAGAGACAATCCAACGGTATCAGCCATAGCCTTACTATTGCAGGAGCCTAGCATGTATGTACAAGGGAGAGATGGGGTCTATGCATAGAATGTCCCATCTCCAAAAAGAATTGGAATATTAGGGGAACTTTGCCAAAATGTGTGATAAGAAAGAAACAGCTCCAGCTGGGAGCCAAAACGGTGTAAACAAATCTGTCAACGAAATCTTGGAGACCCCACTTGGACTGAGGAAGATAGCTGAAATGAACAAAGGAAGGGATTTCTCTGGATTGGCAAATGAAGACAGGAACCATGAGAAGGTTAATTGATGTTGAGTGATGAAATTTATGAAGGAAGTGTTTGAAGAAAATAAGAAAATGAACAGTAAATTCTGGGAGTATGAGCTTATCATATAGGCAAATAATGAGATGAAGAAGGAACAGGGAAGCATGAAAAGAGAAAATGAGATCCTCAGGGCAAAATATGACAGTTATGAGGTGCAAATTGAAGATATAAATTAAAAAGTGGAGAATGATGCAGAAAAATTTGATGAAGGAAATAGAGTCCAAATTGATGGAATTGAAAAATATATGGAAGAAAGAAAGGGAGGAGAAATTGTTCATTTTGTTGAAATATTAAAGAGAGAAATACAGAGCAAGACAAGAAACAAAGTAATCCAGGTTATCAAAGAAAAGGAAGACTTAGTAAGGAATACAGTGGATAGGAATAGATGTATAGTGATTATAAGATCATTGTAACTTACCTGGTAAGTGTGCGATGATCGGGGTTCTGCCTGAGCTGTGCTGCCCAGCAAAGCATGGTCATGCATGACTATTGGTATGGTGTCACAAGCATTCAGATTTCATCCAGAGTTGGGGACGAGAAGGTGATGTGACATACCATATCACCAGAAAAAACAACCACTCAAAGAATAATAGTTAATTGAACCAATACAGAGGAGCCAATAATAATTGATAAACTAAACAGACATGTGGACGGACAATCCATTCCAAATAGGAAATACGTGGTATTCGATATAATGCCAGAAATGCACTTATGCTCATCAGTAATACATACATATATAATATATATATATATATATATATATATATATATATATATATATATATATATATATATATATATATATATATATATATATATACACACACACACACACACACACACACACACACACACACAAAGAAGATAAAGTAATCTTTCCCCAATCACCAAGGGACAGTAATTAAAAATGGGATGGGCTAGCATGCATGACCATGCATTGCTGGGCAGCACAGCTCAGGAAGAACTCCAATCATCACACACTTACCAGATAAGTTACAATGATCTTATAATTCTTCCACAGCTGTCTACCCAGCAGCATGATGTCATGCATGACTACTCATAGCCTTTTCCCCAACTGACCAAAAAGCACCTAGAAAATACAGAAATGTACAAATATACAAAAACATATTTATATGATTACAAAATCTATATACAAGAGAAATAGGCCAGTACCTATTGGTAGACTGCAAAATGGTCTTTCCAAAGGCACCCACAGACGAAATGGTCTTTATGTAATGCTTGGTGAAAGTGGACTCACGTCACTATCCAATAGCCTTCCTGAGGCTTTCCCAAGCCATACCTGCTCTACAAGCTTTAGAAGTGGAGGCAGACCATACTGAGTATGCAGTAAACAAATCATCACTGATCCCCAACTCTCTCATTACATCTCTGACCTACCTTATAATTGTGGCTTTGGATGCTGGCCCAAAAGTTTCCTGGATGTTAATAACAGCTTAGACTGATCTGACCTTGTTCCAAATATGTTCTGATGGCATTAACTATACATAACTTATCATTCAATGGGAATGCCTTGAATCCTATCTCCTGCAAATGATGCCTGACATTAGATGTTTTATGAGGATCTCCAATTAAAAAAAAAGACTTCATTCTGCAAGAGAGACATTCTAATGTCTAAACAATCAATGCTTTGAAAGCCTTTGTCCAGATAAAATCAGTAGTAAACTTGCCACTTTTTTGGATAAAGTTAAAAGTGATAAGTGCATATTGCTTTCCCAAGCTTCAAATGTTTGTAATAGTAAATCAAGGTCCCATGTAAAGTTCAATCCAAGTAATTTTGAGCACTATTTCGCTGCTGACCTCATGAATAGAGAGAGACAACTTCATGTTGGGCCGCAGGGATGCCATCAATTTTTCACAACTGCTGAAATAGCTGACCTGGCTGCATTAAGACTACTGTAGCTGTATCCTGAATCATCAAGTTTGCCTTTATGAAATAAAAAGAATAAACAATCCAACAATTTGCCTAAAGGGGGCAAAAATGGATGAACCTCTTCTCATACACAGAACTTATTCCAGACTTTGATATGCCTCCCATATGCTACAAGTGTCTTCTCGTATCAGGCTCTACACAGAAAGTCTGTAACCCTTTCCAAAATTCTTGACCTGCTGAAAGATTCCCTGACAGAGGCCATATTGCCAACCACAGTTTCCTGACTGAGTGGCTTCGTGTTGGATCCTGAGGCAGGTACAGGCTCATGGGAGGAAGAAGTCAAGGGACACCCTTCAACAGATGGAAAGCCTCTGCAAACCAAGGTTGGGTTCTTCAAACTGGAAAAATTGCCAACATGGATGCCTTCTCATCCCTTAGTTTTCAAACGACATTTTTTATGACTCCAAATGGAGGAAAGGCCTAAAGAAAATAATCATTATTCCAAGGAATTGGAATGGTATCAGTACCTAATGCCTTACGATCTGATTTCCACAAAAAGAAAAGTGGCTACTGAGTGTTAATGGGAGTAGCAAAAAGATCAATAAGGGGTTTCCCATAAATTTTGCAAATATCCATAAAGATTGTAGGCATTAATCTCCATTTTTTGTAAAAATCACATTTACAGGAGGATAAATCAGCTGTGATATTCAAAGAACCCTTGATGTATTCCGCTAATAGGTCTATATTCCCCTCCTAAGCCCAATAAAAAATCTCTTCAGTCACATTCACAAATGCAGCTTAAGGATGGCAATAACTGTGATATCAGATCTCCCCCAAATATGTTTGTATCTGACATTGCGTAAGAGAGCCTCAAGGCCAAAAAGAACAGCCTTCAGTTCCAAAATATTTATGTTGTCTTTTTCATAATCAGCCCAGTGACCACCCATAATGTTGTCTCCTACACACACCCCTCAACCAGACATTGAGACATTTGTGGAGATAAATAAGTCTGGGGCTGGTTTCTGTAATGATTTGATACAATGCTGAATGTTAATTGTCCACCAGTGTATGAGACATTTTGCCCTGTCATCTGAACCCAACTTCCTATTCTTATCTGCCTTGACACGTGTGAGTTTGACTGTCATATCCTTGGAATTTGATTGAAAACCCAAGAATTCAATTGTACGATTGGGCTGGAATTCTGATTTCTCCCAATTAATCGTAAAACCTAATTCATCCAATGTAGATGCAACATATGTAACATCACCAATTGATTTCTCCTTTGTATCTGCCATCACAAGGCAATCATCTATGTAAATGATTGTTAAGAAGCCTAAAGCTCTAAAATGTGAATAAGGGACCTTCAATAACTTAGTAAAACTTCTAGATGAAGAAAAACCTTGAGGTAAGCAAGTGAACTGCCATAACACATCATTCCATGTAAACTTCAACCATGAAAAATAATTTTTACAAACTGGAACAGAATAATAAGCATGTTTCAAATCAATGGATGCAAAGAAGCAATTACCAGTGACTAATGGTAAAATATCTTGAAGGGTTTCCATTTTAAAACGATGTTATTCCACATTTTCATTGAAATGCTTCAAATTAAGTATGATCCTGACAGTGCCATCCTTCTTTAATCTAGGAAAAATATTAGAACAGAAACCTGATGGGACTTCTGTAGCTCTCTCAACAATAATTTGTTGTATAGACACATCCATTTCCATATCAATATATCAATAGCTTGTCTGTCCCTATGAGAAAAATATCAAGGAGAAGAGATTCTTACCCTGAATGGTATTATATACCCAAGGGTCACTGGATAATTCCTTCCAACAGGATAAAAAACACTCAATTTTTCCCCCTTGGAAATTCTCCGGGGTGTTGAGCAAGTTTAACTCATCTGTGACTGATGTCAACCTAAACTCTGATGTCGAGGAAAAATCATGACAAAGATATGTATCAGGTGACCTATTCTATACTGTAATTTTTGCATCCTTGACCTGCCTTACCACGGAAATTTCCTCAGTTACTATTGTACCCGGAACCTTTGCTTCCATTGAGAAAGGAATTGTAGTTCCTCCTTACTTTAAACCTTTTTGGATTAATATGTTTCTGGTTTTCCTTAAATTGTTTAATGATATCAGCAATGCTAGTTTCAGACAATTTACCACCTGACATATTCTTATCTTTGACAGTTTTCTGGAGAGTCTTAACTTAAAATTTGTCCGTAATGAGATCTCTCATTAGATTCAAATAATTGAAAACTGGTAGCAACATACAGAGGCTGTCATTTATGTCCTTAAAGGCATCTATAATGGTAGGAATGTGGGAATTAGCATGCTTGTCCATAAATCTGATTAGAGGAGTCAAAGCCTTGCCTAGTAAAGAATTTATCCGAGCTAATTTAATCTTCATCCTCCGGCTCTGATGGTCGAGAATAAACAGGGCATTAGCATCAGAAACTGGAACCCTCAATTCCTTTATATTGGATGGAATAGACCATTGCTCTGCCAAGGTTCTGGTTTTGTTATCATCAGGGACCATATGCAAGTAAGTCCTGATATCCTTAGATAAAACCTCTGTAACAGGAGGGCCATTAGTATTCTCCACATCAAAGGCTGCCTCTAGGCTATGATCAGCAACTACATGTTGAGATGGGGTTAAAGGGAACCCAACAAATTCCCTAGTAAAAGCCCCATCATTAACTTGGGAAACTTTTGAAGGAACATTATTTTGCATTGAAGATTCACAATTTTGGTCAATTGACAAAGCCTGAGACACCACAGGTTGACTAACATTATCCACATCTTCATCACTGCTCACCTTTGTCAAAGCCTTCACCAAGACTGGTAAAGTGTTCTTGATCACAGAACTACAAAAGCTATCCTCTGGCTCAGGAGATTGGGAAAGGCCGGATTGGCTGGGCAAAATAGCCTCATCAGGACCACTGTGTAAAAACTTGCGTGGTGGTGGCTGGGCCTCGCTGTCACCGGGATAAGGGGAAGAGGAGCGACGCTTTCTCTGACGTATCTCCTCACCACCCTCCATCATGAATAATGATGGGGTGAATAAATCACCTGGGGAAAAGACGATTTCCGGCGTATAAACCTTACAGGTGTATGACGGCTATATCATGCAAGACATTATATAATGGGGCAGGATATGTAATAAAGAGAAAATGCATTACATACCATCCTGAACTAGGAATTTGTGGAGGAGTGAGACGTGGCAATCCCATGATTGCCGTGTGGGTTAATTTCTATTAAACGTCAATGCACACTGCACAATTACACTCTGTGCAAGTCTCGCAGATTAACTTTGCCTGAACCAGCAAAGCGACATCCTCCATGCATCAAAATAGGCCAAGTGCAGTAAGAGAAATCCCAGTAGAATGTCACCACCATGACTGGAAAAGCCTTCCCGAGGCTCCTTATCAGCAAGGCTAATATCAAACTTTGAAATACAAACAGACAGACACCAATGTCATCTAGTGACTGCTAGAGTGAGCGATCTCGTCTGAATGCCATGAACTCACACCGAATACCAAATGCTTGTGATGCCACACCAATAGTCATTCATGACATCACACTGCTGGGCAGACAGCTGTGGAAGAATCTATGGATTAGAGGAAAAGAAAAATCCCAACAAGTACAGGAGAAAAAGAGAGGAAAGTAGTAGTAAGGAAAGTCATATAAAAGATTCAAGATGACTCACAAGATTTAGAGCATGAGGTAGAAGAAACACAGAATTGAAAAATAAAAAGAAGGAAGTTCAAGACTGTTGAAAGTGAGAATGAGATCACAATTGACAGTGGAGGAGATTACAGTGAGAGCTGATAGATTGGCCAAAAGTTTAGAATATAAGGATATATGAATAAAAAAAGATAAGAATCTTAAAGAAAGACTGAAAGAAAAGATCTAAGACAAAAGACTAAGGAAAAAACGTGAAGAGGAGAGAGACCGAGAAGAAGAAATTTACTGGAGGGTATTAGACATGAGATTGAAGGTGTCATTTATTCAGGAGAGGAGAGAAGGCAGTCAAGCCATAACAGCAGCTGGAAAAGGTAAATTGATGAGAGAAGCAGCAAATTAAGAGTAATATTTGCTAATATGAACAGTTTACTATCCAGTTTGCTAGAGACAGGATTATTTACAAATTCATAGACCAGATATGTTCTGCTTAGCCAAGACAAAATTCAAGTAAGAAAGCCACATAAATTTCCCAAAAGAGATACAAAATTTTGAGAAGAGATAAAAAGGGAAAAGAAGGAGGAGGGAAAAATGGAAATGATTCCATTTGGTGCTGCAAAAGCTTAGGTCATATAGCACCACTGGGGTTTTTAAATTTTTTAAAATTTAAACAATCTGGGCTTTTTATGGGAATTTATGAGCTGAAAGAGATCACCTAATCCCATCCACTTGAGGACCGTTACCCTGAGTGGATGCCCTATCTCCACTCAGACTGTAGTCAGGATTTGAACGCTTGCGCTTGGGGATCCCACGGCCCCCAGAGCGCAAGCGGTTCCACTGTGCCATGGCAGGAGAACACTACATCTCCCACTGGGCAACTAGGTTTGGCAAGGATTTGAACCTGGGCTGCTAGCACTGGATGCCCAAGACTAGCCGCCTTAACTAACTATGAAGGAGGAGGGGCACTAATAATGGTATAAGAGGACATTTTTGTAGAGGGAGTGCAATATGGTGATGGCATGGCAGAAGTCATATGGATGACAATAAGAACCAGTTGAAGACAAAGGAGGAAAACTGTACCAATGTACGTGCCACCGAAAACAAATACATGGAAGTTGGAAGAACATAAAACAATGCAGAAAAAAGTGTTAAAATGCCTGGATGATATGATAAGGAAAGACAAGAAGGTACTACTAGTGGGTGATTTTAACTGCAAAGGTGTAAACTGGAAGGAAATAGAAAGAGATGGAAACAAGTAACAATTTGCCATGGAGAACACTAAGGATCAATGAATGGAGGAATTCATAATAGAAATAGAATTGCAAGAATGAATAATGCTAAGAAGAAGGCAATTGTAAAATGGAAGATTTAATTATGCAAGGGCCAACTTTGATGACTTAAGGAAATATTTTGCAAGTAGAGATTGGAGAAGGATCATGAGTGGTAAAACAGTACAAGAGAAATAGAAAACATTCCTGAGGAAGTATATATAACAAAGATATGGAAAGGTACGTACCAAAATGCAAAGCAGGGAGTAACAAACACATATGGTACAATGCCAGATGTACAGAAGCAAAGAGGGCAAAGGTCAGAGCTTGGAGGAAACTAAAGAAACCAAAAATGAAAACAACAGGGAGCATTACAGGGAAGCAAGAAAGGAGCATGTCAGAATAAGAGGAGAGGAGGAAATAACTTTTGGAAAGTATGTGGTAAAGAAGTGTGAAAATTAGCCAAAGCTCTTCTATAACCAAATTAATGGAAAGATGATGTGCAAAGAGACCATGGATAAGATGGAAAAGGAAGAGAAAACATACCAAACAGTAGAAGAATTGAGTGGAATTATGAATGAGAGCTTCAAATCTGTATTCACAGAAGAGGAGGCTTTTACAGAGCAAAATGTGGTAGAGGCACATGAGGGATTTCAAGAAGTTGTGTTGACAGATTGTTGGGGAGTTTGGATATGAGGAAGGCAATGGGACCAGATGTAGTGTCAGGTTGGACACTAAGGGAATGTAGGAAATAACTGACACAGCCAATTTTGAAAGTGATTACCAGCTCAATAGAGAAGGGGAGGGTGCCATAAGAGTGAAAGAGGGCTAATATAGTACCCATTTACAAAGGAGGAAAGAAGACTGACCCACTAAATTTTGGACCTGTGTCACTAACAAGTGTTGTCAGCAAAATCTGTGAGATACTGATTAAAGAAAAATGGGAGAGAAATTTGGAAGAGAATGGAGTTATATCAAATACACAATTTAGATTCAACAAGAGAAACTGTGCTTGACAAACCTGGGAAGTTTCTATACATGAGTAATTGAAGGAGTCAAAAATAGTGATGAGTGGGTAGATGTTGTCTATCTAGACATCAAAAGACATTTGACAGAGTTCCAGACAGGATACTATTATGAAAATTGAAACACATGGGTGTGTTGAGCAGGAAAATATTAGTGTAGCTGCAAGATTATTTGACGGATAGAGAAATGAGAACTGTAATTGTGGATATAGCTTCAAATTGGAGAAATATAACATGGCTCAGTCTTAGCATCCATAATGTTCCAGATATATGTAAATGACATGCAGTACAGTGTGATCAGCTACATGAATCTGTTTGCAGGTGATATCATATTAATGAAAGTTGTTAAAAGCCTTGATGACTATCAGGACTTACAAGGGGATATGGACAAGATTTACATAGGAATGGAGTAAGAAAAGGAAATTGAATTTCAATGCAAAGAAATGCCATATGATGAAGCTTGGCAAAAGCAAAAGAAGGCCTGAATGGGACAGAAGGTAATATTGAAGAACAAGGAGGAAAAAGATTTGGGTGTTGTGATACAAGATACACCAAGCCCAGAATGACACATAAGCTAACTATTTGAATACGGATATGAAGAGGAAAATTCTAATTAGTATGATACATTAGAGATTGGAATATGCAGTAATGGTGTGGTCACCAAACATGAAAAAAGATATAAGGAAAATAGAAAAGATCTGAGTAGCCACAAAAATGGTACCGGAAACTAAGAGATTTAATGTATGAAGACATAAAAAAAAAAATGGGAGTCAATCTTGCAGGATAGAAAGGAAAAAGGGGATCTAATAACTCTATACAAAATGGTAAATGGCATTGAGAAGAAACTGGGCAAATGAGAGAAGATCTGAGAGAAGATCAAGAAAAGTTGGTTTTAAAAGGACATTAATAAGTACAGTTTCCCACATAGAACTGTGAATATTTAGAATGGAGATTAAAGGACATTAATAAGTACAGTTTCCCACACAGAACTGTGAATAATTGGAATGGATTAAAGGGAGTGGTTATTACAGCAACCAACATACATAAATTCAAGGGAATGTTAGATATATGGAGATATGGAGACAGGACATGAAGCTTTGCTCAAACCCTGCATAAAACAACTACATGAATACACCAATTTACTTTCCATTCTACTAACTCGAGAAAGTCAAATATTGAAGTACAAAATATTTGAATATGTCAACAGTGGAAAGAATGAAAGTGATACATACTGAATGGGTAGAGTGAACTAAATACAAGTGAGAGCAAGTAAAAGTTATAGCAAAAATAACATTCACTAAAGCATAGTTTCACAATTCCCAAGGTTTTCTTTCACAGATTTCTGACATTAAAACCAATTAGTTTCCCAATTCCAATTTTTCTTCCATACATTCCTGATATTAAAAATAATTAGTTTAACAGCTTTAAATTTTTTTCCATATGTTTTTTGACATTATATCTAACTTGTTTCAAGCCACCAATGTTTTATAATAGCATCTCTCCCCTACCGATTCCTGACATTAAAACAACTATTTCCTTGAATTCCCAATGTAGTTTTCACTTTTACCTAACTACCTGTCTACATTACATTAATCATAGCTTGCATTTCTCATGATAGCATACGCACACAAGGAAGCTCAAACATATTTTGAAAGCCATACCTTTGGTAGTTGACAATGACTGGAATGGAGTAACAGTTTCAATTGTTCCTGCGGAGGAACAAATTCCTCCACAATTGCTGCAGACCAGCTTGAGTCTTCTTCAGTTGCCTGTGTAGAGTTGTCAATGCTGAGTCCCTCTTGGTTTTCCAGAAATTTATCATTGTGCCCTAGCCCAGTAAAGTCCAGTTGCAATACAAGAGATTTGCTTTTTTTACAGACTGTAGAAGTGCCATCTTCATAAACTTCCAAAGATTTTGAAATTTTTAACAAAGGTTTTGTTGAATTCATTATATCTCTGATGGTTCTTGAATCTGTTGTATGTAACACTCCTGAATTTCTTGAAAGAGCATCTTGTAATTTCAGATCTTTGGGCAACAAAAGCAATCCAGTGATGTGAGGATTTTGTTTGAAACTAGCCATGTGCCCCCAAATTGAATCAACATTACAGTCAAGATCAAACCCACTTTCTAATGATAGTTTGAGTTGTGCATCAAGTTTAATTATCACAGTATCTGGATAGTTACTTACAACTTTCTGATTTTTCATCAGTATTAAGTGCAATATTTTACTTTTTATTAGCAAATTAGATAATTTCATCATTGTGTCTGTACACATCAAAATTTCCTCTTCTTGCAAATTGATGAATGTAATCTTGCTCAATGATGTACTCTCAACTATCTTGGGTAGTGACATAACTATAGCTTCTATACAATGTTCATTTACATCCGTCTCTTTAAAACTTAGATGCAATGAAAGACTTCCCTCAAATTTTTCTTTGGTCATTCCCTCTACATCTTCAGATTTTACCATTAACAACTTATTCTCAAATTCGGTGCTCATGTTTCCAGGCAGTTTTCTTTTCCTTAGTTTCTTTCTCTGCTTCTGGAAAGCCTGTTGCTTTTTTACTACCATAGATGTAGATGATTTTGGCTTGATGGACTTTTCTTGCACTTTTGTTTTGACCTGCATTGAAGCTGTAGGTATTTGAAGTTCTCTTTTGTTAATGGGTACTCTCTTAAATGTACTTAATATATTAGTTTCATTGTTTCTACAGTCCATTGTGTCTCTGTTTCCGGAAACAATAACTCTTCCTTCTAAAGCTGTAAGTGAGGATTCTAATAAAGATTCTGAATCACAGAGTGAACTAGCCTCCTTTTTTCTTTCACAACCAGCTGCACAATTATCACCTTTGATTTCAGTGTGAAATAAGGAACTATAAATGCTTTTACTACAATCTTCTACCAGAATGCTTGGTTTAGTAGTTGACTGAACATTACTTTCTAGAGCTCTGATTAAATTTTTATATCCAACATCTGTTGAAATTTCTGGACTATAGATATTCACACCTAGGTGTTTCTGACTGTGGCTTGCCTGGTGAGAAGTCACACAAGCATCAACTTCGACAATGTCACATTCTTCATCAAAATAGGATGCAGAAGTCTTTCTTGCACATTTAGAAGAATTGCTGATTTGTTCTGTTCCAAGCAGGCCCACAAGCATGTCCCATATGTTCTCTGGTGGCTTTTGACTCAATGACTCATGCACTGAAGCCTGTCTTGTTAATAGGGGAGTAGTTCTTTCCACCACCTGAGTTAAGTTATGATAACTTGGAAATGCATTTTCAGGATATCTTACACACACTGAAGATTCTGGTAGTAAAGAATATTCTTCCACTGTATGAACTTCTTGTTGCTGTATTTGAGTTTCAAGCAATGAAATGTTAGACATGTTAAGAAATCCTGGTGTGTAAAACAATCTATTGTTTCTGATTGGTAAGGTTGAGTTTATTGTATAAGAATTGTTAGACCTTGACAAGATCATCTTAGACGTCCAAAGGTCATGTGTAAAGAAGGGCATGAGGAACAGATCTCCCAATAAAGTTGAACTTGAGTTTATAGTTGACATTCCCAAGCAGTAGTCAGTTCCAGTTGCACTTTTGGCTCCAGTCACGTTTCCAGGACCTGAACAGACATTTCAAGTTAAATATTTACAAAAAAAAACTTTACTTCATAATATACAGAAATATCCAAGTTTCAAGCATTGAACTTAACACTTTTTCTATAACAAAACAACTGGCTCATTTACATAATATAACAAATGGTTTAACTGCAAAAAGTGAAATGCAATTGAAAATTTCTCATTCCTGCTTTCTGATTTTTTTCCATATCACCCCATTCATTTTTTAATTTTGTGTTACTAAAATAAAGTAAAAACCTTATTTACTCAGTTATAGCATTTGGAACCAAGCTACACTTGTGTGATCCTTATTTTGTACCTACACATTTTTTCCAGTGATCTTTCATTGGTTTACATTCCTTATAACTGTATGTAAATAAAGTTTATTCTGGTAGGAGAAACCGCAGAGAAGAGAGTGCTTTGATCTTCAGCTTGAAGGAAAATAAGGTGACATATACAAAAGAGGGAAAAAGAAAAGTTAAAATCAGTTAACGACTTCTTTAGAAATTTAAATAATGAGGAAAGACAAAACCTTGAGGAGGAAGTAGAGGAAATTCTTGGAATGGCACCATATAGAGAAGCAGTTATTAGACCAATGATGGTCCTGTTAAGTACACAAAACATCAAAACTAAGAGACAGGGTTGTAAAGACATATATACATGTATATATAAGAAAGAACAGGAATGGGGGTGAAAAAGAGGCAAAATTAACTGGTAGCCAATGCAAGAGAAAAGAATAATGGATGATCACAGAAAGAAAAGAAAATATTTTTTTGGAGGGTTTGGGGGAAGCAAGTGAGAAAGTGGTACACAGGAAGGAAGGAGGATTTTTAAAAATTATGTTGAAGGGAGGCAGCCTAGGACAACAAAAATAAAACAAAAAAGCCCACTGAAGTGCTGGTACCTGGGAAAGTTTGAGATCAAAAGCCAAAAGAATGGGATAAGTGTCTTGATACCTCCTTCTTGAAAGAGTTCAAGTCAAAGGCAGATAGAAATACAGAAGCAGGGAGAGTTCCAGAGTTTACCAAAGAAAGAGATGAAAGACTGAGAATACTGGTTAACTCTTGCATTAGAGAGGCGGACAGAATAGGGGTGAGAGGAAGAGGCAAGTCTTGTGCAGCAAGGCTACAAGAGCAGGGTATGTATACAGTCAGCAAGATCAGAAGAGCAGTTAGCATGAAAATAGCAGTAAAAGAGAGTAAGAGAGGCAACATTGCAGCGATGAGAAAGAAAGAGGCTGAAGACAGTCAGAAAGAGGAAAGTTGATAAGATGAGAAGGTAAACTAGATAAATTGAACAAGAGTAAAAGAATGGAAATAATGTACACAAATATATATGGAGTATTATCAAGGAGACTAGAAATGGGTAACTAGCTTTAGGAAAAGAAAGCCACAATTGTGTGTCTGGCTGAAACAAAATTGTGTGAAGCAATTAAAATAGATCTAGATAATAACTTTGTTGTATGGAGAAAAGACAATGGGCAGAGGAGGAGGGGAGTCATGATGACGATGACAAAGAAAAAGTTGTTGGATAAACAAGTACTGCATCGGGAAGGTAGAGTGATGAGCATCAAGGTGGAAAATGGAAATAAAGAGGTGTTAATCACAGTAGCATATGTGCCCCTGAAGACTAGTTCATGGTCCAGCCAGGGCCAGAGGTCTTAAGGATACCTTGTTGAGTATGTCTAAAATTATCAAAGGAAGAAAAAGTTATTTTAGTGTGTGATTTCAACTGTAATAAAGTGGACTGAATGAAAAGTGAAAGCAGCAGTGGGAGAAATGGTATGGGGAAAATTTTTTTTTAAGGTAATGATGAAAAATATGATGAACCACATAGTCAATGAAAACACTAGATACAGAGGAGATAACAACCCAGTGGGACTGGACCTGGTTTTGACAAGAGAAATCCAAATAAATTAGGATATAAGATATGAATGCATGCTAGGGAAAAGTGATCATGATATTGTCATAGAAATAAAGGCAGAGGTTAACAGTGACAAGTTAGATAAATCATATAAAAAAGAAAGGTTAAATTATAGGAAGGCAGATGTACAGAACTTTAAGAAGTACTTTGAAAAATTAAACTCGGAGGAGTTGTGAAGAGCAGAGGGAGTGTGAGAGAAATAGAATTTTTCAAGGAAGTGTATAGAATACCAGTACAGGGCTCTGACACATAGGACTAGTGCTCTCAAGAGGAGATGATGCATGTCAGGGGTCTTGCTGAGGATGACGAGCGCCATTTAAATGCTAATGACCTAAGACCTGCCTATTAAACCCTGAAGAATCTCTGCTCCAGTCTACATCTCTGGTGAATGCTATATGAACAGCAGATGGTTGCCTCATGTCAGATGCAGATGGGCAAATGGCTTGTTGACTTGTGTACTTTGAGCAGCTGTTGACAGTGGATCCTCTAAGTGGACACCTCCAAACTACAGGATTACAAATGCTGGATGATGATCCAACCATTAACAAAACTGCACCCTCCACTGATGATGTCAAAGAGGCTGTGGCAAAGTTGAGGGATGGAAAGGCAGCTGGCATCTGTAACATCAGTACAGAGCTACTCAAAACTGGGGGCAAGGCCATGATCCATGGATTGTATGCTATCTAGACTGCTGTATGGTATTCGGGTACCATTCCTCCTAACTGGAGAAAGGGATTAGTCATCTCTATCTGGAAAGGGAAAGAAGATGGTCAGGACTGCAACAACTACTAGGGTATAACACTGCTCAGTGTACCAGGCAAGGTGCTTGCCCATTTGCTGATAATGAAGATCCACAGTCCTCTAATGTAACACTAGAGATCTGAATAGTTTGGGTTCATGGCCAGTAAGTCAACAACTGACCGTATCCTAGTGCTTTATGTACTGGTGAAACACTGACATGGGATGCTCGCAGCCTATGTTCATCTCGAGAAGACATTTGATTAAGTGCAACAAAAGAGACACTCTGGAGCCTTCTGCATCTCCGTGGGATTCTTGCAAGGATTATTAGCCTATTTATTGGCCTGTACTCCAGGACTGTGAGTGCTGTGAAGTATGGAGGGGGCATGTCCAGCTTCCTTCCCATGAATATGGGATTGAGGCAGGGATGTGTGCTTGCTCCATCACTTTTCAAAAAATGCATGGACTGAGTACTAGGCAAAGTTTTGGACCAGTCATAGTGGAGCATGTGTCGGCAATGTTGAGATTACAGACCTTGTTTCTGCCAATGATGTATTTATCCTTACTGAATCACTGGAGATTCTGGTATTGGATGTAGAGGCACTGCATGAAGAGATAAAGCCCTTGGGACTCCAGGTTTCCTGGGCTAAGACCAAGTTTCAGGTGTTTGGAGGCTTACTGGATGAAACAGTACAGTCTGTTCATGGGTGTGGCGAAGACATTGAGATCTTGGAAAAATTTACATACCATGGTAGTGTAGTGCATAATGATGGTGGGTTAAGCCAGGAAGTTGTACAGCAGATTGACCTGGCCCACAGCATTATGGAATTGCCCAACACAAGCATCTGGGCAGAAGGACAAAGATTCAGATCCTCAAATCTTTGGTGATCCCTGTCTTACTCAATGGCTGTGAGATATGGCCACTGAACACCAAACTGAAGAGGCAAATTGATGTCTTTGGTACTAGATATCTTTGTAGGATCATGGGATACTGCTGGTATTACTTTGTGTCAAATCAGCAACTAATTTGAGGCTGATTATCGGCATAGTCCAATTACTTCAACTGCAGCTTTATGGGCATGTGGCACACTACACACAAAAACTGATCCTACATATTAGGTTGTCTTCAAAAAGGATAACCCAGCATGGAAGAGGCCAAGGGGACACCCACAGAACTCATGGCTGCAGCAAGTCGATGCATCTTGCTGGGAGTTACTCAGTATGGGAAAGGAGCCTTCATTAAGACTGGTGAGGCATGACCACTGGGAGTGGTGCCATATGGTGGGTGAGGTAATGTGCCCCCTGGAGTATGCCCCCATGATAGTATAGAATAGGCATCATGAGTTTTGTCCCAAAATATAAACTTTGAGAGGAAGAGAAAAGGACTGGTTTAATTTAAAGAGTATCAAAGCAAAGAAAAGAGGGATGAAGCATGAAAAAAATGAAAAAGAAACATGAATCCAAGAAATAAAGAACAACTACATGAAAGTAGGGAATGAGGAAGTGAAAGAATATGAAAACAAGATCATAGAAAATGGAAGATGCAGCCAAAACTTATATAAATTCATAAATTAAAAATTAAGCAAAAAGAGCCTATTGAAAGACGGAGAAGAACACGGAATAATTCATGATGGTGGAATTGCTAAACAACAGATTTCAACAAATTTTACTCATCCAAATTTTGTGGGGCTTTAGGATTGTGAGGAGAGTGATCAGAGTATTAAAGTCAGAAATACAAGCACCTCTCTATTTATACAAGTTTGTTTCAAATGTTTTTGAATTTATGCAAGGTCCAAAATCCAAACAAATTTTTTATATTTTTTTTCACTTGTGTGCAATATTTCATTGAGTGGCCAACAGATATGTCACACAAGTTCCTTTGTGCCACCCAAACAACAACAGTTGCACACACACACACATGCATACAGTATATATACAGCGGTACCTCTTGATTCGAACTTAATTCATTCTTTTTGGCTGTTCAAATTGGGAAAATTCAAATTAGGAAGCAATTTTTACCATTGAAATTAATGTAAAAACATTTAATCCCTTCCAGTTGATTTTAAGTAAAAAAAAAAAAAAAAAAGTACTACACTCAACCCCAGCTATTGCAAGAAATTGGTCCCTTAACATCGCTGCAATACCTAAGAACGCAATAGCCATTGTTAAGAAGTAATGGGAAAAAACCAAATTGGTCTTAACCCACGAGAGTGGCAACATGATTTAACAAATTGGCACCTTGTTTTCCCCTCATCTCATCATAATTCATATATATCCTTCACATTTTGAGAGTACAAAGTAAACACAGACATGAAATGCATAAAAAAATAAATAAATACAATAAATAAAAAAAAGGCATAACAAAAAGTTTATTTACTTCGGTGTGAAACTCCTGAGTCCCGATGAAGACTAGACAAGCCTCCCCCCGTGTCCCCGCCTCCCTCCCATGCACTGAATACAGGAACAGATTGCGTAGTATTCCTCCCTTCCCCCTCCCTCCGTCCTTATCCTCTCCCATTCAATACGCAAACAGACTGAGTAGGCCACCTCCCCTCCCCCTACTCTCTCCCTCCTCCAGCCACTCACCATCCTCTCTCCCTCCTCCCCCCCCTCTCTCTCTTTTTCTTATCAAGTAGAATAAATTTTCACATAATTTCCAACAGGAATTATTTCAAGAAAAGTATAAATTATTGTACAAAACTGCAAATTATTGTATTATTGTAGTTTGCGCAAATGACAATGATATTTAACAATTCATTCTTCATTGGTTGTTTAAAGTGTTCAATATATCTCCATTAGTAAATAAGTTTGCTAGTCTCCAGAGAGGAAGCTGCATTGAATGGGGTGGTAGGTAGGAGGTAATCAGGGTTGGGGGCCGGAGTAACCAAGGCAACTAGGGGCCAGAGTGACTTGAGAGTCGTTCACGAGAGAGAGGTGTTCACGGCGGAGAAGTACAAGCGAGACCGGTCAACTGGTGGGAAGGTGCATCGGCCGCCACGTGTTTTTTTTTCTTTTTTCAAATTGAGAAGCTGCGTTCAGGTTGGAGGTCCAAATTTGTTCGCCAAATGTGTTCGGATTGGGAAGTGTTCGAGTCAAAGGGTGTTCGAATCAAGAGGTACCACTGTATACATTATATATATATATATATATATATATATATATATATATATATATATATATATATATATATATATATATATAGAGAGAGAGAGAGAGAGAGAGAGAGAGAGAGAGAGAGAGAGAGATAAATAGATAGATAAATAGATAGGTGTCCCATTATACAATATGCCATTATACAATATTCTACTTTTACAATATTCGTCTTTTACTACCCTTGTTCCACTATACAATAGGTTGTATCACTTTTATGATATCCCAAGTGCATACTCATTCACTATGCATGCAAGTTTTACAGTGAATACTCATTTTTTTCATAGTTTAGCTATCATTCTTTCATTCTTACAGTTTATTATTGGAAGCTAAGTATTTTTGTATGTTAAAGTAGGAAATTCCACTTGATGAAAAATTATTTGATAAATTACAAGGTAAATCATGGTACTGAAGGTGCTAGTTTTGGGTTAGGCCACAACTAAAATTACATCAACAAAATAAATTGTTGATAATAATCGTAATAATAATGCTAATCATAATAATTATGCATCCTAAAATAAGAAGTTTTAGAGCTATTGTTGGGTGGCAAGGCACAGGGGACGTGGGGTGATGGCTGTGAGCAACTGGCCAGGGTGCTGGGTGTCTCATTGGCTGACTGAGGCACTGAAAGGTTGCCATTATATCATGGCACACAATACATACCACTGGAATGGTAGTCTAGTAATATGAGGTATCTGTATCCTAAATGCTCAGTAGATAAAGCAGAAATTTCTGCTGGCAGTGGGTGAGTGATGAGGAGGAGAGGGAAGGATAAAGATATAACTGCACATGCACACACACACATATACATACTTAAGCCCAGTGGGGAGAAGTGATCATGTCTTGATAGAAATAGACTTTCAAGAATATGTAATGTTAAGAAAAGAGGAGAATCATAAAAATGGAAGATTAAATTATACAAGGACCAACTTTGAAGACCTAAGGAGATATTTTGGAAGTATACATTGGGAAGGGATCATGAATGATAAAACAGCACAAGAGAAATACAAAACATTCTTAAGGAAGCATAAAGAAGCTGTGGAAAGGTACATACCAAAATACAAAGTAAGGAGTAGCTAATATACATCATACAATGCCAGATGTGCAAAAGCAAAGAGGGCAAAGGACAGAGCTTCAAGGAAATTGAAGAAGCAGAGAAATGAAAAGAACAGAGAGAAATACAAGAAAGCAAGGAATGAGTATGTCAGAATAAGAAAAGGAGGAAATAACTTTTGAAAAGGATGTGACAGAGAACAGTGAAAATTAACCAAAGCTCTTCTATAAGTAGGTACAGGTACCTCTCGTTTTACGTTTGTTTGTTTTATATGTTTTTAATTTATGCGG
>CM035196.1:20289992-20308499 GCA_020233015.1 Callinectes sapidus
GATCCAAAATCCCCCCAAAAATATATAATATACGTATTTTTCTTTTCACCTATATGCGATAATTTGTTGAGTGGCTAACAGATGTCTCATGTGAGTTTCTTTGTGTAAACCAAACAAGTTAAACAATCACACATGCATATATCAGTGCCCTCACTCATGGCAAAACTCAGTGACCTTAATATACACAATTCCAGGTATAACTGAGCTCCATATTACAGGAATATTCATTGCTTCCTATTCATGATGAGGTTTATTGCTGGTTGTTCGCTGGACACTTTGGAGCCATAATATAACTGGCTTGGTTGGTAATTCTCATTACCAACTTGTCACATAGTATTAATTTTATAATGAGATTACTTGTGAAGGCTATGATTGGCTAGCTTAACATAAAAGTATTTGCTGACACCAGTGTTTCTGTCAGCCTAATCAGCACCTGATTATTATTATCGCGCAGGTGGTGAGCCAATGTAAACAAGACACGGAGTTGCCAATACAGAAAACATCCAAAAGCATCACCCTGTCTTGGAGCCAATGAATTTTATACATATTTATCTAAATACATACAGATATATACAGTCAGCCCTCGTTTTTACAGACCTCAATTAATTGGACTTTCAATTTTTCGGTCAATGTCCATCAGAGGATTATCTGATGCAGGCTGCGTTTGTCCGGAGAGTGACAACTTTGACCAGTAGGTAGCTCTCACAGCAGATGACGCAGGTGAGCTATTAACCCATAAACTGTGGCTATGGGATTAAGAAGGGCTCCCGTGGTGCGGAAATATCAAGAAAAAACTGACTTTCCTTAAATGATATCTACGCTATAAAGATGTGTCACAAATATTTCAATTCACAATTCTGCAACTCAAAATGTACTGTAGCTACCATATTTCTAAGCATGTTTCACCACAAAAATGGATTTCTGGCAGTATCTGGGGCCATTGTGGAGAGCGGGGTGTGGGGAGGGAGGTGGCAGTGGGAATACACACAGATGACTCGTTGCCATGACGACGACCATATGGCAGTTTTGTCAATGTCACATGTGAATACACACAACCATGTTCAGTGTGTGCATGTTTCTGTGAGTGTGTGTGTGTGTGTGTGTGTGTGTGTGTGAATCTATAACTCTCTTTCTCTGTTCTAAATAAATAAGTGAAACGAAAATACTCTCTTCGATAAATAAAGTATCGAAATATTAGTTCCGTGTAAGCCACAATACATAATATACACACCATACTATACAGCTGTGTGTGAGCGTGAGTGTGTGTGTGTGTGTGTGTGTGTGTGATGCGTGGTGCGGGCCAGCTACCCTTGACTCTTCACGTCTGACAGCGTCTAGTGAAGGAGCACTTGTTCCCATAATCTTGTTCGCTTCATTCTTTTTATACAAAAACAACTTCTATACTACTAAATTGTACCTTCCTCTTACCATACATGAGACTCAAACTCTAATATCTATGAGAGGAGCGCAATGTCGACTATATAAAATAAAAATATAGTAGTTCCATTGTTTCCCTTTATAAGTATGATATGAATAACCAAATTCATATTAGGAGGATAAAAATTACCAAAAAGAAATGTTATTAAAATACAAAAAAATAGTAATTTAAAAGAAATACAAATTAAAGAAACTTTATGGTGCCTGTTTAAAAAGTGCGCTTCCAGAAGATGTACAGCAGTTTACAGCTGAGCCACCCAAAAGGCTTACAGCATTTTTCGGGTTAATATTATACTGTACGCTATTGCAGGTATAACCATATTTTACTCTCATGTATACTGTATATGCATATTGTACCATATTGTAGCCTATGAGTATGTGTGCAAGACAACATAGGCTGTTTACTGTACAGTACAGAACTGTATTGTACTCAATTTTCAATGTCTGAACTTTTTCACTTTCCAGACATGGCCCAGTCTGTATTAGTCTGTAAAAACAAGGGGTGACTGTATATATATATATATATATATATATATATATATATATATATATATATATATATATATATATATATATATATATTGTTGCGGCGGCGCTTAGTGTGAAGATAGCGTTGGCAATGCTATTAGATTGGCAATGATGACATTGGTGCAGAGGTGGTAGTGAGGGCCGGAGTTTGCAGCCAGGTGGATATCTTGTGCCTGATTGGCCAGTAGAAGGGACGCGACTAGGACGCGGCTGGAGGAGCGACACAAGGGAAAGGGGGGCTGTTGTCAGCAAATAGTTTTCTGCCGCCGGCCCGCCGGGCTCGGCGGGCGGCGACAGGAGTGCCAGTGAGGGGAGAGAAGAGAGAGGAAGAAGTTGGGGCCCAGTGAGGTGAGAGGACGCCAGCCTGCCCTGCTCTCCCCTGAGGACGTGTTCCTGCCCCGCTCTCCCTGAGGATGAGAGCGCCTGCCGCTCTCCCTGAGGACGTGTTCCTGCCCTGTTTGTGTTGTGGTAAAAGTACTGTGTGACATCCTGTATTAACTCTTGTGTGCCAGTAAAGTAAGGAAGTTGTGTCGTGCCTTTAACTGTATTCCTGCCTCTCTGAGTAAGTCTGCTGGGGTCTGTGGGTCTGTACCTCGCTCCCCTTGCTAGCCACGAATCTTCGCCGAGAAGTGTCCCTGTGTGTGTGCTGCCGACCCCGTCCTGTATGCTGTCCTGAGGGTGACGCTATTGGTACTTGGTAAGAGTGTACCTGTCGTCGCCTTGGAAGCTGTGTGTTGGTGTGTGTGGACGGGGGGAGCAGCATAACAAGTGGTGTCAGGAGTTTTTGGGATAGTTTGGCTAGCGAGATTGCCGGGTACAAGGCACCATGGCAGACTCAGATTCGAGAGGCAGTGAGAAGTCAGAAGGCAGTGAGTCACGCTTGGAAGGGCTGGAAGCCTTGTTTGACAAAATGGCACAGAAAATGGCACAGGACTTAAGTGAATTAAGACAGGAAATAAAACAGGAATTAAAGCAGGAAATCAGGGCAGGGGCGGTAAGAATGGACCTGATGAGAGAGGAGATGGTGGCAGCGAGACGACGTTGTGAGGGAAGCACTGAAGTCGTCCGGAGCAGAGTGGAGGAAGTTGTGGCAGCCCAACCCCCTGTGTCAGACCAGCAGTTGTGTGGCGTGACAGGCCACTGTGAGCTGAGAGTCTCTGTTGCCAACATGGAGAAACCCTGTCTGTTGGGGCTGGACTCCCTGTTTGGGAATGCAGCGTGTGATGACCTCGGAAGGATGCAGCGGCAGGTACATGGAGAAGTCGTACCACTGGTCCTTGAGGATGCTGTTAAACAGGTTGAGAGCCCCGTGACGAGTCCGGATGTCGAGGAGAGACTGAAGCTGAACTGCGGAGTCGTGAGGGAACGTGAGGAAGCGGGCGCCACTGAAGGCGGCGGTGGAGGCCATGCAGCGGTGAATAGCTGCAGTGATGAGGTGGACGGCGGCGCGGGGAAGGCGGACCCCATGGAGAACGGGCAGAGCGAGCAGAGCAAGGCTGGCGAGCAGCGAGACGTCGGGCAACATGTCCACCCGGTGTTTGGGCGGATGGAGGAAGGCGAGGTGCAGCCATGTAAGGAGGAATTCTTGCTGGAAAGTCCTGCTACCGTAGACTTGACGGAGCAGGGGGAGATGCAGCACGTACAAGACGGCGTGTTGCAGAAGGGCATGGAGGATGCAGCGACACAGCAGACATGGCTGCTGGTAAACCCTTTCTTCCTGCAGGTTGAGTTGCTGGAGGAGGTGCATGCTGGCATCTCTGGTGGACACCAGGGGTGCAGGAAGACTCTGTGTAGCCTGTGCCGACGCCTGTGCTGGGTTGGCATGAGGCATGAGGTGGAGTGGTGCGAGCTGTACCACGTTTACATCGCCGAGAAGGAATCTGAGCAACGTACCAGAGCAGCGCTGAGGTGGTACCAGTTTGGCGCTCCCTGGGAGGGGATGGCGGTGGATGTCGCTGGGGCACGGCCTTGTATGTCCGAGGTAACCGCCACTACCTCCCTGCGGCTACTGGACGACCACCTGGGGAAGAGCTACCACAGACGTCGCCTGAGGCTGTGGCGGCGTGGCAGCGGCAAGGTGGAGAAACACCAGTGATGTGGAGCATCGGCAGGTGGAGAGGCTCGGACAGCGAGGTGGAGGACGAAGCAGCGATGGGTGGAAGCAGAGTGCGCGTGAGAGGGGACAGCAGACGACGAGCGTGAGTGAGCCACTTGTCTCACACCCTCAGATCGAGGAAAAGACCTGTGGTGAAGGGACTACAGGTGAGGAGTGAGCATGAATAGTCGAGGACGACTATTTTGTGGGGGGAGGGTAGTGTTGCGGCGGCGCTTAGTGTAAAGATAGCGTTGGCAATGCTATTAGATTGGCAATGATGACATTGGTGTAGAGGTGGTAGTGAGGGCTGGAGTTTGCGGCCAGGCGGATATCTTGTGCCTGATTGGCCAGTAGAAGGGACGCGACTAGGACGTGGCTGGAGGAGTGACACAAGGGAAAGGGGGGCTGTTGTCAGCATATAGTTTCTGTCGCCGGCCCGCCGGGCCCGGCGGGTGGTGACAGGAGTGCCAGTGAGGGGAGAGAAGAGAGAGGAAGAAGTTGGGGCCCAGTGAGGTGAGAGGACGCCAGCCTGCCCCGCTCTCCCTGAGGATGAGAGCGCCTGCCTGTCTCCCCTGAGGACGTGTTCCTGCCCTGTTTGTATTGTGGTATAAGTACTGTGTGCCATCCCGTATTAACTCTTGTGTGCCAGTAAAGTAAGGAAGTTGTGTCGTGCCTTTAACTGTATTCCTGCCTCTCTGAGTAAGTCTGCTGGGGTCTGTGGGTCTGTACCTCGCTCCCCTTGCTAGCCACGAATCTTTGCCGAGAAGTGTCCCTGTGTGTGTGCTGCTGACCCCGTCCTGTATGCTGTCCTGAGGGTGACGCTGTTGGTACTTGGTAAGAGTGTACCTGTCATCGCCTTGGAAGCTGTGTGTTGGTGTGTGTGGACAGGGGGAGCAGCATAACAATATATATACAGTGGTACCTCTTGATTCGAATACCCTTTGACTCATACACTTCCCAATCTGAACACATTTGGCGAAGAAATTTTGACCTCCAATCCGAACGCAGCTTCTCAATAAAAAATTTTTTTTTTAAATAAAAAACACGTGGCGGCCGATGCACCTTCCCCCCAGTTGACCGGTCTCGCTTGTACTTTGCCGTGAACACCTCTCTCTCGTGAACGGCTTTCAAGTCACTCTGACCTCTAGTCCTAGTTGCCTTGGTTACTCCGGCCCCCAACCCTGATTACCTACCACCCCATTCAATGCAGCTTCTTCTCTGGTCACTGGCAAACTTATTTACTAATGAAGATATATTGAACACTTTAAACAACCAATGAAGAATGAATTGTTAAATATCTTGTCATTTGCGCAAACTACAACAATACAGTAATTTGCAGTTTTGTACAATAATTTATACTTTTCTTGAAATAATTCCTGTTGAAAATGATGTTGCAAGAATATATTCTATTTGATAAGAAAGAGTTGGGGTGGGGAGGAGGGAGAGAGGATGGTGAGTGGCTGGAGGAGGGAGAGAGTAGGGAGAGGGGAGGCGGCCTACTCAGTCTGTTTGCGTATCGAATGGGAGAAGATAAGGACGGAGGGAGGGGGAAGGGAGGAATACTATGCAATCTGTTCCTGTATTCAGTGCATGGGAGGGAGGCGGGGACCCGGGGGAGTCTTGTCTAGTCTTCATCGGGACTCGGGAGTTTCACACCAAAGTAAATAAGTTTTTTGTTATGCCTTTTTTTTTTATTTATTGTATTTATTTATTTTTTTATGCATTTCATGTCTGTATTCACTTTGTACTCTCAAAATGTGAAGGATATCTATAAATTATAATGAGATGAGGGGAAAACAAGGTTAAATCATGTTGCCACTCTGGTGGGTTAAGACCAATTTTGTTTTTTCCCATTACTTCATAACAATGGCTATTGCATTCATAAGTACTGCGGCGATGTTAAGGGACCAATTTCTTGCAATAGCTGGGGTTAAGTGCAGTATGTTTTTTTTTTTTTTTACTTAAAATCAACTGGAACGGATTAAAGGTTTTTACATTAATTTCAATGGTAAAAATTGCTTCCTAATTTGAATTTTCGCAATTTGAACAGCCAAAAAGAACGAATTAAGTTCGAATCAAGAGGTACGACTGTACTATCTTATACAGAGTTATTAGATCACCTCTCTTTCTTCTGTCCTGTAGAGTTGGCAGTCCCCATTTCTCTTAATCTGTCCTCGTATGCCAGCTCACTTAGTTCTGGTACCATTTTTGTGGCTACTCTTTGGATCCTTTCTAGTTTCCTTATATCCTTTTTTGCATGTGGTGCCCACACTACTGCTGCATATTCTAATCTTGGACATATCATGTGTGTGTGTGTGTGTGTGTGTATGTGTGTCTGTAAATGGTTGATATATATATATACAGTACACGCGGATAAAAGTGGCGCGGGCTGGTAACAACACAACAATGGTAGACAGGCATGCACAAAAAACGTTAAACAGAACCCTAGTACTTGATGGGATACCCCCGCGATTTCCTGACCATCTGGAGACGTCTTGGCAAAGATAGGGCAAGGTTCTGTAGGAATCTAGGGTTAAAATTGTCCCAAATGTCCTGAATGGCCAGCTGCAGCTTGGGGGAGGGAGGAGGTGTCACGGTCCTGTAGCTGTGTCTTGATGAGGGCCCAGAGATTCTCGATGGGGTTAAGGTCCGGGGAATTGCCAGGCCATGGTTGGAAGAAGGGAATACGACAATCCTGGAGCCATTCAACAACATATTTTGCTCTATGGCATGGGACACCGTCTTGTTGAAAAAAATTAGCCTTACACATATCCATGGAGTCAGGTAAATGGTCACAGAGTAACTCTTAAGTAATTATACCTATTCATTTTGACATTTCTAGGTAAAAACACAAGTTTCCCCACACCATAATATGAGAAACAACCACACACCATCACAGAATCGGGGTGTTTTACCATTTGTTGGGTGTAGCGGGGCTCCAGAGGGTTGCTACCAAGCTTCCGGTACACGTACTTTTGAGTGTTGTCTGTCACCGTAAACGTGGCTTCATCGGACCACAGTACCTTTTTCCATTGGTTGAAGACCCATCTTCGATGCAGTCTAGCAAACAACAGCCTTTTACCACGTCCTGCCTTCGTGGTCCACGGTTTCCTCACTGCACGGCATCTACGAAACTTCAGCACCTTGTAGAGGTAATCCTGCACCGTACGAATGGCCACACCATCGAGTAACCTGGGATTCTGTTTCTTAATCTGTCGTGCAGTAAGGCTTGGTTTGGCATCTATTTGCCTCCAGATGAGAGCCAGTGTCCGATTGCTCAGCTTGCGTTTCTTACCAGGCCTGGGTTTGCGAACGGTAGGTGCATGGGTACCACTCTCCCTCGCACGTTTGGCCCAGCGCTGCAAGGTTCGAAGTGGTATTCCAGCAGTCTGGGCAATTTCTTTGTTCTTTTTCCCCATATTCACTAAGGTACTGATCACAGCAAGCTGGTCACTGCTTATCTGCTTTTTAGGACGCATTATGGTAGTTACAGTGGTCCAAGGGGCCCAACAGGTCGCAAGACACACACGAACAGCCTTCCGACCCTTGTGAAAAACCTAGGCGGCACACATCATCACCCACACTCTAAGGCATGCTGGAAGAGTCGCCAGTTAGCGCTAGAACGAATTCCTCCGACACAGAGTGAAGCTATCGGCGAGTTACTTCCCGTGGTTAGAAGTGGCGTAGCTAAATCCGCGCCAATTTCAACCGCGTGTACTGTATATAATATATACATATATATATATACAGCGGTACCTCTTGATTCGAACTTAATTCGTTCTTTTTGGTTGTTCAAATTGCAAAAATTCTAATTAGGAAGCATTTTTTACCATTGAAATTAATGTAAAAACATTTAATCCATTCCAGTTTATTTTAAATAAAAAAATACTATACTCAACTACACCTAATGCAAGAAATTGGTCCCTTAACATCACCACAATACCTAAATACCTAAAAAGTACGAAAAAATGCAATAGCCATTGTTAAGAAGTAATGGAAAAAAATATAATTTGTCCTGACCCACCAGAGTGGCAACACGATTGAATATGTTGGCACCTTGTTTTCCCCTCATCTCATCATGAATCATAAATATCCTTCACATTCTGAGAATATAAAGTAAACACAAACATGAAATGCGTAAAAAAAAAAAAAAAGCCAAACAGGCATAACAAAACACTTATTTACTTCGGTGTGAAACTCCCGAGTTCCGATGAAGACTAGACAATCCTCCCCCAGGTCACCGCCTCCCTCCCATGCACTGAATACAGGAACAGATCGCCTTGTATACCCCCTTTCCCCTCCCTCCGTCCTTATCCTCTCCCATTTGATACGCAAACAGACCGAGTAAGCCGCCCTCCCCCACTCCCTCCCTCCTCCAGCCATTCACCATCTTCTCTCCCTTCTCGCCCTGCCTCCCCCCACCTCTTTCTCTCTCTCTCTCTCTCTCTCTCTCTCTCTGTCTCTCTCTCTCTCTCTTATCAAGTAGAATATATTCTCACAGCACCATTTCCAATAGGAATTATTTCAAGAGAAGTATAAATTATTGTATAAAAATGCAAATTATTATATTATCGTAGTTTCCATAAATGACAATGATATTTAACAATTTATTCTTAATTGGTTGTTTAAAATGTTAAATATATCTTCAATAGTAAACAAGTTTGCTAGTGACCAGAGTAGAAGGCTGCATTGACTGCGGTGGAAGGTAGAAAGTGACCAGGGCACCTAGGGGCCGGAGTGACTTGAAAGCCATTCCAGAGTCGCAATAGAGAGAGGTGTTCACAGAGATGACGTGCAAGCGAGACCTGCCGACTGGCGGGAAGGCGGCATCGACTGCCACGTGTTTTTATGTTCGAATTGCGAGGCCACGTTCGGATTGGAGGTCAAAATTTGTTCACTAAATTTGTTCGGATTGGGAAGTGTTCGAGTCAAAGGGTGTTCAAATCAAGAGGTACCACTCTTTATATATATATATATATATATATATATATATATATATATATATATATATATATATATATATATATATATATATATTGTGATTTTCAGGGAATGTGTATAATATCTGATTCACTCAGAGGATATGTATATTCCTTGAAAATTTCAGGGAATATACAGTACTCGTCAAAAATATGCGACCACCTTCCTACGTGGTCGTGTATTTATGGCGAAAAATAGGATGGTGTTTATGAGGGTGAAGTGATATTAGACAGAAGTACACGACCACCCTATGACATCAGACCATCCCGTCACTACAAGCTTGAGCTAGCAGGAAGTCGTCAGTGTGCCTCTGGCTGTCACATGGAGAGATTGTCTGTTGTGTGTTGCTCCCATAATCGACCCTGCTTCACGTAAGTTTTTTGTGGTTTGAGTGCATTATCACCATACTATGTCGAATTCTAAGGATTTGACTAGTGAGACAGTTGCTCAGATTGTTGGTCTGAAGGTGGCAGGCCATTCAATAACTGAAATCTGCCGGCTTACTGGTGTGGGGCGTACTAGTGTTAAGAAGTACTCACGTCTGTTTCCTGAGGGTGGCAGTGACGAACTCCCAAAGAAGAAACCTCGCTCTGGCCGTCCACGAAAGATCTCCAAACGTGCTACAAACATTTTAAAACGAACCATAGAGGCCACAGCTTCGACCACAGCAAGGAAGTTGAAAGAAGAAAATGCTGGGGCCTTCCAAGAGGTGTCTGTACGAACAGTGTCACGTCGCTTGTATGAGTTAGGCTACAAGAGTCACAAGCCTACTAAGAAGCCTCTCCTTAGCAAGTTGCAGAAGGGCAAGCGAATTAAATTTGCTCGTAAATACGGACAGTGGGATGATGACGATTGGCTGTCAGTGTTATGGTCAGATGAGGCCACTTTTAATGTGACATGTAACAGGAATGCCAGAGTGTACCGCCGACGTGGCAGTGATCCTCTCGACCCCCGCTATCTTGAAAGCACAGTGAAACACCCAGATTCACTTATGGTTTGGGGCTGCTTTTCTGGCCTTGGACTTGGCAAGTTAGTGGTACTTCCTAAGAACCTCAAAGTAAATGCAAATGTGTATTTAGAGCTCTTGGCTGACCATTTGCCAGAGTGTTTTGACATGTGCAGTGCCAAAGTATTCCAGCAGGATGGTGCACCAGCCCACACTGCCAAATCTGTGACACAGTGGCTCAGAGACTGTGAGGTACCCTTTATTGATGACTGGCCAGGTAACAGCCCTGATATAAACCCAATAGAAAATCTTTGGGCCATCATAAAGAAGGATTTACAAGGAAAAGACGTGAGTTCGGTTCCACGGCTAGAGGTTGAAATACGTGAGTGTTGGGAGAACATACAGGCAGATACCCTCAGGAACTTGGCTCTATCTCTTCCAAATCGACTGAAAAGTGTCATTAAGAGGAAGGGTGGACCAACAAAGTACTAATACTACAGGAAAACATTGTTTTTTTTATTTTATTTCTATTGTGACATTGTTTGAGGTTGTGGTCGTAGGTGGGTGGTCGCATATTTTTGACTAGTACTGTATATATATATTATATATGTGTCATTTTTGTTTTGCGCCCTCTCTTCAGGAACACATCCCCCATGTAAATTGAGAGGTACCTGTATATCAATGGAAAGATGAAGTGTAACGAGACCATAGATAAGATAGTAGAGGGACATAAAACATACCAAACAGCAGAAGAGCTGAGTGGAATGATGAATGCAAATCTGTATTCTCAGAATAAAGGGCATTTATAGAGCCAAATGTGACAGAGGCATATGAGGAATTCCAAGTTTTTGTGCAAAAGTAAGATGTTGGCAAGTTGTTGGGAAGTTGGGATATAAGGAAAGTAATGGGACTGGATGGAGTGTCAGGCTGGACACTAAGAGAATGTAAGGATTAACTAATACAACCAATTTGGGAAGTGATAACAAGCTCAACAGAGTAGAGGAGGGTGCCACAAGAGTGGAAGAGGGGTAATATAGTACTCATTTACAAAGGAGGAAAGAAGATTGATCTACTAAATTATAGACCTGTGTCACTAACAAGTGTTGTCAGCAAAATCTGTGTGATACTAATTGAAGAGAAATGGGTGAGATATTTGGAAGAGAATGGATTTATATCAAATAGACAATTTGGATTCAGACAAGGAAAATTGTGCATGACGAACCTGCTAAGTTTTTATACACGAGTAATTGAAGAGGTAAAAAACAAAGATAGGTGGGTGGATGCTGTCTACCTAGGTATCAAAAAGGTGTTTGACAGAGCTCCAGACAGGAGACTCTCATGGAAATTGAAACACATAGGTGGTCAGAGAGAGAAAATATTAAAGTGAATCTAAGATTATTTGAAGGATAGAGAAATGTGAACTGTAATCAGGGACACAGTTAGAAGTTGGAGAAATGTAACAAGTACTGTAGGGGTCAGTCTTAGTACCCATAATATTCCAAAAATATGTAAATGTGATGCAGTGTGGTGTGACTAGCTACATAAGCCTGTTTGCAGATGATGCCAAATTAATGAAAGTTGTTAACAGCATTGATGACTGTCGGGAGTTAGAAGGTGACAGAGACAAGTTCTATGAATGGAGTAAGAGGTGAAAATTGAATTTCAGTTCAAAGAAAAGCCATGTGATGGAGCTAGGCAAATACAAAAGAAGGCCAGAATGATGTTACTAGATGGAACAGAAAGTAATACTAAAGACCAAGGAGAAAAAAGATCTAGGTATGGTGATACAAGGTACAATGAGGCCAGAACGGCACATAAGCCAATCATTTGGATCAACCTACAAGATATTAACCAAAATTTAGGTGGCTTTCCACTATAGTTTTTCTATATTGGTTCTTTTGTTTGTCAATGCAGCCACTGGCCAATAAAACATAATATAGGATAAATCTAGCAAATCAGAGTGCTTTGCGGAGAGAAGTGACTTGAATTGAAAATAGTCTAAAGAAGATATCTGTCCAGAGAAGATGCTGGCTTGATTATTTCTATTGCAACACTACATTTTACTAAAAGAAATAGGCTAATGACATCATATTAATTTCTTAGCCTTGCCAGTTAGATCAGACTAGTTTGTTTTGGTTAAATCTGTTCAATCAAGTTATATAAAGTTCATTTATTCAGACCAGGATGTCTCTGCTACATTAGCTAGGTCAGATTTAAGTCTAGGTTTACATGGGTTTAGGTTAAGTTCAAGTGTAGATTTACATCAGTTTAAGTTAGAATTGGTTAGTTTTGGTTATATTTGAAAAGTTTGATTAGATTGTATGTAGCAGTGATGGGCAGTACTCTCCACAGCAGTAAAACTCCAAATTTTGGATCGATACTTTTTTGGTACTTTGTGATAACAAAACTATTTTCTTCTGGTTTGCTTCACTGTCCTGTATCAAAAAATGTTCATTTTCATTGCAATACAGTACATTTTGATGGGAAACTATGGGTTTCTTGAAGAAAGGGGAGATGATGGAATAAAAAAAAGTACTGATTTGTGATATAAATGAGGTGCGGATTTATTCCAAAGTTAAAAACTACTAGAAAATTTTTTTTTTTTATTCAGAAGTGAGAATATGGTGAGAGAAAAAATTTACCTTATTGTTACCATTCCAATCTTAGGAACATGGTGGAAGAATAGGATTTTTAAATGGGGATAGCCAAGATATGGTCTTATGATCTTAGCCCAAAATATATTGGAACCTACTGCTACTATTGTTGTTATGCATGTCATCTTTGATACTACAGAGAAAAATCTCTAGAAATCAGAAGTCAGAATCTCCAGAAATCAGTAGCCTTTATCTTTTCAGCAACACTAATCAATCATTATCTAACCTAACCAAACCTAATTAGGTCATTCTAGGTTAGGTAATGATCAGTTAGATTAGTGTCCCTAAGGAGGTAAAGACTATGGATTTCTACCTAGAGATTCTTCATATTTTGGTAAAAATCCACAATAGTAGGTACTTTCTGTGCCAAATATGACTAATGGTTCCCTTAGACATTTTGAAATGTAATATTTGGTCTATTTGGGTTACCCTTGCAAAAACTAAAGCAAAGCAAATCCAACTTAAACTTAAACCTAATCTAATCTATCTGTTCCTGGAATGATCTGTTAATTTTTTAAAGCATCAATAGGAGTCAATGTAACACCCAGAGCTGGTAAAAAATATCATAAAAAAATCATAAAAGTAAATTACAGTGAATTTATTATCACATGTATTCATGTCATGGTTATTGACATGGACTAAGAGTAGACAATAAACCAATTTTTTTTCAGTAGTATCAACAAAGGCATCCATCATAACAGCAGCAGCAGTAACTTACCACTTTTTTGGGGTAGTAAAAAGGTGATATTTGGCCATATTTCAGCATACCCCACACAAAAACCCTGGCTTCCCACTGGGTGTCTAAGACTGGAGGATGTAAGATTCAAAAACATTATCTTTTGATAATTAATTACATCATGTGGCTAATATAACTGTTATTGTATTTAAGGGTTATATATATGAGTAGCTCTGCGGGAGAACAATCCAAGCACCACCATCAGGGAAAACGTGTTTTCGCGCGCAAACGGGAGTTCAAGGCGTCCTCTATCACTAGATGTCGCTTAGATTTTTCTCCCTCTATGTTAATACGGTCAAAACCTCGATAGAATGCCAGGTATTTTTCGCTCTTGTTGACATGGAGGCTCTTGGGTAAATTTACTCCGCATGAGAATAATCCAAGCGCCTCTGGCTGTGACGTCATTGCAGCCAGCCAATCCCCAGAGCGGGCGAGATGACGTAGTTAAGGCATCAGGCCAGTCGGCCAATGGCAGAGCGTGAGATGTCGTGACGTAAGTAGCACGTGGCCAATGAGCTGGCCGCTTGCCCTCTCGGGGACTGAGTGTGCCACCAAAGCAGCCTCGGTGCCACAGTCTCGCTTGGGCTACGCCATTCATAGAAGCATCTCTTGAATTGTATTGCATTTCACTTGATTTTAACGATGGCTGCACGCAATTATGACACTGATCTTGATGACCCACTTGCTATTGATGTTGTACAAGGGACAAACGAGAATGAAAATGAATTAGAGACCAGCAGAGGTAGAAAAAAGCCACGGAAAGTAGAAGCCTACACAAATACTGCTCTTCCGCCTGAATTACAGAGAAGGCTATGTCATCAAGTCGGACTACACACTCGACAACAACAACGTCACCGAAGTCCGACAGATGAAAAGGAGGGGAGCTTGGTCCCGTAACAGCTTCGACCTGAGTACCGTCCCCTTCCCACCCTTGTATGATGCCCCCCTACAACTCAGTGAAGAGAAGCTCAGTGACTTAACAAGCATGTTATGCCTCATGCCAGATGACAAGAAGGCCTTTTACCAGGGCCTCCAGGCTGACACAGTCCAGCACAATGTCTTGCATCCTGACGAGGATGACGACGAGGTGCTCAATTATAACAACTAATCCTGAGCTTCGGGTGGAGAGGAAGGGGCAGGAAAGGGGGGGAATTAACATTCAACACTCAACTTTCACACAATTGTGTTAGTCTACCTTTAATTTTATTTCATATCAGTGTTACAATCATTTCTATTACCTTAGTTTACATGAATACACCTCATTAAGACGAAAGCCACACGTGAATAGTCTTTGTTTATCATCAATTCTGATTCAATGTGTGATTAGCTCAAAATTACTTTTCATGTCCCTGGAAAGCTGACATGTTAAGGAATATTTTGGTATATGTTACACTAAAATCTTATGGCTGATTTTTGAGATATTAAAAATTAAAACTTTAGGATCGATTTTTGCAGTTATTCAAAAATGACGCTTGGATCGTTCTCCCGCGGAGCTACTTATATATATATATATATATATATATATATACATATATATATATATATATGTACACAGTCAGCCCTCGTTATTACGGACTAATACAGACTGGGCCATGTCCAGAGAGTGAAAAAGTCCGGACATTGAAAACTGAGTACAATACAGTTCTGTACTGTACAGTAAACATCCTATATTGTCTCGCACACATACTCATAGAATACAATATGGTACAATATGCATATATATAGTATACATAAGAGTAAAATATGGTTATACCTGCAATAGGGTACAGTATAATATTAACCCAAAAACTGCTGTAAGCCTTCTGGGTGGCTTAGCGGTAAACTGTTGTATGCCTTCTGGAAGCGCACTTTTTAAACAGGCACCATAAAGTTTCTTTGATTCATATTTCTTTGAAATTACTATTTTCTGTATTTTAATAACCTTTCTTTTTGTAATTTTTATCCTCCTAATATGAATTTGGTTATTCATAGCATACTTATAAAGGAAAACAATGGAACTAATATATTTTTATTTTACATAGTCGACATTGCGCTCCTCTCATAGATATTAGAGTTTGAGTCTCATGTATGGTAAGAGGAAGGTACAATTTAGTAGTATAGAAGTTGTTTTTGTATAAAAAAGAATGAAGCGAACAAGATTATGGGAACAAGTACTCCTTCACTAGACGCTGTCAGACGTGAAGAGTCAAGGGTAGCTGGCCTGCACCACGCATCACACACACACACACACACACACACAGCTGTATAGTATGGTGTGTATATTACGTATTGTGGCTTACACGGAACTACTATTTCAGTACTTTATTTATTGTGAACCAAGCAGAAGAATGTATTTTCGTTTCACTTATTTATTTAGAACAGAGAGAGAGAGAGAGAGAGAGTGTTACAGATTCACACACACACACACACACACACACACACACACACACAGTGGATAAGAAAAGATGGGCTGCAAAAAAAGAAGAACCCTGTAAAATTTGTAAGAGAGAGGGAAGAGAAGGAACTGGCAAAGGAAATTATTGAGATAGTCCAGGATAGGGAACAGGGACTGGAAAAAGAGGTGGAAGAAGTACACAGGATCGGAAGATATAATGAAGGAGGAATAAGACCACTGAAAGTGAAACTGAGATCTCAAACAACGGTAGAGGAAATCCTAGCGAGAACTGGAAAGCTGGCTGAAAATACAAAATACAAGAATATTTGGATAAAGAGAGACATGAATATGGAAGAAAGGGAAAAAGAAAGGGAACTGAGAGATGAGGCTAAAGAAAAAAACAAGAGGAGGACAGAGACTGAGAAGAAGAAATTGGAGGGTATTAGACATGAAGCCGAGAAAATGGTATATCCGGGAGACAATAGAAACACAGCAGCAGACAGTGGAAGCACAGGAAGAGGAAGAGTCTCTGCTTTGAGAGTCATGTATACAAACATTGATGGGATACTATCAAGTGTGCTAGAGGTGAGAGATTATCTAAAGGAAAGCAAGCCAGATGTTCTGTGTCTGACTGAAACAAAATTGAAAGAGGAAATTCATCTGTGCTTTAAGGAAGAGGGTTATAACAATTGGAGGAGAGATAGAAAAGGAAAAGGAGGAGTAGGAATAATGATTATGGTTAGAGAAGATATATATGTGGAAGAAGTGCAATATGGAGATGGTATGGTGGAGATCATAAGTATAATAATCAGGAACTGGGGGAGAAGCGGAGGATCATATTAACATAATGTCCCACCAAAGACTAATGTGTGGAAGCTAGAGGAAAACAAAGAAATACAAAAAGAGGTGTTGGAGAGCCTGGACAGTATGATAAGAAAGGACAATAAAATTCTACTAATGGGAGATTTCAATTGCAAGAATGTTAGATGGGAGGAGATGGAAATAGATGGAAATGCAGAGCCATGGAGCAAAGAAATGCTACAATTAGCTATGGTTAATACATTGGAACAATGGGTGGAGGAACCTACAAGGTACCGGGGACAGCAGGTACCATCGCTACTAGACCTGGTGTTCTCAAAAAAGTACTTGAGTCCGATGGGTAGGAGCGACCATGTGGTGCTTGAAATCAATTTGAAAGATTGGGAGATTTCAAAAGACGAGGAAGATCATAAAAATGGAAGGTTGAATTATGCAAATGGAAATTTTACAGAATTAAGGAAATTTTTTTGGAGCATAAATTGGAAGGCACTCATGGAAGGTAATACAGTACAAGAGAAATATGAAGCATTCTTAATAAAATACAATGAAGGTATACAGAGGTATGTACCATTATATAAAGTAAGGAAGAGCAAACAAGTTTGGTATAATGCCAGATGTGCAGAGGCTAAAAAGATAAGGGAAAAGGCTTGGAAGAAACTAAAGAAACAAAGAAATGAAATCCACAGAGAACAATATAAGGAAGCAAGAAATGAATACATCAAAATAAGAAGAGAAGAGGAGAGAGTATTTGAAAAGGATGTATGTAGTGGAAAAATGTGAAAGAGAACCCAAGCTATTTTACAGATATATCAATGGCAAAATGACAAGCAAAGAGACCATTGACAAGTTAACAAAGGAAGGAAGGGTATATCAAACAGCGGAAGAGATGAGTGAACTCATGAATGACATGAATGAGAGTTTCAGGTCTGTGTTCAGTGTAGAAATGGACTTTACAGAGCCATACAATGAAGTACAGCAGAAGGGGATGCAGGAAGTTTCAGTGCACAGGCAAGAAATTGATAAATTGTTAGAGAAGCTGGATGCCAGAAAAGCAATGGGACCCGATGGAGTGTCAAAATGGGCTTCAAAGGAATGTAAAGAACAATTGGTAGAACCAATTTGGAATGTGATTAACAGATCACTGAAAGAAGGAAAAGTACCAAGAGAGTGGAAAAGAGCTAACATAATACCAATATACAAGGGAGGAAAGAAGACTGAGCCACTTAACTATAGACCAGTATCTCTAACAAGTGTTGTGAGCAAGATACGTGAAGTAATAATAAAGGAGCAGTGGGTGAAATATCTGGAAGAAAATAAAATTGTAACAAACAACCAATATGGCTTCAGGAAAGGAAGGTCATGTGTTACAAATCTACTCAGTTTTTACACAAGTAATAGATGTAGTTGATAATAGAGATGGGTGGGTGGATGCTGTGTACTTGGACATCAAAAAGGCATTTGATAAAGTTCCACACAAAAGGCTACTGTGGAAATTGGAACATATAGGAGGACTGAAAGGGAAACTACTAAAATGGATGGGAGACTATCTAAAGGATAAAGAAATGAGGACAGTAATCAGAGACAACTATTCAAGCTGGAGTGGTGTCACAAGCGGAGTACCACAAGGGTCGGTGTTAGCACCCATTATGTTCCAGATATACATAAATGACATGCAAGAAAGCTTAAACAGTTATATAAATCTGTTTGCTGATGATGCTAAATTGTTAAGAGTAATAAAGAGCCACACAGACTGTATGGAGCTACAGAGAGATATTGACAAGATACATGAGTGGAGCAAGAGATGGAAACTAGAATTTAATGCAAAGAAGTGTCATGTGATGGAAATGGGAAAGAGTAAGACCAGAACAACATGGGAGTATAAAATGGGAGAGGAAGTGATAATGAAGAGCAGGGAAGAGAAGGACTTGGGAGTGATTG
>CM035196.1:20333590-20375412 GCA_020233015.1 Callinectes sapidus
TATATATATATATATATCCAATGATGTTGCATATAATCTAAAGTTAAAATTGCTTGTTAACATTACACTAGACTGTGAGTCTTTGAATAATATGACATATGATATGAGAAATAAGATAACATGTTAGATGAAAAGTAAGATAATGTTAGAAATTTGAGAATTTTATTGTATCATTTCATTGTGATACAGAAAATTTGTCGGAACGACAACCAGTAGCTGACCGAACCCTATAATTGACATTTTGATAGATGAAAATTGACCTAAGCAAGTTGAATAACCAAGACTGCATGCATGATGCATGCATGAATAATCATGAATAGCAAGCTGAAAGGTCAGGATATTTGTCGCCACTTTTGTTGCCATTAGCCATAACGTCTCGTCGTAAAGCGTCTTATTTAGTCCACAACTGTAAGGATTATTTCTTCTACAGCGTGTTAGGTATAAACACCTTATTGGTAAGAGATAATATATGTCATAGTTGCACAGTTTTGCGATGGGCAAGTTGATTCCGATCGACTCCATAATTGTGTTAATGACATTGATACTACAGAGTTCCAAGGTAGAATCTCGTCAATTAGAAAATCAGACTACCAACAGCTACCAAGCAGTTACGACTTGACCCTGTTATGTGAAAGACTTGAAAAAAGGAACGGGAGAAGCACTGATAGTGACAGAGTGTAACCGAGTGAGAGAGAATGTTAATGAGAGAGTGGAATTACCACGGTCGTGTGTTAGGAATGTTACCACTTAGAGGAGTATATTCGTTACTAAAAGACAAAAAGGAAGACCCATCTTTATTCACCCTGAGACAATAAATTAGGTGAATAATTGTATTCTACATAAAAGTTAATGGGTTCAACCGTGAGAAGAGTGATAAATCCATAATTTAGTAACAGCACACTAATAATAATATTGATAAATGATATTGATAATAATAATGATGATGATGATAATAATAATAATAATAATAATAATAATAATAATAATAATAATAATAATAATAATAATAATAAAAGTAATAATAATAATAATAATAATAATAATAATAATAATAATAATAATAATAATAATAGTAATAATAATAATAATAATAATAATAATAATAATAATAATAATAATAATAATAATAATAACAACAACAACAATACTAGTACTAATTATAAAAATTACGATATCTATAATAATAGTAATAAAGATGATGATAATGATAACAACAACAACGATAACAACAACAACAATAATAATAATAATGATAATAATAATAATAATAATAATAATAATAATAATAATATTGAAAAAAATAGCAATAGTAAAAAAATAATAATGATGATAATGATGATGATGATGATGATGATGATGATGATAATAATAATAATAATAATGGCAATAATAATAATAATAATAATAATAATAATAATAATAATAATAATAATAATAATAATAATTATTATTATTATTATTATTATCATTATTATTATTATTATTATTATTATTATTATTATTATTATTATTATTATTATTATTATTGCTGTCGATAATAATGATAATAATAATGTAATAATTCTATAATGATTAAACAATTCCTATAATTCCCTCATTTGAGAAGAATAATTAACAAATTTTGCAGCTAATGAAATTGGTGAATGCATGAAATTTTATAAAATAGGCTACTTCTGAATTAATTAATAGCTGTTACTTTTGAATATTGTTGTCTCCGTGAAATTTCTTGTTACATACCATGAGATAAAAATAGGGAGAGGTAGAACCATCACTGACCTTCACTTAGATCCTCATCAGAGACAGCCTGAGCTGCCTCAGGGACGTGCTCCTGAGTGAGGATGACAGGGCCAGCAGCCACCAACAATAGCAGTATAGCCAAGGACGCTTGCCTGAGACTAGCAAGTGGCATGGTGTTGTCTGTGAGGACTGAGGAAAGAGACTAAGTTAATATTTGATGCCTAACTTTGGCGGTATCTAAATAACAGTGAAAGAAAGAAAACCAAAATGGTAAGATGGAGGTATAAGAAAGAAAGAGAGGTTAAGGAAGGAATGTGAGAGGAAAATTAATCTGTTCACGATCGCTCGAGCTAGGAATAATCCCCTTTCGACTGGGTGGACCACGTCATAGGATGAACTATCTGTTACTGGTTGGTCGGTGATGTTTATTGGAAACTCTGTATTTTATAGTGTTCCACTGTTACTTTACCAATACAAACTATTTGGAATGAATATAAAAATCACCCTTTATCGTTTACAGTAAATGTTTTGTTAGTTTAACACAAAATGCAAATAATTATAGTAATTGGTGAGGAGACATGAAGTGAGAAATTTGTAGACTATATTCGGGACACTCTAAAGTGGGCGGCTTTGTGTGACCTTGAGCTCAGCGGGGATTCCTTCATCATTACCACATCACGAGCCGCCCCCCCCCCCCCGCCCCTTTCTCTCTTTCTCTAACTCCGTTCCACCTTTTTACCTTCTTTCTTTCTTTCCTTCTGCTTCGTTCTATATCACCGTTGAAGTAAAATCGAGTCACCTGAAGATCCACCACCCAACTGCTCTCAGGATGGCGGACATCCAGGTGAGACATTCTTGGGTCTCATACTTTCATGTGAGGCAATCTACGGTGGCAAATCTTCAGGTGGTTCATAATTATATATATATATATATATATATATATATATATATATATATATATATATATATATATATATATATATATATATATAGTGCTCTACTAAGCTTTAGCAGGTTTACAGTCCTTGCGCCGACTCTATGGCAGCTTATCCGCCACGAGAGGCGCGTGACAGCATCACTGATCACCGCCATATGGGGATTGGCACCGTGCTCGCACCGTATACCCCCGGGACTTTAGGCCATGCACCCCTGCCGAGGGCGCTGCGAACACTGCAGCGGCACTCGTTGCAGGGATCGTCACCCTGGAAACGAGGAAGCACGCTACTGGACTCTGGGGAAAGTGGGTTTATGGCCGAGAGGAGAGCTACGTGCTCCAGCGGTCTCCGCGGCCCGACAAGATAGAGAGCATGAAGGTCCACGAGAACTCCGGATTAGAGAAGCTGTTGGAAGCTCCGGAATCCCAGAGCTGGCGTCTAGCCACGAGACACTGTTGTGAAGGCAAAACCGAGATGTGATCTCAGCCGTGTTGAGTCCGCTAATGCCTGCTAATGCCTTCTGGATGCGAGAGTAGGATAAGCAAAACCGATGTGTGATATCAGCCGTGTTGAGTCCGCTAATGCTATCCTAGTGAAGGTGAAGGAAATCCACTCTTGTTACCCTCTGGTTTATTTATTTTATATCTTTGGTATATGTATAGATTTTCATTAGTAATACATTATTTGGTATATGATTATGGTGTGAGATGTGTGTAAGATGAGTGTAGTGTTAAGAATGGATGATGGTTGAAAGGAATATTTATGTGTTTTAATGTGTATGTTGGTTTGTGTATGATGTGTATGTAGAACGGATGAAATGATATATAAAGGAATGATATGTACAGAATGAAAATAGTCTGCGCTCAAGACAGATAGAGAATGTGAGAGAATGTATATTTAAGGGCAGACTGAAGTAGTGTGCTGCTACAGTACTCCCCCCTCAGTGACGAGGTAGGAGGAACGTGACTTTTCTCTGGCGCGGTGTTTCAGTAGGCGTGTCCGGAGGGTCCGCGAATGGTGTTACCGAAGCATGGGAGAGTATGTAGGCCGGCTTGATCCTGTCGATGGCGATGACATGGGCACTGCCGTTTTTATTGATTGTGATGTTCTTCCGGGTCCGGCGCAGGACTTCAAAGGGCCCTTCGTAGGGTTGTTGAAGGGGCCGCTTGACGGCGTCAACCCTGACGAAGACGTGGGAGCAGTCTTCGAGGTCCTGGCTGACGAACGTCTTTGTGGGATTGGTGCGAGGTTGCACGGGCTGCAGGCTTGCCATGGACTGTTGGAGGCTGCTGGCGAAATCCTGGATGCTGCAAGGTGGAGTGTCTTGGGGTGAGCTACAGAGGAGCTCACCAGGCAGTCGGAGGTTTTTTCCGTATACCAGCTTTGCGGAGGAGTGTTGGAGGTCCTGCTTCAGAGAGGCACGAATGCCAAGGAGGACGAGGGGTAAGGTGGCACACCACTCCTCACGTGGCTGTCTGGAGGCCATGATGGATGCCTTCAGCTGGCGGTGGAAACGCTCCACCATAGCGTTCGCCTGGGGATGGTAACTAGCAGTCCTGAACCGTCGGATGCCCAGCAGGGTCATGACCTTGCCCCACGCATGGGACTCAAACTGGCTGCCACGGTCGGAGGTGAGGTTGAGGGGAACACCGAATCTGGACACCCATGTGGTGATGAAGGCGCGAGCGACGGTGTCGGTGGAGATGTCAGCCAGTGGTGTCGCCTCTGGCCAACGTGTGAAGCGGTCAACACAGGTCAGGATGTAGCGGTTGCCATCAGAGTATGGGAGAGGTCCAACCAGGTCGATGTGTACGTGGTCGAACCGAGAAGAGACTGGTGTGAATGTTCCGGGAGGGGAACGTGTGTGTCGTGTCACCTTGGAGGCTTGGCAAGGGACGCAGGTGCGTGTCCACTCCCTGACATCCTTGTTCACACCCATCCAGATGAACCTGGAGGTCATCATCCGCTGCGCAGTCCGAATGCCAGGGTGGGAAAGGTCGTGCAGCTGACGGAAGAGGGGATACCGGTGTTTCTTCGGTAGGTATGGCCGGAAGGTGTCGGTGGAGACGTCAGCGTAAAGGTGCACTTGTGTTCCCGGGAGCTGGATCCTCTTCATGGACAGTGCGGCATTTTCCTTTAGCTGCTGCAACTCAGGATCAGAGGCCTGGTCAGCAGCAATTGCGGCGTAGTCGATGAGAGAGGTGGAGGTCGCGCAGATGTTACGGGAAAGGGCGTCGGCGGGAGCGTTGTCGTCGCCTTTGATGAAGCGGAGGTCCGTGGTGAACTGGGAGATGTAGTCAATGTGACGTAGTTGCCTTGGGGAATAGGATGTCTTGTTGTTGTTGAAGATGGTGGTTAGTGGTTTATGGTCAGTGTAGATGTTGAATGGGCGACCTTCGACGAAGTACCGGAAGTGTTTGACTGCCTTGTAGATGGCGAGGAGTTCTCTGTCATAAGTGCTGTACTTAGTCTCGGCACTCTTGAGCTTCTTTGAAAAGAAAGCGAGTGGCTTCCACGCGCCTTGAACGTGCTGTTGCAAGACTGCCCCAATGCCGGTGTCAGAAGCGTGGGTGGCGATAGAGATGGCGGCGTCTGGGGTGGGGAAGTCAAGGGAAGAGGCGTCGGCGAGTGCGGTCCTTGCAGCGAGAAAGGCGTCGACAGCTTCGGAGGTCCAGTCCAGGGTGATGGACTGGCCTTTCTTGGCAGGCTTCAACATGGAGTAGAGAGGCTGGAGGAGCTGTGCGCAGCGGGGGATGAAGCGATTATAATAGTTGAGCATCCCCAGAAACTTCTTCAGTTGGCGCTGTGTGGTAGGCTTCGGGAACTCCTGGATGGCTTTACAGCGAGATGAGGTGGGGGTGATGCCAGAAGTAGATACTGTGTGGCCAAGAAAGTCGACTGTGGACACGCCGAACTGTGACTTGTCGGCGTTAACTTGGATGCCGTAGTCCTGAAGGCGAGTGAAGACTTGTTCGAGGTGGGCCCGGTGTGTCAGCATCAGAACTGGCGATGAGGATGTCGTCGACATATGTGAAGCAGGACTTAAGACCGCGCAATACTTCATCCATAAACCGTTGGAAGGTCTGTGCAGAGTTCTTCAGACCGAAGGGCATCCTGGTGTATTCGTAGAGGCCAAAGGGTGTGATGATGGCCGTCTTCGGGATGTCTGCAGGCTCGATGGGAATTTGGTGAAAAGCCTTGACAAGGTCGATCCTCGTGAAGATGGTGGATCCATGAAGTTGTGAAGAGAACTCCTGGATGTTGGGCACAGGATAGCGGTCAAGTTGTGTGCAGGAGTTCAGGGCTCTGTAGTCTCCACATGGTCTGATGTCACCATTCTTCTTGGAGACGGCGTGGAGAGCTGAAGACCAGTTGCTGGAGCTGGGGCGAATAATTCCTTGTTGCATAAGGGATTCAAATTCTTCTTTTACCTGTCTGTAGCGAAGACAGGCGGACCAGATGTGTCAATGCAATGAGTCATGTGATGCTTGATGGGCGTAGTGGCTGAGTACGGCTGCGTGAGAGCCGGGTAACTCGAGAGCAGCGACGCAAACTGGTTGTCCCGACTTATGGTGGAGAATCCAGTACTAACGCCGGGTGTAGTCTTGCCTCGCGTCCAGAGTGAAGTGAGAGGGTCCAGAAGCTTGCGACTTCCAAGGTCAACCAGGAGGTTGAAGTGTTGCAGGAAATCGGCGCCGAGGATGGGTTGGGAAACTGCTGCCACGTAGAATGTCCAGATGAACGACCGACGGAGGGAGAGTTCCAGTGACAACATCTGCCGCTGGAAGACAGGGATCCTGGAGTTATTGGCTGCGTAGAGGTGAGTGGTAGGGGTTAGCAACTTCTGGGTCTGTGTGGCGGGTAAGACACTAACTTCTGCGCCAGTATCGACAAGGAAGATGAAACTAGTGAGACGGTCGTGGACGTGGAGCAGTTTCGAGGTGATTTGGCGGATGTTGTGCGCCATCAGCATCCGCCGGTCTGGTTTAACGGTGGAGCGTTGAAGGAGCAGGATTTGGTGCACTTTATTGCATCGTTCCCGAAACGGTTGTGGTAGTAGCATACACCTGGCGTGCGGGAGCGACTACCTCTGGACCCAGACCGTGAGCGACGATAGGGTCGTGGAGAGCGAGACCGATGTGGCGGGGGGTGGTAACGCTGAGTGTCGCTGAGTCGATCCTCCAAGGAGTTCACCTTCAGCGTCAGTTGGGTTATGAGGTGTACCAACTGCTGTGTGTCAGAGGTAGAGGAGACGGTGGCGACAGATGGAGGATGCTCAGCCGGAGTGGATGCCATGTAGTCGTCTGCGAGCTGCGCCAGGTCGTTCAGCGATAGCTTGTCCTTTACACTGAACAGGTTGCGCTGCAGGGCAGGGGGCAAGCGTTGATAGAAGAGATGGGTGAATAGAGTTCTGTCAAACGAATCGAACTTGTCACCCAGAAGTCTTTTCATACGACGAAGGAGGTCAGACGGTTTTTCGTTCCCGAGTTCCTCCTTTGATAGTAACGCCTGAAGACGTGCAGAGACGGAGGACTCAAGACGGGCAAGGACCGCCTTCTTGAGGTCTTCGTAGGGCGTGTTGGAGGTGGAGGCGCTGGCGATCGCGTCAGAAACCTGGGAAACCACATCTGACGGCAGGAGGGTGCAGGCGTGGCTGAACTGCGCAAGACTGCTTGCAATCTTGTGGGGTCTGAAATTCACCTCAAGGATGGTGAACCAGATGGTAGGGTCGTGCGGAGTGAGGGCAGGTGCGCGGAGAGGGGCGGCCTGTGGAGGCTCTTCGTTTGACATGGTGGCTTGAGGTGGTGGTGCACCGCTGGCCGCGTTAAGGACGGCCTTGCTGTGTAAGCGTGGGCTGCGGCGAGAAGGGCGTCCTTTACGGGAGGAGAGGCACCGGTAGGACAGTAGCGGACTGGGAGCCACGGCGGTGAAAAGTTAATCACGGCCGGTAGTGTCGAGAACCATGCACACACTGGTAATCCTGGGCACTGTATAGTAATCCTGGGCACTGTTTGGTAATCCTGGGCACTGTTTGGTAATCCTGGGCGCTGTTTGGTAATCCTGGGCGCTGTAGAGTAATCCTGGGCACTATATGGTAGAGGTCAGCGGGAGGAGGGCACCGTGGGGTGCAGGGTGCCGGCAGGAGGGCCACCGGCAGACGTGGGTGGTGTAGTGTCAGCGGGGTGGACACGCTGCTGAGGGCGGGGTGGCCGCACTGGCATAGTAGTACCAACAGGGGCCCAGAGAGGATGGAGCGGAGGATCGTAGGTGCAGCACGTCCTGAGGTCCTGGAGGGGTGCCGTGGTGGGAGGCGCTTGTACGGAGAGAAGGGAAGGGGGTGGAGAACGGCGGCGGGGGAGGGACAGGCAGAGAAGTCCTGTAGCCGTCGTTCGATTCTGTCTCCGAAATACAGGTCACTCCGGGGTCACCAATTGTTGTGAAGGCAAAACCGAGATGTGATCTCAGCCGTGTTGAGTCCGCTAATGCCTGCTAATGCCTTCTGGATGCGAGAGTAGGATAAGCAAAACCGATGTGTGATATCAGCCGTGTTGAGTCCGCTAATGCTATCCTAGTGAAGGTGAAGGAAATCCACTCTTGTTACTCTCTGGTTTATTCATTTTATATCTTTGGTATATGTATAGATTTTCATTAGTAATACATTATTTGGTATATGATTATGGTGTGAGATGTATGTAAGATGAGTGTAGTGCTAAGAATGGATGATGGTTGAAAGGAATATTTATGTGTGTTTTAATGTGTATGTTGGTTTGTGTATGATGTGTATGTAGAACGGATGAAATGATATATAAAGGAATGATATGTACAGAATGAAAATAGTCTGCGCTCAAGACAGATAGAGAATGTGAGAGAATGTATATTTAAGGGCAGACTGAAGTAGTGTGCTGCTACAACACCCATTACTTTCTGGTCTAGATAGAATTCGGGAAGTGGTAATATAGTACCGCCCCCGGCCTCTACGCCCGGCGGGAAGGGAAAATCTTTAGCCGAGAGGGTAATCCTCACCGGTTTACCCTCTCGTTACCACGGGTAGTCTGTTGGAGGCAATTTTCCCTCTGACCAACTGACACTGCGCTTTTCACTAGCATGGTGGTGGTGCAGCACCCTCCAACCAGCACGCTGCTTCTGCATTGACCACAACGGGGTAGTTATAGTTACTGCCGCCGTTTTCCTTATTAATGTTAGCTTTCTTTCAGTGTACATCGGTATTACTAAACTTTAATTTGCATGTTTTTCTCGTGTTGGAACACATTATTCAGTTTTACATGTATTTGAATAGGAAATCTTGTTCCACCTTACAAGCAATTTCAGGATACGAGCTCAGTTGTCCCTCTGTTTTACGTGTACTGTTTTGCAGAGTAAACTGGCCAAAATGAACTCTGTGTGTGTTTTGTCCCTCATTTTGATCTGCTATGGAGTCACTTCGCTACACTTTCCCATCTGAGCTGTGGATGTTTTTTGCCACCCCCTATCTTGCCTGTGTACCATGTCGTGCTGTTGGGGCCAGAGAGGGTGTGAAGGGGGGCTCGTAAGAATATATATATATATATATATATATATATATATATATATATATATATATATATAGATATATATATATATAGATATATATATATATATATATATATATATATATATATATATATATATATATATATATATATATATATATTACAGTGAATTTGTGTAATCAGGGAATACATAGTTCTCTGATATTTTCAGTTCATGCGTATATTAAACAAAGTAATTCTTGGTCTACTTCCCACTTAGTATGCTTTTTTTTTTTTCACTGCAATCGTGTAATTTCCATTTTGGTCAATACCTATAATTATTCCCATGATATTCCTTGGATCCCCATGACCCCTATCCAGCATTGGTATCGGAATCGTAACATTGTTACCGTTGGTCCATAATTTGACGACTTCGTTTAAACATACGTTTAGCTTGTGAAAGCTGAACTTCGCACGCACGTTTTCGCTGATAAATAATATTGTTTTGACGAACGAAGAGTGGTGATGTTGGTCCGACAGCAGATTGTTCCACAGTAGGTGGTTCGGTAGCTGGTGGTCCTACTGTGGGTGGTTCGAGAGCTGTTCGTTGTATAGATATGAGTTCGACAGCAGGTGGATAAACAGTAAGTGGTTCGGTAGCTGGTGGTTCTACAGCAGGTGGTTTGACAACAGTTGGTTCCACAAATATGAGTTCGACAGCAGATGGCTCGGCAGTAAGTGATTCAACGGTTGGTGGTTCGACAGCAGATAGTTCAACTGAGGTTGTTTCACCTGCAATTACTGACAGCAAATCTTCCTCACTCATGTGGAAGAGCTGAAGTTGTGGATCCTACTTTTGCATCGGATCCAAACAATTCAATAAATGGTGGCCTTTTAATGCCAGAATTGTAGGTAGATTTTTTTTGTTTTTTTCTTAGAAATTGCACAAATCTTAATTCAACAGTCTAGTCTGTTTTATTATTATCACTCAACCAAGCTACCAACATATCTTTGATATTCAACAGTCTAGTCTGTTTTATTATTATCACTCAACCAAGCTACCAACATATCTTTGATATCACAGTTTGCTCTTTCAACTGACCCTTGGGCCTGATGATGTTTAGAACCATTACGAGATCAGGTCAAAGCAGTTTAAGTTCGGTAATAACACAAGCAGGAAACTCCGACCCGTCGTGACTTTGTAAAATTTTCGGTGCGCCAAGTAAAAGAAAAATATCCAACAGCTGATAAGTAGCTTCTGCAGCACGTTTTGGTGTGAAAGGTCTTAATACACAGATGGTCTTGGTAAACCATTATCCACTTAGTTGATTGCTTCATTGCCTGCATATCTACAAGGTCAACTTGTGATCTGGAACCAAAGTTCTTTGCCAGAATAGGTCGAGCAACGGTTCCTTTAGTTGTTGGTCGCTTACGTTTACGGTAGTATTCCATGCACAGTGATTTGTAAATGGATCATGGGTAATGTTGGCATATTTTTTTAGTTAATTCCTTCACTATCTTATCGCGCCGTCCGTGGGCAATTGCAATGTGAGTACGTTAGATAATATCGGTGTAGCAAAATAAATAGGATCCTCATTGGCATTCCGTCTTCTGATCAACTTGAAAACATCACACTTGAGAACCTCATTCATGAGGCGTCTTTTTGCTTGACTTGTCGATTGCTGTCAGATCTGCAATAATCTTATTATACTTCTCTTTTGAAAGCAAGACAGACTTCTTTCCTTCACTTCTTTTGAATAACTCATCCTGAAAATGTGCTTCTAAACAACATTCAATTGAATTTGCCATGATGTTGACAGTAGAAAAGATGGCGTGTGACTGGTGACTCAAAGTGACGTCACGTTGGTGGGAGCGGAAAATTCTGCCATGATGACGATGTTCCAAGCCATAATAATGAAAATGGACCAACAGGCGGTGAAAATGGACGAACCTGCAGCACAAATGCAGAATCTGGCGGCACGGTTCGCACAGGTGAAGGTAGAGGCGCGTTAGTTCACGTTGGAGCAATATGAAAGTCTGAAAAGTGAGGTGATGACGGAACTGAGGCACATGAGTGTTAAGGCAGAGGCGGTGGAATAGTGTTGTCACTAGTTGGTAAGAGCTGGCTGAGTTGTGGATAACTATGCAACAACAGACCAACAACCGTGGAGGGCAGGCCGTGGCAGCTGGTGAAGAGGGGCCGACGTTAGGCTCTGTCGCCTCGCGGTGGAAGCATAACAGCACATCAGAGACCGCAGATGTGAAGGCTTGGTGTGGTGCGACTCGGGGACCAGGGAGCGGTGACCTCACCGCTGCAGCCTCTCCGCCACACCACAGCCACAGCCGGCTGACATATGCTCTCGCCCTGACTCCTGTCACATCTTGTAGGTCTGTGCGGAGGAAACCAGTTGAGTTTGACGGACGGGTGGCCTGGGAGGCTTACCTGGCTCAGTTTGAGCTCCTTGCTGACGCTCAGGGCTGGGATGACGCTGAGTGGGCTCTACAGCTTGTTTCCTGCTGGAGAGGACCGGCACTGGGGGTATTGGGCCACCTAGCCCCAGCACAGCGCATGGTACACATGAGCGTGGTTGAGGCACTGCAGAGGAAGTTTGGTAAACACCATCAGGCGGAAGTGTACCGGGCCAGCCTGAAAAGCAGGACGAGGAACCAGGGTGAATCTCCTTCTCAGCTGGCCCAGGAGTTGGAGACGCTGGTCAGGCGGGCATCCAACACCACCAGAGGACATGGTGGCCGTGTTAGCTCGCGACCACTTCGTGGATGCCCTGCAACAATGGCAGCTGCAGATCTATATAAAGCAGGCGCATCCATGTCATCTCCAGGAGGCACTGGCGAGGGCCTTGGAGTTTGAGGCCTTCCTTCGCACCACATGCGGCAACCTGGAAACGTCTGAACTGCGCTACCCAGTAGAGGTCACTGCCTTTCCCCAACATTTCCGGGCAAGAAGGGCTCAAGCGCGAGACAATGCTCGCGAGAGAAAAGCGAGCTCTGAGGGGTTCAGAGGGATCTGCGGGGGGTGCGAGCAGCGCGGACATAAAAGGAGCCAGTGCGACAGGAGGCGGAGGACCCGTTCGTTGGAGGAGCTACGTCGAATGGTTCTCAAGCCATGCTGCTGGAGGTGTGGTAAGTCTGACCATGTCACTAGCAAAACTCGGTCAGGCTGGGCAACGGGGCTCCACCCCAGCCGGAGGTCCAGGGCCCTACAGAGAGTAAGATATCGCCAGATTGCTGCGCACTCGGCTATGCGAGTGTTCGGCACAGTGAACGGGTGCCCCGCCAAGCTGGCTCGGAGCGGACCTTCGTCAGGGAGGACATGGTGGACGCACATGGCGTGCCTCAAGCCACGCAGCTTTTGTGCGGTGTCACCGGCGAATGCACCACGAGGAGGGGGCCCGTGTCAGCCAACGTGGGCGTGGGAGATGCGATAGAGTGCCTGCCAATCTTCATAGCGTGCGTGGATCTCTGAGGGGGAAAAGTGAGGGTACGGAGTCAAGAGGTGTTCTTGATTCTCGGAGGCGACGCTTAAGGCGTGAGAGGTGACAAGTCTAGGCATGTAACTTATGAGGCGGCAGGCGAGAAGTGAACATCCTGCGTCCACGCCTGACCATTCCACATCTGTTACCTCCACCACTGTGGTGCTGCGTGAGGGACCATGCCATGGGGATGTTGAGAAGAGGAGGATGGCGGAAAAGGTTTTATCTCACCATCTAGAGGACTTGGCGAGCAGGAGCGCAACTCATTTGTGAGAAGCCAGCCGGAAGTCTAAGGTGGTGCATGTGGATCGTCTGTGGAGGTATGCAGGGGATGCTACCTTTTCCTAGGAAGGCCAGGATGGCACTGTCCCGACTCCTCCCTCACCTGGAAGTGAGAGTGGTGACGATCCTGCTCTAGACAGCGATGGCCAGGGCGAAGGGAGCAGTGACAGCTGTGACAAGTGATAGTAGTGATGGTGAGGCCAAGAAACAGGTCTTTAAGACTAAGAGATCTACCAGGAACTGGAGGCCAAAACAGAGGTTAAGGGACTATATTGAAACTTAGTTCTTGTGTAGGATAAGATGTAGAAGTGATCTATTTTTGTTTTGTTCTTTTCAGTTTATTTTCTTTTGTATGGGGTTGAGGACGGCCGGGTCGGCCTTTTTGTAAGAAAGGGGGTAGTGTTAAGAATCAATGTTTAATATTGGGGGCTGTGTGTGTGTGTGTGTGTGTGTGTGTGTGTGTGTGTGTGTGTGTGTGTGTGTGTGTGTGTGTGTGTGTGTGTGTTTTGTGTTGTGTGTCGATGTCCGTGGCGGAAGGGAGACTGCCGAGACAAAAGGATTTCGAGAAGTCAGCAGAGTTGGTCGTGGCAAGGGTAGAGAGCCGAGGGTTCTGCCTCGCCTCCCCTCGGTTCTGAATAGATATACTCTCTGACTGCCATGGTGAAAGTGCCTGTGTGTTAATAGTGTATGCGAAGACATTGTAAAGCCTGCCTAGAGGCCACGAAAGAAGTGAGAGGTGTGAGTGTGGCCCAAGCCTGTCGCCTTGCTGTGTGCCTTTGTTGTGTGTCTGTCTTGTGTGTGGCGTCCTGTCACGGTCCCCCTGTGTTATGTGTACTACTTTACTCAGTAAACTGGCCAAAGTGAACTCTGTGTGTGCTTTGTGTCCCACTTGATCTGCTATAGGATCACTTCGCTACACTTGCCCATCCGAGCTGTGGATGTTATGCCTCTCTCTACTATCCTGCGTGCGCCTGTGGCCTGAGACGTGTTGGGGGCGGGGGTGTGGGTACGCGACAGTACATTGCCTCAGTGAAGCGTATAGACCGTAGTACTGAGTTATTGCTGTTACAATTTTCTGCACGTGTGTAACTCTGGGTAATCTGTAATGCGATCTGCCAGTGAACAGTGACCCGCAGCAGAGTTGGTCCTGTCCGCGGCATTTAACTCCAGCACCCAGTTGACCAATCGTCACCCACGAGACGATTGCAAATAGTTCCTGAAGCTTGCTCTTGTTTACCTAAGAAAGCTTTTCCGCGAGGGATTAGGTTCATGGCATATCTGGAGCGTACCATCATGCCAGCTCGCTGTCCAAAGCCCTTTAGGCGTCAAGATTTAGCTCTTCCGAGCACAAGCTAACGCCTCATTAAGAAAGAGGGATGAGGGAGGTGGCTTTCTATGTTGTGACCGTCTACCTCGAAGCTTGGTTCTCCAGCCCCAATCCGACAGAGGCTCTTTCTCGAGACCGTAGGAGAAGATGTCAGCAACCTCCAGACACATAGTTTATCAGCAAAAAAACAAAATTTTTGGATTCATTTTGTTTTTTTGCAATGTAAACAAGGAGTGGGGATTTAAAGGGTTGCCAGATGTTACCAATATTTTACCTATTATAATTTTTGTAGGAAAAAATAAACTCTTCCCAGTTGTAACACTTGGTGAGAATGAAGTCACCTACCTACGCTAGCCATATGCTTTCCTGAAAAACGTTAATGTACCAGATTTTTTCGATTTTTCGCCTCCAACACTACTGGTCTCATCACCACCAGGACTCCTTGTGGCAGAGAGCACCACCATATACACCTTCAGCCTACTGAGCTCATCCGATAGATCAGGATATAAGTGATCCTCTGAGAGCCTCAGAGCATTCCAGGAGCCCACACGCAGAACCCTTCGAAGGTTTACCCCAGGAACGGTCCGACGGGCAGGTCTCGGTCTGCAACCCAACTGGCAGCCCAAAAGTCAGAAATAGGGCGAGGGGGTCCTCCCGCTTCTCTCAGGACACAGGTATTCCACAGGATCTCTCCTGTATCCGTTATATTGATAGGCAGGTCCCTCTAGTGCAAGGGTTCTTAACCTTTTGATGATTACAGACCCCCAATGGATTACCCAATATAGTCCCATACCCCCCTTCACTTGACTGACGAAATAATATGGTCCCATGCCCCCCTGAACTTGACTGTCGAAATAATTTGGTAGGTTCTAGGTTCTAAGTAAATACCAGTATCAGTATCAATATCTAACATTCTACCCAAGTGTAAATATGACTAAATAAAATAAGTACCAGTACCCAGAGATCGAGTCACATACCCCCAGCATTTGGTTCCCATACTCCCAAGGGGTATGGATACCCCCGGTTAAGGACCCCTGCTCTAGTGCCTTGGTACTTGAGGGATCTGCACGGTTGGAACCCCCTAGCAAAACCGGATCAGGGTCATGGTTAGAGGCTCATCCGCGCTTATAGCCTTGACCACGATCTCTATCTCTAAGCCCCACCCCAACCAGCTAGATCAGCCATGGGCAGGGACACTAGTATCCCTGGGGAGAAAACCCTGGCCGCCCAAGAAATGCAGAAGAGAAGGCAAGGACAGCAGAAAAAAGAAGGGGATTGAGCTATGGGGGATAGAGGGCACTCACTCCTCACTTGGATAGAAGAGGTATGAACGGGAGAAAATAGCAACATCCATAGCATAAAAAAAGAGGGTACGTAGTTGCAAGAGGCAGCTGTCGCTCATTTGATGTTTTGGTCACTTCACGTTTTTTTTTTCTTTTTTTTAAATATATATATATTTTTTATTCTACCATGAATGCAGTCGTCCTTATATATAGTTGAATGGCTATTCTTCTTCTTCATCTTTTCTTCTTCTCATTATTAATGTTGTTTGTTGTTCTTGTTGTTCTTGTTGTTCTTCTTGTTCTTCTTGTTCTTCTTGTTGTTCTTGTTGTTCTTGTTGTTGCTGTTGTTGTTGTTGTTATTAATGGTTATTTTTACAATGGATGCTACAGACACGCGTACCCACGCGCTCGCTTCCCCCCCACCTCCTTATCTCCCCTCCATTTGGTATGATAATTATCTGATAACCATCTGAGCTCATCTCTCTCTCTCTCTCTCTCTCTCTCTCTCTCTCTCTCTCTCTCTCTCTCTCTCTCTCTCTCTCTCTCTCTCTCACACAGAAGTTTTGTTTTTTCCACACAGTTTGTACTGCTTTGCTTTGAGATATAGTGAGGGACCACTATATGAGGAAAAAAGTGACACATTTCTATTGTGAATTAACAATTCCTTACGATCTTTTCTTATTCTAGAAATTGTAGAAAAAAGATACATGGCAAAACATGAGAATAAAACGGGAGCACATTTGAATCACAAAAATAAAGCAAATATTCCTTTTTCTTTAAAAGCTTGTGTCACATCAGATCGATAGGGTAGATACCTATGTTATATTGATCTTTAACTTCATCAGCTTTACGTATTTTATTTCTCTATTAATTTATCTTCACTGTCATTTTTATCTTCACTGTCATTTTATTTCTCATCATTGGTAGGAGTGGAGTGGGTTGCATATCATCGTCATACTTAGTAAACAGGTGAAGGTAATCACCTCTTCTACGTTCAAGAGATGATAACAGCCAAGGTCAGCTGGTGATCGAAGATTTAGTGATAACAGGATGTAGGACAAACATAATTAAGCTTGCTATCATTACCAAATTCTCTGTGTATTAGCTATTGGATAATGCAATGACGCATTAGAACCACAAGTGGAGATTTCAAAATTTTCTCAACTAAAGCGATATTTTCTATCGCTTTAGTTGTTGGGGCTGCCAGACGACAGACGTCACCGTCCCGGAAAATAACACTATAGTGTACATCATCCTAAGTAGCAATTCCGTGAAATACACTAAAAAAGATTATTTAGACGTGTCTATTAATTGGATCTCGATAAAAGGGGGTCTTTCAGAGCAACAGCAGAAAAGTACAGGAGAGGCTTGTGAGGACTGTGCGGCTTATAGTTGTCAAGTTTGCGATTTGTGAGTGCTTGTGAGGACTGTGCGGCTTATAGTTGTCATGTTTGGATTTGAGCCAACTCTTATTTTCTTCTTGTTTTTACCTTTACGTCTACCATGATACTGAAAAAAAAGAATGTCGCTCACATCTGATTATGTTAAAGAGATGATAACCCCCCCCCCCACTAATACACGATAAAAACTTTCCGGGTTAAAGTCGCAGCGACAAGATAGCACTTTTCCCTTCTCACCCTCGTCTTTTTATGTGAAATGATAAGAAAAAAAGTCTTCATACAACACCAATTTTCTCGATAAAAATAATGCATTTCACCAACTTTTCAAATGGGGTACATTCTGACTCTCTGTCTCCTCTTTTTCGGAGATCTCCATTCTCGTTTTCAATGTTCACCACCAGCTTTAGCTTTTCTTTTCCTGTCACTGATTATCGTGGTGAACCAGCCTTTACCTTTGCTACTATCAGGATAGAACAAAAAATTATAGATTTAAGCTTAAAAGTTTTGATTCAGGAAAGATATATGAAGGAAATGATTTTCGAATAGAGTAGTAGATGAATGAAACGAACTCAATAATGTTGTCATTGTTTAATTACCAGGAAACTCTAAAATATTAGAAAAAGTTATAAATGATAGATTATAGAAATTATAGATGGAAAGTATGTTTCATGCAAGTATAATGCCACCACAGAGATCCCCCCCGTTTTTTGGTCCTTTTTGATAATTTAAGATGTTTGAAATAGTCTATGGCTTCGGGAAAAAAAAAAAATGATAATGACTCGTTTGACTAACCTTAATCTTACCTGATCGAGTGGAAAACCCTGTACCAATCATCTTAAAAATAGGAATTAAATTCAGCTTCCACGAATATCTTGGGTTTTTAGCAAATATATCTATGTCCATATTGTTTGATTAATTTCACTAATCAGATACTACTATGGCTTTCACTGGCCGTGTTACACTGTTTTTCGCAAGTAATTCCGAAACGAATTGTCGGAACAGTATGGTATTTCAACACAAAGCCTCTTACACCCCTACCTAATTTATGGCCCACATAGCATATTGCTATATGTGTTTACGAAGGAGTTTACTCGTGTATATTTAAGTCGAATCCAGGCATGGTCACTAAGGTCTTATACACATTCGAACAAGTGTGGGGTACTCGTCTAGCCCCTCCAACACTCCTACCAACCCCCAGACTATTCCCTCCATACCCTAATACCTCACCCACCCCCTCCCCGTCTCCCTCAAAACACCCACATATAGTACCGGTATATGGTGTATGTTACTGTGGTTACTTATATTAAACAGAAATATATATTCATGCATGTTAATTACCCTACTTTGCTATTATTCACACGGTCACTGATATATATATAAGCATGGAAACCAGACGAAGGCCAGAAGAGCGTGGAAGGATGACAATCCAGCTGTTAATGGTTGTAAAGATGTATGTGTGCGCTATAAGGTTAATGCATGCTGTCATATTTGGTCAACCAAATAACCGCAGCAATAATATATGGTATTACGAGTGTTCTGCACCGTTCCATTATACGCAATGTGTAATTATAGCCAATACTCTCAGTCTCCTGACTCCCTCCCACCCCAATCCCACTCCTCCCCTCCCACTCTTTCTCCCTCTGCCTGTCACTATAGGCGGAAATCCCCCCCAACCCCCACCTCCCTACCCCTACCACCGGGCTGTGGTTTCCGAGGTTATGACTTAAGCAAAGATGCAGTGAAGCAGAGAAATACGATTATGCAATTTATATGGAATGATGTGGTTATGAACGACATAAGGCAACAAAATAATATAATGTCAACTTTACCATGTTAACATTGTGTGATGAGTACATGGTATTTACTAAAGAAGAACATGTTATTACAAAAAGTCCAGGCCACAGGTAATAACAATAGTGCTTGTTCATTCGGCTGGCCATAGGACCTACATACAGTACATTTGCCTCCTACTACATTTGCGTAAGCATCAGGTTATACAGTAATGAACAACGTGATATACGTTTTGCCTCCATGAAAGGTTGCAGTACTCCCAGGTTACATGTCAAGTAATATCGAAAGCTGCACACACTGTATTAATTAGATGCATACATATATGACATGTAGCTATAAGTACAGTACATAAAGTAAACGGAATAACATATAAGAGGCAGGAAATGAGTAATGAGGGGGGGGAGAACGAGGAGACGGAGAGGGATACGGAAGGAGGGTGGAGGGGGGGGGGAAATATGGAGTGGTGGGGGGTGTTTGGGGGTGGGGGGTGTTTGGGGGTGGGGGGTGTTTGGGGGGTGGGGACGAGTCCTCTGAATGTGTAGACATGACCTCGTGGCTTCGTCTTAATATACACGAGTAAACTCCTTCGTAAACACATATAGCAATATGCTATGTGGGCCATAAATTAGGTAGGGGTGTAAGAGGCTTTGTGTTGAAATACTATACTGTTCCGACAATTCGTTTCGGAATTACTTGCGAAAAACAGTGTAACACGGCCAGTGAAAGCCATAGTAGTGGAAGACAAGATGTAAGCTGAATAGTACCCTCCATTGCAGTGAAACCCCCCGAAAAGAAAACAATCACAAAAACATACAGGCAAGCAATAGGAGGGTGAAGCTGCAATACAAAGAAAAGAAAACCTAAACATTATCCGGGCTGACGACAGAGGCTGTGAAGCGCTGAGGAGCACGCTGAGCACGTCGAGGACGAGCCGGGGGCGTAGGCGAGGGGGGTGCATTGTCCCCACCGCTGCCACCGAGGCCATCTCCCTGAGTAGCATCATGAGGGACCGCCATGGCCCGCGGGAGCTCGTCCCGGGCTGCAGGTATGAGGTGACGTCGGTTTCGAAGGGATGCCCGCCCACTGCCGTGTAGACGGACGAGATACTGCCGCGGAGCTGCAGTGTCGATCACGGTGCCGAGGCGGTCCCACCTGCTGATTCTGTAGCCGGACGCGTTGCCCTAGGGGAATAGGGGTTAAGGCGTGCGCAGCCCTATTGAACCGCGCGGACATGGATTCCCCCGTGCGGGCCATGGACCTCTCGCGCCTACGGAGCAACCGCTCCCACTGCTTGCTGACGCGGTAGTGCTCCGAGGCGGCAGGAACAGAGTCCCGAAGCTGGCGGCCCATAAGCAGCTGTGCGGGGGTGACACCAGTATCCTGCAAGGGCGTGTTGAGGTACTGCATGATGGCTGCGGCGGCAGCGTCAGAGTCGAGCGACCCACCGGGCCCAGTGTTCCCTCTCAGGAGCCTCTTCGCCGACTTCACTGCCGCCTCGGCACGACCGTTGGACTGTGGGAAATGGGAGGACGAGAGACGCAGCTCCACACGCCATGCAGAGAGGAAAGTTCTGACCTCCTCGCTCACAAAGTTCGTGTCCCCGTCGCAAGACAGGATCTCTGGGATGCCGAAGCGCCTGAACCACCTGTGGAAGATAGGGATGAGCCTAGCGCTGGTAGAACTCACGGGGAAGTGCTCCACCTCCAGCCAGCCCGTCAGTCTGTCAGCGTAAGCCGCATACACTCCGCCAGAGAGCTGGAACAGGTCGATCACAGCCTGCTGAAAAGGATAGACTGGAGGGGGAGTAGGTATGAGGGGCTCTACCGGGGAGGAAGGGCTGTGAACGTCGCACGTACGGCACTGTCGTCGTTTCTGCTCGATCTCAGCATCAATCCCCGGCCAATATACGGACTGTCTGGCCCGGCGCAGCATGAAGTCCCGGCCCTGGTGGCCGGAGTGGAGATTCGCGAGGACAGCACGGCGTAGACCAGGGGGGATGACTACGCGCAGGTGTCCCTCATCATTGGCGTACATAACGATGCCGCCGTGACAGGAGAGGTGCTGCCTCATGCGGTAGTAGGGGCGAAGTGGCAGTGGCTCCCCCTGCTTGTTGGCGGCCCAGTCACCGGCAGCGACGCGGTCGAGGAGTAGCCTGTAGTCCTCATCCTGACGAGCTTTCTCCTCCACCATGCGGAGATCCACGACGATGCCTCCTTCAATCTTCAGAGCGCGCGCGGTGGCTGCTGCCACGGTGGCACACGTAGTGTCGTCATCCGCCAGGTCTGTCTCGTCGGGCCCGCCGCGTAGCATTGGGTAACGGGACAGCATGTCAGCCGCTCGGTTGGCCTCCCCTCTCAGGTATTTCGCACGGAAGGTGTACATGAGAGTTTTCTCCTTGAGGTTCAGCATGCAAGGGTTGGTGATGTCCTTGAGCTCCTTATCCTGAAAAATCTTGGTTAGCGCGCGATGGTCCGTGACGAATGTCAGGTTCGGGCAGCCCAGGAGGAACAACCGCGCCTTCTTCAAGCACCAAACAATGGCCAAGGCTTCGCCCTCCAGCGTAGAGTAATTCTGCTCTGCTGATGTCAAATGGCGGCTGCCACAGAGCGCCAATCTCCAGCCATCCTTGCAGCACAGTGGGGTCTCCTGCGTGACACACTGACAGTACTGCTGCATAATGGTGAAGCTGATACCAAGCCTGCTGTAATCTGTGAACACTGCAGTAGGGCGTGTGACGTCGTAGTACTGAAGCCCCTCGGTGGCCAGCTGACTGATGGTTCGTCTGACTGATGTCGTCTCGAAGATGTCCTGTAGCTGGATGTCCCAATACACTGATTTACCGGAAGGCTTCTTCAGAAGCTCCCTAAAGGGCTCCATGAGGGGGGCAATACTGAGGAAAGGCGCCACTAGCCCGAACGAAGATCTTATGTCCGTTAATGAGGGACGCTGGGGCATCTGGAAGTTGGCGATGCTGCTCGTGAGGTCCTTGCTCGGGGAGTATTCTTCCCAGAGCAGATATCCAGCGAATGACACGGTCCGTCTACAGAACCGAAACTTGTCTGGGCGAAGTGTTATGCCGTTCGTGGCACAAGTACTCAAGAACTGGTATGTATGCCAGAACGCATCAGCAACACTATGGTCATGAAGGAGTGTGTCGTCTACACACTTCAGTTTGCGAGGAATATCCGCTATCGCATCGTCGAAGCGCTTGGTGAACGCATCTTGTGCCGCGCAGTGGCCCATCGGTGTGCGGCAGTAACGAAAGCGACCCCACGATGTGATGAACGTCGTAAGTGTCTTACTGTGCTCATCTAAAGGGATCTGGTGGTAACTGGAGAAGGCATCTGCTACGGTTTTGAAGATGTGCTTGGGGACGGTGGTGATGGCCTCAAAAGGCGGGCGGGTGTGGTGCGTCTCGCGCAGACTTGCCTGGTTGAGACGTTGGAAGTCAACCGTCCGGCGTGGCCGCCCATCCTTTTTAGGGACAACCACCATGCGGGAGCACCACTCGGTAGGTTCACCCGCAGGGACCGGCTCAATGATCCCTCTTTTCACACCGTCCTCCAGCCGCCTGCGCACGTCGTCGTAGAAGTGGTGAGGGATGGACGCAGGCGAGTGCACAGCGAAGGGTTGCGCATCCTGGCATAAGTGGATGTGATGAGGGGCCCCAGTCATCGCTGGTAGGGGCATCCGGTCCACGCTGAATGCCGTATTCCCGAAGTGGTGTAGAAGCCACTCCTCCAGGAGGCCCACGTTGTCTTCAGTCAGCGCGTAGGGAGGCTGGGTAGGGGGAGTCGGTAGATGTGGTTCCTCTACGTGGACCAAGGTACTGACAGTCGCCTGCACAGCGGGGAAGCCGAGTGGCACCAGGCCCAGCGCCTTACATACATTCAGTGATAGGTACAGCTGCTGCACTCCCTCCGCGAAGTATAGGCAGGAACGGGTAGTGCGTCCGCCCACACTAAATGTGCACATGCTGCCACCCAGCACATTCAGACGTCCACCAGCAAGGTGCTTGATACTCACAGTGGTGTCTTGTAGGTCACGTTGACAGATACCGAGGTCATGCATGATCTGACGCCCTGCCATGCACACTTGGGCGCCAGTATCCGCAATAGCCAGGATCGAACGCTGCCGCACGTCACCTGGAGATGCCACAGTAACGTACAGACACGGCTGGGTGGCGAGCCGTGCCTCTGCTACCAGGGCACTGGCCACAGCATTAGTTTTCACTGGTTTCTTTGCAGATCTGCAGTGCCTTCGGAAGTGCCCTATTTTACCGCAGGCGCGGCAAGTGGCTGTTCGTGTAGGGCAAGTTGTTCTACTGGCAGGATGGCGTCCTCCGCAGTTCCCACAGTGAGCCGTTACCCGGGTTGTTGCGATGACGGCGTCGGTGGTGGGCGCGTCGTCACATAGGTCTGTGGCGACAACGGGCTCGTACTGTGCTCCTGGCGTAGCGTCTCTCCGTGCTGTCTCGTACGCTACACAGTATGTTCGTAGAATATCCACACCGCTGAACTGGGTACAAGACTGGAATAAATCACGCTTGAGGGCGGGCTCGCGGAGCCCAGCGACCAGTTTGCGTAACAGCACGTAGGTACTCACCGAGGTCATCGTGACAATGAGGGCACTGAAATGCACAGTCCATCGCCTTTTGGGAACATCTCGTGAAGTATTCCCTCACTGGTTCGCCAGGGGCTTGCACTAAGCTGAAGAACTCAGCCCAACATACTGCTTGGTTACACTCACGTGTGACCTGCTTGCCCACCATGTCCAGCGCCGCTGTAGGTGACAGCTCCTCCCACGCGCTTCGGGAATATCTGGCGTCCAGGGCCTTCTGGACGGCGGGAACACACAGCAGGCGAATGTAACATACGGCCTGTCTGTCCTTCACCTCGTTTAAGCTGAACCAGTCCTCCACGGTGCGATGCCAGGAACGGAAGTCCGCTGATGACATGTCGTGACTACATTTGCCCAAGGCACTGATGTTAAGGGCCCTGGAAGTGTGTCCACTGCACTCCGCTGTCGATGTTCCCCGTTGCAGGGCCGTGACGGCACCTTCGGGGGCGGTGCAGCAGGACTGGCTCGGAGTCGCCGCGTAGCAGGTGTGAACCGTGGGCGAGCAGGTGGGGCCATCGCCGTGTAGATATCCTACTCACTGCGCCAAGTTGGGGTGAGAACCGTGGAGGTAGAGTAGATACTCGTTAGCTGGTGACTGCAGGTTTATTTGCCAGGCCACAGGCAGGTAGGGAGCTGTATGGCGGCTCGGGCTGAACTCCCTTGACAGCCCATACGAGGCGTCGAGGTATACTACGGTCTCACCGTGAGCCCCTTTACCGAGACGCCACGTATGGGCTTCGAGCACGTTAACGGGGGAACACAAGTTAACAATGGTTAATGGTAGACACCCTAACACACACACATATATATATATATATATATATATATATATATATATATATATATATATATATATATATATATATATATATATATATATATATATATATATATATATATATATATATTAAAAATTAAAAGACGTGGCTGTACCTTAATGATAAAGAAGTGATTTACAATAATTGTGGGTGAAAATATGAAGACTGAAGAGATGTGGCAACTTGGGATTCTGAAGTATGAATTTTTTTTCAGACGAACTTGTAATCTTAAATTTGTGCCTTACCTCCCCAGTTGTGCTTAGAGTTGACCATGAGATTTGAGGCAGGTCTGGAGGTAGCTCAATGTTGAGAGTTAAACTTCAGATAAACTTAAAGATGGCCAATCGCCAAGGAACCTAAGGCCGTTTACTCAAGGTTTATCAGCCTAGTAAAGATATTCTAGATGACCTGAGTGACTCTGAACCGTCGGATACAATAGACTATACCTATAGAAGTATTATTTGGGACAAGACTTGGCAGGAGAACAGGAGAGAGCTTGAAGAACCGCACGGGAAGATTTAATGTGCTGTAGCTATTAATCAAATAATTGTATACAGTGCTATGTATTTCATTAATAGGTAATGCAGCTCTCCCGCAATTATTACCTTGCGTCTACCTGTGTCCTGGTTTTGTTATGTCTCATTTACATTCTTAGTAATATAACCCCATTCAGTTTTTTTCGTTTCGGTTAATGGTAAAGCATTTCAGGCCACGTGTTTCCTTATAATAATGACTGTGCAAGGAAGGAAAGTTCTGACATCAGTCAGCTGGATTTCCTGTCTGGCTGTGCTGGATGCTGCACTCCCACACATTCTACCTATATGCCCATGCCTCATATATTTGTGTCCACGCCGAGCCTACCCGCGTGGTCTATTTTGTCTCCACAATCTGACACCACTGTTATCCCATAAGACCTGACCATGGGAGTCAACCACACCTTTGATCCCTGGCTCGACTGTGATCTCATGTAACCGCCCAGTTGCTAACTGGGTAGGTCACCACCAATACGACAGTTCCACATCTACCCTGCTGTGGGCTGGTTGTGGTGGCTAATTCCTGGCAGGAACTCTTGCATATTCTCATTGTGCTCAGTGTACTTTTCTAATAATATAATGCTGTTGGTACTCCCACATTTGCCTACGCCATCCATACTACTCCCAAGCTATTATAATAATACTAATACATGAAAATGGTGGCAGTAGTGCCTCTGTTCGTCTGCTACCCGATCCATGCTGCCCAGCCCACGTGTTCCTTTGTTCTCCTTTTACCTCACCCTTGAGATGTTCCTGTGGTATGTAATACTTTAAATGTTCCTCAAGCCTTGCCTGCCTGTGTGATTTTTTTTTTGTTCCTCCTTGTTGTCTGCTGTCTTGCAGCTGTTCAGTGATTGACTTGTACTTTGCCTTTGAAATCCACTCATCTGACGCAAAGTTAAATCATAAGCTGTCAATAAGTACATATAATAACTTTTTGTTCTGTGCTTCTGTTGATCCTGTCCGATCTTCCAGCCCTCCATTTTCACATCGTCCTCTGTGCATTTTCAGCGGTATTATTTTATGCAGTGGTGCTATCTATTTATTTGGACATGAAATAGTGTTTTATTGGCCTGTTATTTACAGTGCATACACATGTTGTTACATATTTTACACAACTAAAACATGTCTCTATTGCATACTAATGTGCATGCATCATTGTTTTGTGCGGCAGAGGAGCATGCCTCACTTGACGTGGCCGAGCGATGTGATGTGCTTTATACAAGATGTTTATTTAACAGTGCCACATGCGTACATGTACTGCAATAAAAGTAGCAAATAGAAAATGGAAACTGACAAAAGTACTTTTAGTAGTGCCTGCACTCTTTGCTTAGGAACATGTTTTCGTCATGCAGAGCTCTCCTGAGGTTCAGTTCGACAGAAACTTGGCAACAGCTTGACTAAAAACTCTTATACAACATGGGCTATGATGAAGCATCATGAGACATGGCAATGTTGCAACAAGGCAAAAACCGCATATACGAGTACTAGGGATGGGGAACCTTTGTCCTGTAAAGGGCTATTGTCAATATCCAACTAAAAACAAGACTGAAAAGACTAAAAAGTAAGTGCTGTGACCAAAAATCACTGTAAACTATACCACATTATGCTAAACAGGATTACTAGTACTGCAAAAAAATCTTACTAGTGAAATGTGTTTACAAAATTTTTAAATGGCACTAGAAAATTTGGAATGCATTTAATTAACTTAAAAGCAACCACAATAAAACATGTCTGAGTTATATTTCCGTATATGATTAAATGCTTTAAACTCCTTCAGATATATCTAATTGGCCCAATTGTGTTTTTACGAGATGATTACCCTGCATCTATGTCCATCCCTCGTGTTCTTCATAGTGATGTTACATCAGTTATAAAGTCCTTCAAAAACAAAAAGTCTAATGCCAATGAGATTCCTGTGGCTATGATAATCAAAGAAAATTGTGAACTAAAAAGCTATCCGACTATCTATAATATTTAACCAGTCAGTCGAGCAGGATATATTTCCACAATCTATAAAACATGCCAAATTAATCCCATTATAAAAAATGACGGATAAGCTTGGTAATTACCGACAAATATCACTGCTTACCACCTTTTCTAAGATCTTTAAAAGGATAACAAAAAATTCTTACTTAACTTTCTTGAAAATAAGTCTATTATAATGCCTGAACAATTTGGTTTCTGATGAGGTATGACACGTTCCATGGATTGAAATCCTTTTTGAAAATACCTACTTTAAGACTCGCAGAAATTTTCGATGATTTCTGTAAGGCCTTCGTTACAGATCGAATGACATATTACTAAAAAATTTAAACACTTCTGCATTTAAGGTGTAATATATGAATGGTTTATGGATTATCTCTCTAACAGAACATAATACCAAGATTTTAAATCATATACAGTATCGTCACCATAAAACATGAAATATGGAGTTCCACAGGGTAGTGTAACAGGTCCTATCCTATTTTTTATTTAAATCAATCATCTTTCTCGAATATTTCGTCTACTCAAAGCAGTCTTTTTTTTTTAATGATGATTCTACCCTATACATCACTGGAGAAGACCCTACATTGGTGAATGAAACTGCCAATTTTGATAAAGAAATCTTTAAAAAATTATAATGCTTTTTAAGTGTACATAATGTAGATAACTGTTCGATATTATTGGGCACAGAATTCCAAATTTTGGGGCAAGAAAAAGATAGTGTTAGTGACAGGCTATGTTGTGGAACACAGAGATATTCACGGGTGTGGGTGGCATAATTGTGTTGTGGTAGTAAGGCTGCCATATTTTTTTATTACTTTACACATATACTCGTATGCATCAATTTGTAATTTATTGAAATTAAAAAGTTTTGAAATATTCATGGTTTTTAATAAGGATTGTATGTGATCAAAATAACCATGGTTTGAGATAATCTTAATTATTTTTTTTTCACGTGAAATAATAGAAGTAAATGTGTGGGATATGTTTTACCAAATTGGTGTGCAATACTGAAAATGTAGTAATAGATGGCCATTATACGTTATTAATAGGAGAATGCTTTGCATGAGGTTTTTACTTAGCACAGTAGTGAAATGTGTGGCTTGCATGTCATATCTTCATCAAATTTCAATCAACCAATCACGGGGGTATAATTATGCTGGAGGGAGCGTCGCCTACCATATGGCTCCACTCCTGGCAGTCACGCCTCGCAAGTCTCAATGCAGGCTCCCTTCCTGTACCAAGTAACTCTTAGCAAAAGGCATCGACTTGCCACAGCGCGCTCCCCCTTGGCCTCCATGCTGAGTTATCCCTTTCAGAGACAACCTAATAAGCAGGATTGGTTTCCGGATAGTGTGCCATATGCCCATATAGCTGCAGTTGGCGTTGACGGACTATGCTGGTAATGGGCCTTGAATCAGTCACACTGCTGATTTGACACAGTCATACCAGTGGTACCCCATGAACCTGTAAAGGTACCTAGTATGAAAGACATTAGTGCATCTCTTCAGGTCTGTGTTCAGTGTTCAGTGTCTCACAATCATAGGGTAAGACAGGTATCACCAATCACTTGAACACCCGAATCTTCGTTCGTCTCCACAGGTATCGACGACGCCAACTCATGATGAACAACTTTATAACACCGTGGGCCAGGCCAATCGGCTGTACGACTTCCTTGCTCGACCCACCGTCGCTACACACTATGCTATCAAGGTATGTGAAGTTTTCTGCGATCTAAATGTCCTTGTCACTGTACTTGTTTAATTTAGTAAGCCTCCGAACACCTGAACCTTGGTATTGAGCTAGGAAACCTTAAATCCCAAGGGCTTCGCCTCCTCCTGCTTAAAAAAACTGAAGACTATGCTTGCACAATACATCAATGGGAAGATCTTGTTCCATTTCCTTAAGAATTAAACCTAAATCATAACTCACATTATGAGCTAAAAGTACTAACCTTTTATATTTGTCTCTGATCTGTAAGTTACAGCTAGTACAATAAGCTCCTACATAGTTGTTATAACGTAAGTGATGATCATGATGGTTATTTTTGTCATTATTTGATTTAAAAGGACATTTATACAGTTCACACACGTCCTGATTCTTATATTATTGTTCATCTTTGTCTGACATAGCTATAGAATAGCTTGATAAAGCTGCTTTTAGTGTTTCGTAAGACAAGGTGACTTTATCTATAAAATGTGTTGCGGCATCTTCTCCAATATAAGTATAATGATCAAGAAGTTTATCCTCCCTATCCACAATTATAGAGCTATAAGCAACAGGTTAGTACCTATTCAATATGTGAGATCCTGTATCCCCATGAACAAGTAAACTCTCAAAATAAAAAAATAAAAACATATCATGTCTGGGGAATATGTCTTTGCAAAATCTGAAAATTTACATTTTGATCTTGAAGGAGGAGGAACCTTCTTTTGTAATGATGTGCAAAATTTTGAGTAAGAAAGTTTATCAGTATTATTTTCAAATTCTACAAAACAAATGCAACAAAAGTTATTACTCATGGAATATTTTTTTTCTTGTGAAACATTTGTAAAATGCTTTCAGATTCCGAATTAGACAACAATGTTCATTGTTTAACAACAATAAGGATACCTTTTCATGGTATCTGCTATCATCTATTATAGATGTTGTTAAATCATATCTTGATTAAATTTTGCACAAGGAATACACAAATATGGGAATGTTGTTTTTCCTTTCCAATGTATCTAAACTCTCCCAAGAAGACATTTTAGTTTCAGGTATCTTGATAACATTTCTGCATTTTGCCCAGGTATTTACATGTCTTTGCATGTTCTTAGTTATCTTGTGTTTATGTACAACTTATATGCAGTCAGACATTGCAAAATACGAACATTTTTTTTTTAAATCGTGAACTGGGAGAGGATTCAATGCCTGTTTTTTCCCTCTTACTCCTGTAAGATACTTTACATAAGCCTCAACAGCCTGGGGAACAGCATTCCTAAATATAAAAATGTCCATGCATTTAATACTATCTAAAATAAATCTACTTCCCTTAACTAAAGAAAATTCATCTTCAATATGTATCTGAACATATTCCTGAGATGAAATCAGTGTTTGTTCAATGGTATTCCTTGTCACAAACATTCTTGGAGTATGAATCAAATGAGTTCTTTGTGAGTCTTTTTTTTTTATCTATACAAAGTGGGCTTTTTCATGGGAATTTATGGGCTAAAGGACATCACCTAATGGAGGCCTCCTATTTGAAAGCCCACCCACTTTGGGACCGTTACCCTGAGTGGACGCCCAATCTCAACTCTGACCGCTGTCAGTATTCGAGCCTTTGCGCTCGGGGATCCCAAGGCCCCTAGAGCGCAAGCGGCGGCCCCCAATAATCTTCTAATTGCATCAGTTCACGTCTTAAAAGTAATGAAAGTACAAGGTAAATACCTACACATGGTGCATTTAAGCGAGACATTTCTTGGTTAATTACTCATTGAAAAATAATCTCTGAAATTTTCTAATGTCAAAACAGGATCACGTGTGTGCGACTGTGATATTGTGATTCTAACTTGAGATAAACTGATTATCTAAAGAAGTAAATGTGTGCTTAGGTTTAGGTGAGCCACTGTTTATCTGCCCAACTGTAGGCTGATCGGTAACTCCCGTGTTGAGATCATTGCTTGTCCGATAGGGGGATTCCTCCTCAGTCAATACCTGCACTAAAAAAGAAATAAATTAATTAAAAGAATTGTAAAATATAATAATGATAATAATAATAATAATAATAATAATAATAATAATAATAATAATAATGATAATAATAATAATAATAATAATAATAATAATAATAATAATAATAATAATAATAATAATAATGAATTAACTCACCTGGGGAAATATTTGCAGATGAATTAATATTGCTTGTAGAAGCTTGACTAGTTGATGCATGAGAGGACAAATCAATGTCTCTCTGCTTCTGCATAAAGGAAGGCGTGGTATCGGGCCTCCTCAATTTCTTTGTAGAACCACCTGCACCACCTGCAACAATAAAGGCGTTTTCAGTGGCGTCCATCCCAACCGCCCTACACCTGAACGCCTTCCACAGCACGACCGGTGAAACCAGGACGCATGTGCTGAAGGCTGCGAAAAAGGTGCCAACATTTCCAGTTTTAAATCAACAAAAACTTCTATTCTGAGGCGCATGAAGATATGTTACGTTAAACCCCCTTTCTTTGCACCCTCTCTCGGCCCCCAGCACCACGTCTCAGGCCACAGGGTTCACACAGGCCTCCCGGGTGCACAAGCAGGGCACAGGGCACAGGGTTTTGCGTAACTTCCACACGGCTCGGATGGGCAAATGTAGCGAAGTGTACCTATAGCAGTTCAAAATGGGGGACAAAGCAGACACACAGTTCACTTTGGCTAGTTTACTCAGCAAGCAGTACACGTAAAACGGGGGACCGTGTGACATAATGCCTCACACAATGACAAAGGCGCGCTCGGCAAGGCGACACACAGCAAGGCGGCAGCTCGGGCCCCCTCACACCTCACACCTCTTTCACGGCCTCCCAGCAGGCTTCTACAATGTCAACTAGGCACACACAGTCCTGGCATACACACTGCCAACGCACAGGCACTATTACATGACAGTCAGAATATATCTGTCCAGGAACGAGAGGAAGCGATGCAGCACTCTCACGCGGCTCTTCCCTCTGTCCTCCTCACTGGGCCCCAACTCTCCTCTCTCTGCTCACTCTCCCTGCCTGTGGCCGGGCAACAACTATCTTCTGACTCGTCAAAATCCCCTCCCCTTTGTCTAGACTCAAGTCCGCCACCCACATAGACACACATACCCACGGATTCGTGGATTCGTAACAATAGTAATGATAACGATAGTAGTAGTAGTAGTAGTAGTAGTAGTAGTAGTAGTAGTAGTAGTAGTAGTAGTAGTAGTAGTAATAATAATAATAATAATAATAATAATAATAATAATAATAATAATGATGATGATGATGATGATGATGATGATGATGATGATGATGATGATGATGATGATGATGATGATAATAATAATAATAATAATAATAACAATAATAATAATAATAATGATAATAATAACAATAATAATAACAATATTATTATTATGATCATCATTATTATCATTAGTTTAAAAATTCAAACTTACTTTGAAAACATATTTGTTGGTGGAACTGCTGACTGTTATTATTAAGATATTTTCCGCAATTATGACACTGAATAAAATAATGAAATTTTAAGCTCAATTTTCCAAGACACTTTGGACAACGTCAAATGTAACGCACCATTACAGAAAAAATGTGTAATATGAAGCTCCTCAGAATATATACCAAAGTCAGTGGTTTTTATCTGGTTGAAGAAGGATTTTCCAGGTGAATCAGATCCTAACTCCAAGTTAAAGAAATTTAGAATACATACAACTGTGTATAACACCTCACTGTAGTAACATAATATTTCACACAATACTAACCAGTCTTTGTATTTCAAAATACCTTATCTAGTTTTATAGACTTACCTGATGATCCATCGGGGAAGTGGGGGTTTAAAGATGCCTTTCCCAGCTTCCGCATACTTCCCATTCACCCCTCAGGCATGTAACCATCCACCGGTGGTCTTGTGACATAATTAAAAGGTAAATAACTATGAAAGAAGTATCAAATTGCCAGGCCTACCTATGGTCCATGGGCACGTGGGCACTTTCCCCTCCACCCGCCCCTTTCCGGGGGTAACCACCGAAGTCCTCCGACACTCACCCCTCAAAAAGTAAGCTGGCAGGTGGGGATTTTTAATCAAGTCATGGGGATTTTGTGACATAAGTAGAAGGTAATAATAATAAAACAAGTATCAAGTTGCCAGGGTTACCTAGGGCTTCTTGGAGGGAGGGGAGGGAGAGTTAGTCCCCCTGGAAACATAAGTGCCATCTCAGCTCAAGGTGAGCCTGGGTGGCGCTTGTACAACTACTGGCCTATTATTGCCTCTCGCATCTGAGTCTGCCATGGTACTTCTGCACCTTGCAACCTCGCTAGCCAAACTATCCCACAACTCCGGACACCAGTGTTACGCTGGCTACCGTCCTCACAGCCTTCACTTCCGTGTCAGGGACTCACTTACCACAGCGGCAGCCCCAGGAGAGCACAGGACGGGTCGGCAGCAGACGCATGGATAATTCTTGGTGAAGATTCGTGGCTAGCAAGGGGAAACAAGGTGCAGACACACACAACAGACTCACTCAGAGAGGCAGGGTAACAGGGAAAGGCTTGGCACAACTTCCTTAGTTTGCTGACAGAATCTAACCTAATAACTTAAATTAATAAATTAGAACTGATTTTTACAAGAAACCATTACCATTTTTAAATTATTCATGGCTTATGTGATATATAGAGTAGGTAATTACATTAGAAATTAGCAACTGTGAAAGTGTGCTTATTAGCCATGACTTTATGACAAGAAGTTGTACTGGACATCAGGCTTGGTTAATGCTGCTGACTTTTGAATTAGTCACTATTCCTCACTCCTAAGAGGGTTAGACTCTCCAAGGCAGGGTTAGCATTGAAAAAGAAAACATCTCACCCCAGAAAGGAGTAAAAGTTTGAGGGAATGTTTTTAAGGGATTTAAAATATATTTGGCAAGGAAAAGAAAATGTAAATAAATTGCATAGATGATATTATCATCTATGCAATTTATTTACATTTTCTTTTCCTTGCCAAATATATTTTAAATCCCTTAAAAACATTCCCTCAAACTTTTACTCCTTTCTGGGGTGAGATGTTTTCTTTTTCAATGCTAACCCTGCCTTGGAGAGTCTAACCCTCTTAGGAGTGAGGAATAGTGACTAACACTTACTAATACTAACAAATATTAACAAGTTTGATATTATCAAACTTGTTTTCTTTGATTTCCTGACTTTTTGTTTCTCATGTGGCCTAATTGCTGATTTCCTCACTAAGGACTTGGAAAGACTGACCCTATGATAAGGACTTTGTTTTGTTTAATACTTGGAGCTTTCGATGGTAATATGTAGTAAACTGATTATGATATCGATTTACATTCAAGCCCCACTCCCCAAATAAAAAAAAAACACTTCCTTTTATCATATTATATTTTGTTCTTTGCATTGATTTATTCATACTTTTTAGTGTCTAAAATTTCTCTCACTCTCTGGTCTAATTCTTCTTGCTCGTGCTCTGAGGGCTTGTATCATAACAGTGGATGGTGGTGGTGGTGGTCCAGCGGGTGATGATCGTGGAGATGATCTTGGAGGTGCGACAGGAGCAACGACGGTGTGTGTAGGTGAGGGGTTAAATGATGGAGGGACACCAGGGTCCTGTTCAACAGCTGGCAATGGCTCCTGGCTATCAGCTGTGCCCTCCAGATGTCACACATGAATCTATAAAGTGTAAGAAGGAGTTTAGTAATAGGGGAGCGCCTGTGGCGGTATTTGGGATCAAATACTAGGGGGTAAGAAAAACAAATATTGTGGGTGTTGCTTGTCCTATTACATTTTCCTACAGTTTAAATAACACAGGCAATATACCCATTAACCATTAATGCACAACATGCCAAAGAAGGCGTTATACCACTAGTGATTGCTTGTTATTCAGTACTCACGTTTATTGAGACATTTCTGCCGCGTTGTCCTTTGAACTGGGAGAAGTGGAGCGAGAGAGAGTCAAGAGACGACTGACGCCCAGTGGCGGCTTGCATAGCTGTGAGGCTGTGTTCGTTCGTCCCAAGTTTTCAGAGCACCACCATAAAAAAATATAACCAAATCTTCCACATTATTGTTATAAACCTATTTCATGAGCAAGCAACATAGCGAGACTGAGGTGGTTTGGTCATGTCCGGAGGAGGGATGAAGAATATGTGGGAAGGAAGATGCTGGAAATGGATCTGCCAGGCAGGAGGAGGAGGGGGAGACCAAAGAGAAGATTTATGGACGCAGTGAAGGAGGACATGCAGATGATGGGGGCAGTAGAAGAAGAGGTGCAAGACAGAGCGAGGTGGAGACGAGTGATCCGCTGTGGCGACCCCTAAATGGGAATAGCCGAAAGAAGAAGTTGGTAATTTTGATAATCAAATCTTTGCGGAAAACAAGTTTTTCTATATGAATACATAGATACCTAGAGGAAAAATGCATACCTCCTCGCGAAGCATTTTACAGTGAATGAAAAGGGTCATATATTATTACTGTACATTATTTACATGCTCTTTAAGTGTGTAAAATTTTCAAATGTGAAACTATTACCTTTGCCTATATCTAAAAACTGATTGTGGTTTACAAATCTTTTAGCTTTAATAGTTGGCTTAAGTCTTTTAAGACTGAAATAGAGTTCATATCATTAATCAATTTGATTCAGAGAAATATTGGAGGTGGATTTACAAATGTTATAAGACGATGGATGAAAGCAGATAACAAATATATCAATCCTGCTTTTGATACCAAAAAAAAAAAAAAAAAAAAAAAAAAAAAAAAATCGAACTATATCCTATATCTAGATTTCAATAGTCTGTATGCATCTGTAATGTGTGACCTATAAGCAACATAAGTAAGCTTTGTGAAGCAGAAATGAATGAATTAGTTTTCCACATGGTGATGTATGTTACTGGACATTATGTAACACTAAACAGGTATCAGCTGAGGTGGCATACCTGACAGATGATTTCCCATCGGAAAATCAGTGTTGATGATTTATCACCTTATTCAAAAGAGGTACTAAAAGGGGAGGGAAGAAATTACCCACGTAGCACGACAAAACTTGTAGATTCTCATTCAGCAAACAAAGACTATTTGATTGCACTTCCTTTCCTACAGATCTTTCTAAAACATGGACTAGAAATGGATGAAGTACTTTCCATATCCAGACAAATACGAAAATAGTAAAAAAAGTTATCCCTCATAAGTCAATAATTAGACAACTAGCTTAACAAAAAAACACCATTGAAAAAAAAAAAGAAAGAAAATCCTTGTATCTATTAGTGGTGGCTCGATATTAAGTGTTTTGCTATCGATAGCAGTGTCTTTATTTAGTAAATTATTTAAATAACGCAGGTCAAAGAATATTGTTTTGTACCCAAATCACAGATAGAAGCGAAGCTACCCTCACACATAGAAACAAAGCTACCCTCACGGGTAGAAGCAGCACCTCCATTATCAAGGGAAAGCATCCCAACTTTCGTAACAAAATCCGATGTTGATACTAAAACTTTTAATGAAACTATGAAAGTATTATTAAAACCAGCTAAATTTCAATATGCAGATGGGATCTTGTCATATAACAGAAACACCCTCTGATTCATTGGGATACTAATGGAAATTTGATGTCTCCCATTCGTAATGTGAATATCGTTGATATCATTCGATACTGGGAAGGCATAAAATAATAACTTTGATCCTAGTAAAATTCCTGACTTACGATTGATGACTAAGCTTGTATCCTTACTAGAATCTTATATTAAAAATCCTGATCCTCTCAAGAACTAAAAATATTAAATGGCATCCTTATTAAAATCACTTATCATTTAAACAATTATTCATTGCTATGACGAGTGTCACATTAAGGAGTTAAGGGAATCCTGTCTTGCGCACGCAATCATGCGTCACAGGGTAACGATTATTGATTCTTTTTTTCATTGCGAATTTATCAGAAGAGTATTACAAACAAGATATTGAGTTGGATAAAAGTGTTATAACCTTAAGTTTCTATGAAAAACAAAATCAAATCCAGTATTATCGTCGGAATTATCATGTTTTAAAGAAATTACTCTGACACTGAGCTTCATATCAGAGAAAACATTGTTGGACAGACTGACCAAAAAAAATTACCAGATCTTCAAAAAGATGAATGGCATCAAGAAGCTCCGTTGTTGGGGCTTCCTTCCTCACCCATAAAAGGGGGAGGTGCTACCTCCTTTCTTCAGTCACATAGCTCGGCAATGGAAGGTGGATTTCTCACGTACAGCTTTGGTGAAAGAACCAGTGACAAGTACTATAGGGACAAAGTGGCATTGTGTCATATTGTCAATGCCATTGCTTGCAATAATTACGGAATTTCTAGCTCCATTGCAAAAGAATATCTATACGGGAACATATGAAAATCGTGTTAGACTCTACGATCTAAATCGAGCAAGTTTCATGCAGTGATGAAGTGGGTTGTACAAGAATCTTTAAAAAGAATAACAAGCTCTTCATCATATGTTTGGTGGCTCATTATGCCCCAGGCCAATCAACTGACTTGAGTCAACAGAAACTAGAGAAAATGGAGAAGTCTACGGATATTCTCTACGTGGCAGGAATGAAACAAGACTGCCATAAGAATCGTATGATTAATCTGAACAAGTGTATTGTTAAATTAGCAGAGGCAAGTCCCTACATGGATATAACACGTATATACTATGTAGCAGCTGAGTGGCAATGTTTGGGAGAAAAATTTTTCTTTATTTTAAAATGCTTAGTAAAATATGTACTGTGAACAAAATTTAGTTGATTATTCTGAAGAAGAAGAACAATCCTTTAGATGAGTGGGAACTTTCTACATCGCAACAACAACAACAGGCTCTCCAAATACAGCAACAAGAGATTCCTGTAATTCAACTTGACCAGCAAGAAGAGATTCCTGTAATTCAACTTGAGAAGGAAGTGGAACAGCAACAAGAGATTCCTGTAATTAAAGGAAAAGAAATTTCTGCAACAGAAGAACATTACCGGGTACAGCAGCAAACTTTCCCCTGCCTGAACTAGATAGCGATATATGACTTTATGAGTGACCTTCTACCTAATAATCTATACCACCACCACCACCACCACCACCAACAACAACAACAATATCCTGAAATCTAGCATAGTATGCAGAAACATAAACGAGGTCGAAAGGATCCAAGGAAACGTTCCAAGGAGGAAGAGGAGGAGGATGGACAGTTCAAGAAACAAAAGAAAAGAAGTCGGGTTCAGTGATAAAGTTATTACACATGGCTTGACTGTTTACACTTTTGCAAGTAGACAAGCCAGAAATGGTATTATCATATTCAATCTTAAGTACATAGAATAATGTTTATGTTTGAAATCTTGTATTACTAAAATGATAACATTGTAAGCAAAATAACTGAAATAAATAATATATTTGTTTTCTTCACATCCTTCAGATTACATACAAAGAAAGGACACAGAAAATTACATAATCAATGATATTGAGGTAGATAAAGTGTATAACATAAGAACAAGCATTTCAAGTGTCGTTGCTATGCCTCTGGCCATTTGAAAAAGTGGGCCATGGCCACCAGGATGTACCGGTTACCTCTGGGCGTACACGGCAGTGGCCCCCGCGATATTTTCTGCTACTGTGGGCCGCTGTGGTACAGTGGAACCGCTTACGCTCTGGGGGCCCTGGGATCCCCAAGCGCATAGGTTCTAGTACTGACTACGGTCTGAGTCGAAATTGGGCGTCCACTTGGGGTAACGACCCTCTAGTAGGTGGGCTTTCAGATAAGAGGCCTCCATTAGGTGCTTTCTTTTAGCCCATAAATTCCCATGAAAATGTCTACTTTGTATAGATAAAAAAAAAGAAAACAAAAAACAAACAAACAAACAACCTCCAACGGTGCTCAGGTGCGCCGCGCCGGCCCCTTCTTGGCGGCGCAAATATAGCAGTTTGCACCATTCCTCCACATCCCGTCTCATGCAGATCCAGTACAGGCGTTGGCGCATACGGCACAGTCTTATTGCGTCCCAGGTGCCCACCAGAGACGCCAGCATGAGCTTCCTGTAGCATCTCGGCCCGCAGGGAGGGATGGACTACCAGCAACCACGTGCGCTCCTGTGTCGCTGCATCCTCCCAGCCCTTCTGGAACACGCCATCTTGTACGCGCAGCGTCTTCCACTGTTCCACCAAGGCCTTGGTAGTAGGGCTTTCCGGGGACAATTCCTCCTCGAACGGATATTCGCCTTCCTCTATTCACCTTAACACCGGAGCGATGTCAGGGTCTGCATGCTGAGCATCTTACCACAGCTGGCTGGTCTCTCTCGGTCCGCCTTCTAACCGTACTCCCTGACAACTGACTACTTCTAAGCGCGAGCAGTGTGAGCATCCCATGTCACACGACCGACAACTCATTCTGTCCGCATTGCTATGGTTACGTCCGGGGCAATGCACCACCCGGTAGTTGTACTCCTCCATGTCCACCACCAGGGGATACGGGTGGCCATCCATTGCGCCTCACACTCGAACCACCAGCGCAGCAACATCGCGGCGGCACTTTACACAGATCAGGCCCGGGGACGATTTCCCTGGACATTGGGCCGACCTCCCAGCCTGTTTACATTTCCCCCCCCATCATGACGTCCTTCAGCTGCCAACAGATAGCGCGGCGATGCCCCCGTCGTCCACAATTCTCGCAGCAGACCCTGGTAGGAGAACTTGCTAGCCCTTCCTCCGGCGAGCGCGTTCTCCACTCACCTCGGCAGTCACTGCGACGATGGCCACGTTGCCACACTTCCAGCAGGAGCCACTGAACACACCCGAGCTGGTGCGACTCCTCCTCCCCTGCTGTACTTGCACGTGAAGAACTGGTATGTGGCGGCGTGGCGGATTCTGGGTAGCGAAGTGGCGATGTGGCGTCATAGCGACGCCTGAGGTGCACAGGAAGGCCTCGAATTGCATGGCCCTCACTAATGTCTGCTGCATATCTGCTGGGTGCGCCTGTTTCACATTAATCTGCACCTGCTGATCCTCCAGTGCGTTTATGAAGGGATCCTGGGACAGTACCGTCACCATCTCCTCTGGAGCCACTGGATATACATGACGGACCAGTGACTCCACCACCTGGGCCAGCTGTGGAAGAGACTCACCCGGCTGACGTGTTCTGCCCCTCAGCTGCTCCCTGCACACCTTGGCTTGGAATTCACTTCCGAAGGGCTTCCTTAACGCCTAAACCACCGCAGTGTACGTTGAGCGTTGCCTCGCCATCATGTGGGCCAGGATTTCCAGCGCTTGCCCGCACAGACTTGTCACTAGTTGCAGGGCTTTCTCTTGAGCGCTCCAGCCCTGTCCTTAGGCGAGCAGCTCAAACTGCGCGTCTTATGCCTCCCAAGCCACTGGTTCACCAAACTCTGCTATTTCATGCGGGACAGACTCTACTTGGCATCAACCGCTTCAGGACCTCCAGCTACCACCCGCAGCCGAACGGCATGGTCGAGCGATTCCACCGCCAGCTAAAGGCCTCACTGACAGCTTCTTCACCCTGTCGTGAGAGGTGGGTGGACACCTTGCCCTTCACACTCCTCGGCATCAGGACTGCCCTGAAGGAGGACCTCCAGCACTCCTCTGCTGAGCTGGTGTATGGATCCAACCTCCGGTTGCCAGGCGAACTCCTCACCAGCCAACCTGTCCTCGCGCCCAGCAGTGTCCAGGACTTCGCAGCTACCCTCAAAGAGTCCTTGGCGAGACTTCGGCCGGTGCAGCCATGCACGCCGAAAAATGCCGCAGTCTTCACCAGCCAGGACCTTGACAGCTGCTCCCACGTCTTCCTCCGAGTCGACAGCGTCAGGCGGCCCCTCCAGCAACCTTTTACCAGGGCCCCTTCAAAGTCCTCCGTCGAACTCGGAAGACGTTTACCCTGGACGTCAATGGCGCCACCCAGTCTGTCGCGGTAGACAGGGTGAAACCTACCTACCTGCTCCAGGACGTCTCCTCGCCTGCGACCACCGCTGCCACACCTGCCACCGTCTCGTGCACCTCGACGGATCCTACTGTGCACACAAGAAAAGTTTCGTTTCTCCTCCCTCGAAACTAGGGGGGGAGTATTGTAGTGTGCAATTCAATCTAGTCTTGTGTGCCCTCAACTTCCACCATTCTCTACTCACGTTCTCTATTACTCTCTCTACACATTTTATTTTCTCCACCTAGAAACACCGATTATTTCTACTCTACACACTTATCCCATTCTTTTGGCACATGAATCCGGACTCTCCAGGGACCGGCACTAAAGTGGGCTTTTTTGTTTTATTTTTGTTGCCCTTGGCCGCCTCCCTTCTACATAAAAAAAAAAAATGATAGGTAGGAATTCATTGTATTTATATATGCAAATACAATCTGATGTAACATCTCTATAAGATGGGGCAATGCTTCAGAAATGCTGACACAACTCTGTCCTCGGCAAGGAGTTGCATGTGTTTATATATATATAACTAGGCATTTCAGTTGTTATTGTATCCATTGGATGTTCCATTTATCAAAATAAAATAATATAAACTCTCTAAGTAGGACGCAGTTTATAAGACATCACTATATGAGAGAAAATAATGTACTTGAACACTGAGGCATCACACACACACACACACACACACACACCCATCCCTGCATCACATGACCCAATGCCTCCGAGTCAGCAGTTTCCTGCGGCGTGAGGCCCGGCGGGCCGCACAAGGAGTGAAGAAATCGAGCTGCGGTGCACAAGGAGTGAAGAAATCGAGCTGCGGTGTGAGGCGGTTGGGGGAGACCCTAAGACCGGCACAAGTGACGGCCTTAGCTGAGCGCCCTTTGCCTCTCTCTTGTAAGGGCTAGTGTCCACAAACGTATCCTGGACGGATACGCCGTGTTTAGTCCGTTAAGGGACAAGCTGGCCCGAGAGGTATTCCGTTGGTCCCATACCCATAAGAACTTATGAGCGATATTGCCTTCTCTTAAGGGATCGGATACGACAGTTTACATCTGCCACTCTCTCTCTCTGTTTATTGCCAGTATTTCTACAAGGTCGATGTGTGCTGCGACACACCCAACAATTTACATTAACAAAATATATATACATATTGTTACGTTTTCCCCCCTTTTTCTTCTTCTTCACACCCTCTCTCTGCCCTCAGCAGTACGTCTCAGGCCACAGGGTTCACACAGGCCTCCCAGGTGCACAAGCAGGGCAACAGGGCATAGGGAGGTTGCGTAACTTCCACACGGTTCGGATGGGCAAGTGTAGCGAAGTGTACCTATAGCAGCTCAAAATGGGGGACAAAGCAAACACACAGAGTTCACTTTGGCTAGTTTACTCAGCCAGCACTACAGGTAACACGGGGGACCGTGACACGCCTCACACGATGACAAAG
>CM035196.1:20391513-20409182 GCA_020233015.1 Callinectes sapidus
GTACCATTCCCCCTGACGGGAAGAAGGGGTTGGTCGTCCCTATCTGGAAGGGAAAAGGGGACCGTCAAGACTGCAGCAACTACCCGTGGAATAACGCTGCTCAGCGTACCAGGCAAGGTGCTTGCCCATTTGCTGCTGACACGGATCCGCACTCACCTGCTGAAGCATCAAAGACCTGAACAGTCAGGGTTCACGCCCGGTAAGTCAACAACTGACCGTATCCTAGTGCTTCGCGTACTAGTGGAGCGCCGTCGTGAGTTTCGACAGGGAATGCTTGCAGCCTATGTCGATCTCAAGAAGGCGTTTGACTCAGTGCATCGAGAGACACTCTGGGATCTTCTGCGTCTCCGTGGGATTCCTGCAAGGATTATTGGTCTATTAACTGGCCTGTACTCCGGGACTGTAAGTGCTGTGGAGTGTGGAGGAGGCGAGTCCAGCTTCTTCCCTGTGAATACAGGTGTGAGGCAGGGCTGTGTGCTTGCTCCATCACTTTTCAATACATGCATGGATTGGGTACTAGGCAGAGCCCAAAGAACAAAGAGAACAAAATCATTGTGGAGCATCTGTCGGCAACACTGAGATTACAGATCTTGTTTTTGCTGATGATGCAGCAATCTTCGCTGAGTCACTGGAGGTTCTGGTAATGGCTCTAGAGGCACTGCACGAGGAGGTGAAGCCCTTGGGACTTAAGGTTTCCTGGGCCAAGACCAAGGTTCAGGTGTTTGGAGGCGTGCTGGATGAAAAAGTACAGTCTGTCCATGCGTGTGGCGAGGACATTGAGATCTTGAAAAATTTCACATACCTTGGTAGTGTAGTACATAACGATGGTGGGTCGAGCCAAGAAGTCACACGGCAGATTGGCCTGGCCCACGGCATTATGAATTCGCTCAACACGAGTATTTGGCGTTGTCGATACCTGTGCAGACTGACAAAGATTCGGATCTTCCAAGTCGCTGGTGATCCCTGTCATACTCTATGGTTGTGAGACATGGACGCTGAACACCGACCTGAAGAGGCGAATTGATGTCTTTGGTACTAGATGCCTTCGCAGGATCATGGGATACCGCTGGTATGACTTTGTGTCAAATCAGCGATTGTTCCACGACACCGATTCGAGGCCTATTACTAGCATAGTCCGTCAGCGCCAACTGCGGCTATCTGGGCATGTGGCGCGATACCCGGAAGCCGACCCTGCTTGTCGGGTTGTTTCCGTAAGGGATAACCCAACCTGGAGGAGGCCTAGAGGACGCCCACAGAACTCGTGGCTGCGGCAAGTCGATGCCTCCTGCTGGGAGTTACTCGGTATAAGAAGGGAGCCTGCATGGGGACTCGCGAGGCGTGACCGCCAGGAGTGGCGCCGTAGGGTAGGCGAGGCAACGCGCTCCCCGGCGTATACCCCCCATGATTGATTGATTGATTGATTGATTGTATAAGAGGGAAAAAAATAGTTAACCCATGACACCGATGCCGCAGTGCGGCGGAGGGGAGGGAAGGAACAGGAACAAGGCGAGTGGCTCCCCCAACACACAATTCCCACCTTAATTTCTAACAAAACAAAGCAAAACATAAAACATGTATATGAAATATTTTTAACTTGGAATTACCTAAAATATTCTATCCTTAAAGTACAGTACTGTATGTAGCTTAACTCACGGAACACACTGTATATTGTAACAGAGCAGGTCTGTGCGTAGACAGGGCCAGCGGAATCGCATTTACGCAGAAGCGTTCAGTTAGGAAAGAGAAGGCAGTCGGGAAGGATGTTTGTCACTTTTGCTCCCCGATCAGACCCGTTTTGTGCCTGTTCTGTGGCTTGGCTATAGAATGGGGTGTATGGCTATTGAGCGACCTAATTAACGTAAAGAGGAATATTTTAATGGTTTGTCAGGAAGCCCCTGCCCTATTAGATGAAAGCCAAGCTCAGTTTTGAATATATGCTAGGCCGTTAGAAATGGTCTCGTGTCCCCTGGATTACTCTCTCACTCACGACAGGATTTGGAGGCTGACCGGGGATATAAATACAACACTATTATTTACCTCAAGGGTGCTGTTTTGGGGAATGTTTTTGGTGGTGTATGTGTATTTGAATTATTTTATGTACTGCATCTAAAAGCTCCTCCACTCTGGGATTGGGCAGGCAGTGGGTCATGGAATATTCGTCTCGCCTTCCATATAATGTAGGTTTCAAGTTAACTTTAAGATAATATGGGACATAAGAAATCAACAAAAGAGGAAAGTTCCAGCACGCTATACAAATAATGGTGAAATTGTTGTAAAGTTAAAAACACTGAAATCGGAAACACATCACTGATGCAACTCGCTTATTTCTTAGATTATTAGCCAGTATTCAAGGGTGCTGTAAATACTCATATATACCTAATGTAAAACTATTACAATAAGGATTTTTACAATCCAGTTTCCATATTACTATTGTACAATTGTCACTGTTATTATTAGCAGCTACTCCAAAGTTATTACTTTTCTGGACTAATGATGCCATTACAATAATTGTAATGAGTGTCTGCTCAATATTGCTTGTGTAGTTTGATTTGGCTATATTGCTCCTCCTCCTCCTCCTCCTCCTCCTCCTCCTCCTCCTCCTCCTCCTCCTACTACTACTACTACTACTACTACTACTATTCCATTTACTTTTTTTTCTCTGTATATCTGGAGGGGCATAGTTATCCTTATTTACGTCTAATTTGTATTATTTACTGTATTTAATAATTCTAGTGTATGTACTGTATTAAGTTCTTATTAGCCTTTATACTGGACATGGAAAATCTATATAATTCTCTACATGATCGTCAATTTTCTCCTAAAGCTTAAAATATGTTCGAAAAAATTTCAGGTCAGCGATATATTAATTCATTTTCTTGAATCTTTAATCTCTAGGACTACATAACAGCTAGAGAGTAAATTTGTTGTAACAACTACCTTAATATTATACACATTGATATTTGATCACATGTTGAAATATTTTTTTGTCTGCTAAAATCACCAGATATAATTGCTTTTGCTGAGACTTGGCTTCAAGAACACAACAAACATCTTTATTCATTGGAAGGTTATAAGTCATATCACTTAGTAAGAACTGAAAGATAACACGGGGATGACCATCTTAATTAATAATATGCCAAAGACAGTTATTGAAATAGTTTTGTTACATTAATGAATATATTGAAATTTGCTTTTTTAAATCAACATTGGGCACTTCAAATTTAATTTGCTATTTAAAGGCCTAATTTTAAGCATGTAGGTGTCAATGAATTTACGTTCATCATAAATGAGTTGTTCAATAACGACAATTTAAAACTTGTTACATTTGTACTTATAAGAACTTAAGTATTTTGTTAGAATTCTCTACTTATGTTTGTACTAATCTTTTCTTAATTCTGTGTCATCTTTAGATTATTTACCCTACATATCCACTCCCTTTTTTTTACGGTACTCCTGAGCTTTGTTAATTAATTAACCTTCTCTGCTTGATCAAATCTGGATCAATTATTACACCTCCCACTCTATCGGGTATCTTTATATCTGTATGTGTATGTATCTTTAAATCCCTGTATGCTTTAAAATCAATCAGCAGCCTAGACATTATATTAAACATTAATTTTGGAGTCTTCAATACTAATAATCACAATTTATTTACCAATTATTTTCATATGACGAACTGGGAAAAACTACTTAATCTAGAAAATGCCAAAGATAATTTCGATCTCATATAAAAGTTTATGAAATTTACAATGAAAATTTCCAAATGTAAATAAAACAAGTTACTGATAAACGATTTCGTACTTGGCTTACAAAGGAAATAACATAAATGTAACATTTAAGATGTATTAACTTACAATCTTACTATCAATATAGAAATAATCTTACATAAATTATTCCAAATGTTAAATGAACGATTACTTTAACATATGTATAAACTTTCGTAATAATGGCAAAAGATGTGGCTATCAATGAATGAAATAAAAGGTAATACATTCAAAATCAGCAATATTAAGTCCTGCAATGTAACAATTCAATATTGTAGGACAAGTACATTTTACATACGCAGATGGGTTTCCCTCCTTCTCCAGAGGGTGAAGGTTTTTTTTTTTTTTTTTCCCTCCCTTGTGAGGGCATGCCAGGTACAGGGATATTAACCTTTTAAGTGTTACATTAGTTTACATGTAGGGTACCCCCAGAGGTTGGAAAAAATCGGAATTTTTTTCTTAGTCCAAACAACCCTAAATGAGCCAAATAACAAAATGAAAACATTTATAGGGATCAGCGCGCCATTTTTAAATCCCCGCGCTAGGCTACTAAACCGATAATTCCCCGCTCCCGCTGTTGTCACACCATCTCCCTTCGCTTCTGATGAGCTTCATACACTGTCTTCCACCATATTTCACATGCACCCATTAGCTTATTCTGAAATACTATATACACAAACTGAATAAACACATTTTCAAACCAAAATCATACATTTAACAAATACATCCTATGGCAATCATATGAGCTGCACCGTGAACATGCCTGCACTTGCTTACATTATTTCCACACAACCTTTTTTCTCTTACGCTATTTCTATTTACAGATTTCACGTTGTTTAGTATTGATGGTTCTTAGAACCGTATCAGTATGTGACATTCTTCAAAACAGGGCTCCACGCAAAGAGCAATGTCACATTCTCTGCGGTGGTAGGGCGTGTCTCGCCGCCGATGCTACCGGCATGTTGTTTTTTACACGCGTAGCAAGCTCTTTGCAGACGTTTTTTTCTTTGATTGAAGTGGTGCATCCAGGGTCATTTTGAAGTGGCGTACAATAAGGCGTGTAGGGTCGCCAGAAGCCGAATGACGACCCGGTGAAGGCCGCTCAACAGTATGTTCGCTTAGGGGCTGACGAATTCCTTCTACAACATTTTTTTCTAGTTTACACTTCTTTCTTGAATTTATAATGTGGATTATATGTGGAGTCAACATGGCAAGGTTAAAAAGATGGAAAAAAGAACTTCTTATACCATTTCAGTGTTTTGCGAGCACAATCGGTGGAGAAAATCATTGCATCTGAGTTGTCCATAAGTCGCATGTTTATGTTGTAATCAGTAACACACTCAGGCTTCATGATTGGTTGACTTGTAACTGGGTCCCTGTTCACGCTCTCAACCACTGAGAGATTGTGAATGGTAGAGAGGAGTGACACTTCACATTTGTCTTTCCAAACAACAGCAAGAATGTTCTTTGCTTGTTTGTGGACTACGTTACCTCTGGCTGCTAGAGGAGTAATTACTGGCATGTTCTTCCTTCGCCTCCTTACAGTCCCACAGACTCTGTCTGCCTTGAGAGGAGAAACTCAAATAGTTTATGTGATGAATATCAGTTATCCATGAACAATACATGATTTTTGTCCAGATATGGTTCCATGAGGGTCTGCACTACGGCCCCAGACAGCCCAAGGCTTGTGTCATGTGTCACCTATGTATCTTTTCCGTGTAGATGAAAATATTTTAAACAAAGCCTGACTTACAGTCACAGATACAAACCAGCTTCAGTGCAAACCTGTGGCTTTTTGAGGGAATATATTGACAAAAAGAAATATTCCCTCGTTGCAAAATCAGGCTCTCATCAATTACCACACTCTTGTATGGATAAAACACTTTCTTGAACTTTCCCCTCAGATAGTCATACACAGCTTGAATTTTTCCTACAAAGTTGGTAATATATCCCTAGAGGTTATCAAAGAAATGTAGAATGTTTACAAAACGATACACAGACATAGGTTTGTTGAAGATTGGCGTCTGAATGAGGGGATCTGTGCTCCAATAGTCTTAGTAGTTTTTCTTCTTGATAACCCCCATGAGCATAACCAGGGAAAGAAACACTTTCATCTCATTCACATCAACATCATACCGCTGAGGATTACGGGAATGTGGAGTCAAATCTTTACCACCTTGAATGAAATGAAAGTAACGGTTTGATTCTTCCACAATTATGTTTATTATTTTATCATTCCAAAAATAAATGAAGTTCCCTGTATTGTTTACACTGAAATCAGCAGCTACCCTTATCTCTGATCCTGACTCATCCAAATTAAAGTACTGTGGCTGGTACGAGTTAGTGTCTCCATCATGCAACTGCCACCTCTTTGAATAAAGTTGATTTACACCAGTCGTCCTCATTCTCTGAGAACGACTACGTATATTCACACGTGAAGCACGCAGAGTAGGGCGCGTGTACATAAATTCTTTGTCCCCGACCATGTGAGCGCATGGTGGCACCACGCCACCTGACGCAACTCACCTGTGGACAAACAAGCACCGGCCGAAGGGGGCTCAGCAAACAAAGGTGAAATGTCGAGGTCATTCACCTCATTCCCTTGGGTAGAGGTTTGGGGTTGGGGATCCTCTGGAGTGGAAACTCTACGTGTCATGCTCCGAGTTACAGCGCGAAACGGGAAAATTTGGGACATATCTGCCTCCAGTTGCTTTAAATATGAAGGGGTACTCGACACTTCCTGCAATATCGGGGGAGGGGCTCCTCCCATTCTCTCCCCGGCAAAATCATTCCCCAAAATTAGATCAACGCCTGGGAGAGGTAGCTCAGCAACAGCAACTGGGCATCACCCACAAAACAGTCCCGAGTTTAGGTGGACTCTAACTAAAGGCGCTGTACTCCGACTCCCCACCGAAGATAAACTACCCACTCTCCGGTCTTTTCTCACGTGACCACATCTGCCCTTAGCAAAGTCTGGATGGCTCCAGAGTCCCTTAAAATGTTTACAGGGCGTGTTAAACCGGACCCTGTTATTGCTCCCTTTAAGAGGAACGCATGATACCTGGCGTCCGGCTGGCTCTCCTTATCAATTGGATGATGGTTCCCACCTCCCAGGGAGGGGGACACAACCCACCGTCACCGTCTCTAGACCTGAGATCCTTAGTGTTGCCATAACTGTTTTCGCTGACTCCTTAAACTGGAGCCTGCGCTAACAATACTCGGCCTTATGCCCAGTTCTACCACAAAATGTGCACTTAAACACCTCCATCTGGCGTGCTGCCGGCGCGGGCTTCCAACTGTTCTTGCCCTGAGGGAGAGGGGCCAAGGGACGCTTCACCTTCCCACGAGGTGGAGGTAGATTAGACCGGGAAATAAATGTGTGGCTCTTCTTCCTCGCCAACACGTAATTATCAGCCACTGTGGCCGCTTTCTCCACAGTTTTCACACGCTTCTGAGCCAGACAGGATGCCACATCCCTATCTATGCCCAGAGTAAAAGCTTCCACTAACATGAGCTCTACCAGCTGCTCATAGATTGCCATCTCCTGTGACCTACACCACGATATGAAAGCTTCCCTCTTCCACCTAGCTAGCTCGAGGTGGCTTTGCTCTGCAGACTTCCTCAAACTCTTAAACTTTTGGCACCAGAGAATAGGCCTGAAGGACCTGTTTTTTGACATTTTCATAAGAGCAGGCCTCTACATCACTAAGCGCCATATACGCTTTCAGTGCCTTGCCCTTAAAGCTCTGTTGTAAAACCAAGGTCCACTGGTCTCTGGACCAAGAGAGACGAGTTACAAGCCTCTTAAAACTACTAAAGAAGACATCTACACACCCTTCGTTAAAAGTGGGAATAAGCCTCACCGCTTCCCCCCTAAATAAAAATATTAGTATCCCTGCTCGCCCCTAGTTCAGCTAAACGCAGCTGAGTTTCGAGGGAGCGGTTCCTGGCTTCCTCCAGCTTAATCTGTAGCTCGACCCGCCTGAACTCTGGGTCGGCCTCAGGCTGGTCCCTATGGAAGGCAACCGCGTCTTCGTCACTCACGATAGGCATGGTGGCGTAAGATCACGGAAAACACACACACACACACACACACACACACACACACACACACACACACACACACACACAAATATGGTGTAGTGTTATACTTGTAATCTTGGCGAGGTCGCCACTGTCACAGCTCTGTAGCTCAGCTAAACGCAGCTGAGTTTCGAGGGAGCGGTCCCTGGCTTCCTCCAGCTTAATCTGTACCTCGACCCGCCTGAACTCTGGGTTGGCCTCAGGCTGGTTCCTATGGAAGGCAACCGCGTCTTCGTCACTCACGATAGGCATGGTGGCGTAAGATCACGGAAAACTCACACACACACACACACACACACACACACACACACAATATGGTGTAGTGTTATACTTGTAATCTTGGCGAGGTCGCCACTGTCACATGCCCTCAAACTCACCGCTCCTTCCTTAATACGTCCTTACAGCTCGTATCAGAGGGGTGAACTATTATAATTTCAATAACCAGGTTCTAGGCTTGTTAAAATAAACAGATGTAAGTAAACTTACTTTAAATTTATTTACAAAATATTTGTAACGGATCTGACTGCCTGAAGGGCCACTGAATTGATTAATATAAAAGATAAAAACAAAGACAACAAAAACAAAACACAGTATTATGAGCAAACACCACTCCATAAACATCACACCAAACACAAAAATATCCGGACACAACAGATCTCAAAATAATAATAATAATGCTAAGCTAGCTAGCAGAAATAAACCCTGTCCCTGTTACCACAGGGATCGAGGAAACTCAAAGACTGGTTCACGAGAAAAACACACAAGTGAACACCGAAAATCAAATACACACAAAAACATAACACGTAAACACACACACACAAAAAAAAAACACAACAAAAGAGACAGGGGAAAAGAGTCGCCACCCAGACACAAAAATAAAAGAAAGTGAAAGTATTCCGACCCTCTTTCACAGTTACGTTAAAATTAAAAACTACACACTCCAGCAAAATTAAGGTGGGGTAATTCCACCCACAAACGTACTGTGAAAGCAAACACAAAAAAAAAAAAAAAAAAAAAGGAAAGGACAAATTAGAGTGATCAAGGAGGCAGCAAGCCTCTTCAAAAATCACTCAACTAAAACGTACTATATCTGGGCGGCGCTCCTAACCTCATCCCAAAGAATCACCTTAAAATATACCTATATACATGTTCACCTACTCCTAAACCCCAGGAAAAACAACAATACCTTAACATGGTAGAAGCGCGGCGAACGCGATCATCACCTCCGTGACCTGTACCCGTGAATGAGTGAGTGACCGACTGAGTCCTGACCTCCCCAGCTCGGCGGATTATATCTACCCCGAGCCCTGCACTGACCACGCGGTCTTGTGATCCGGCCTTGGACACAATCAGACTCAAACTGGAATAGTTCCAATCTCTTCTCTTAAGGAGTGATTCTAGGTGGATATATATATATATATATATATATATATATATATATATATATATATATATATATATATATATATATATATATATATATATATATGTGTGTGTGTGTGTGTGTGTGTGTGTGTGAAACTCTTATTTCCTTTTTAAATTTATAACAGAAATAAAGTTACTCTATAATATATATTGAGTAAGTCTTTACGTCCTCGACTTCGCGGCAAGTTCGTTTCACGTTACATTTCACCAACCCTACCCTTGTCTACTGACGAAATATTACTCTTACTATTAAACTAAAGAAATTCCTATATAACCTAACTTGTATAAAACACAAAGTTAATTTCAGTTACTAAGTGAGACCAACCCCTTGCCTTGCTCTAAGCCCTACTCACGACAGAGTGCAGTACAATATCTCCATCTTGGTTTCTTCTCCTCGTTTTATTTCTTACTCTTCTTTCTTCTTTCTTCTTCCTTCTTTCTTCTTTCTTGCTTCTTTCTTCTGACTTCTTTATAACTTGAAGTCTTCTTACTTCTTTCTTCTTTCTTCCTACTTCTTGGTAACTTCAAGTCTTATAGCTTCTTCTTACTGCTTTGTAACTTGAAGTCTTATTGCTTCTTCTTACTCTCTTGAAGTAGAAGAGTTTTGATGAAGAGAGAACGGGATGGGACATCTGTTGCCTGAGGGCAAGACAAGCGGGTGGTGCTACAAGTCCTTATTCTATGAGTTCACCACGGCGCTGTCTGAATGTAGACTGACGTCATTTCTGCTGTCTCTCTTTCACGTATCCTCATACGGAAGTGTATGGGGGCGTTGCTTGGCTATTCTTGTTTTCATTGTAGCGTTCGGGACATGATAGGTAGAAATTCATTGTATGTATACATGTAGATATTATCTGATGCAACATCTCTATAAGATGGTGCAATACTTCAGAAATGCTGACACAGCTTTGTCCTCTACAAGGAGTTGCATGTGTTTATATATATAACTTGGCATTTCAATTGTTATTGTATCCATAGGCTCTTACATTTACTAAAATATAATAATATAAACTCTCTAAGTAGGATGTAGTTTATAAGACATCACTATATGAGATAAAATAATGTACTTGAACACTGAGGCATCACACACACACCCCCATCCCTGCATCACATGACCACGCCTCGGAGTCAGCAGTTTCCTGCGGCGTGAGGCGCGGCGGGCCGCACCAGGAGAGAAGAAATGGAGCTGTGGTGTGAGGCGAGTTGGGTGGAGACCCAACCGGGCCGCCGCTGGCCGGTCTTCCCCCGGTTATGCGTGAGAGAAGAAATCGAGCTACGGGGTAAGGCGGGGTGGGTGGAGACCCAACCGGGCCGCCGCTGGCCGGTCTTCCCCCGGTTATGCGTGAGAGAAGAAATCGAGCTACGGTGTGAGGCGGGTTGGGTGGAGACCCAACCGGGCCGCCGCTGGCCGGTCTTCCCCCGGTTTTGCGTGGTATTTGGGGTGTGAGGACTTGTGTGTGTTGTGCCGTGAACGTGTGTTCTCGAGACTCAGAAGTGTTCTCTAAGTTGTCTCCTAAGAGACAGACTTAACACTTATCCGAGAAAGACGTTACATTACGTTCTAACCGTGTGTCTTGAAATCATTGTAAATATCATCCCTAATATATTAACTTTTATAATCTAAGTTTCCTTCCAAACCTGAGTCTGAGAAGTATAACATATATAAACTAACCAGTTGACCGCTCGCCACAAGTATCAAATCAAACCTGAAACAATTTACGTTCGTGAAGTACCCTCCCTAGTCTTAAAGTAGTACCAACTGCAGCACCAACTATCCCTTTTTTCTACTGCTCCAGATCGTCCATATCGCCGGATACTATGGGGGCGTGACAGATACCACTCTCGTCTCCCTTGTTGTTCTCTGTAACGTTCTCCATGTTGTTCTCCATATCTTCCTCTGTTATTTTGGGTAACCGGTCTGCTTGCAGGGAGCACTTCCAACAGGTCGTCTGCCCAAGTGGTTACACTACTATACAAAGGAAACGCTACCTAACTAATCAAATATTGGTTCCGTAGTGGTTTTCACATGGAGGCAGTATAACACATGATATGCTCTCCAAATTTTATTATGGAAAACTAAGAAATAGAGGGTTAGAGGCATAAAAGATAACGATGCCCTAACGCTACGTTATACTAACATGAAAATAAATATAGAAATTCTCTATTGTGCACAATAAAAGCAATTTCTTATATAACTTACATAACAATGGAAATCATAAGTTTTTTTCTCCTCTAGGGCAACTCCGGAGACGTATACAATTTATGAACGGAGAACAAGCTCTCCCAACTTCTGCCCTTCATATAGTAACTTAAAAAATAACCTAATTTAAACCAAATGTCAAATATGTACATAATAAATAAAAATAACGTGACCTTCAAATGGTAAAAAATTAAGGTGTGAAGAGGTGACGAAGACGAAGAGGTGTGGGTGACCTTTCCTCCCACCCACTTACCCATCCACCGCCATTTCTGACCTGCGGTCACTCCTGGCGCCAACGACCACGAGGTTGAACTGAACAAAGCACAAAGGGGAGAAAAATATGTACACATAAAATAACGTTCGAGTACCACGTCCGTGATTGGTATCGTTCTTGCTTTTCTTCCATCTGATATTTTACTGAAATGAATAAAAAGAGTAGCGTTTTTTTTTTTTTCTGTCGTTTCGTAGAATTCTAGTAACAAATATCAGTCAATAAATAAATAAATAAATGAAAAATACTGACTAGACAGTGGCTTGAGACCCTTCATTGTTCTTTCACGTGTGGCCTCACTTACTGCGAACTCCTTACTTTCCTGAATCAAAATCACTGCCCTCTGGCAAGCCTTTATCATTTTGCGCAAGTGGTTAAAGGAGAGGGTGCCCTCTTTGAACTTAAAAAATCCAGCCAGTTTACTTCTTTTTTATTCATGCATGAACTTGCAAATCATCTGATCATTAAATTTCCTTCATTTTTTTTTCTAGTCTGGTATTAGTTGCCGTCTTTGCTGCTATAGCTCCCCAAAGGTAACAGGCTCTCTTTCCAGAACCCGAGCAGCAGGCAAGCTAGGCTTAAGCCACCACACCACGTCAAGGTTACCAGACTTTGGCTTTGGTGGGAAAAAAAAACCATAAAGCCGTGGTGGTCCTAGCTAAAACAAAATAACCAAAGGAAAACCTAATCTATGTATAATCTTTCATTATCTCAAAATACAAACTAAAAATATTTATCTATCAACACACTAAAACAACCAAAAACTAGAAGTAAAATATAAATAGAAATCAAACTTTTGTGTCACTTAATACTTGTATTATGCCTTCAATTTATTTAGCTCTCTCATTATGTATTTGAAACGTTCTCTTACTGGGTGTTGGTAGGAAGGCCCGCACTCTTCTCTAGCGATTCGCCCTTTTGGAGGGCTAAACCACAAAACCTAAGGGGGGAAAACGGAGCGGAGGAAGATCGGCCCATGACAAGGACTGCAGTAGGTCGAACACCCGATGGCGTCCCGCCACGGCTGATCGCAGCCGTGTAGTTGAAGTTCACCTGGCCCAGGAAACAGTAGACCAAACACGCGACGGTGAGATGTTAATCACGTAAGACTGCGACCACTTGATTGATGTTCACGTAGCGTGGTAGTATGTCTCAAGATAGTATAGTCAATGTCTAAACATGACTTTGAGTAGCCTAACCCCCTAATCAGAGATTAAGTAACATGATTATGTAGCTTATGGATGCACAGCTTAGGTGTTTGTACACCCTTGCATTAATTGAATGCAATTACTGACTTCATTTTTTTTGTAATTCCACAGTCCTGAACAGTGAGTGGATGCCAAGGAGCGACTTGTCTCCCCTATCACCTTTCTGTAGGGTTGATGCACCATGGATTCAGTACCATCTACAGCCTCAACCACTCTTGGAAAATCTTCAATTTCCCTCAAATACTCAGTTTGCGTTTGGTATACTTCATTTTAGTCTTGAGTAGTGCACATCACATTCTATAACTTACCTTGCCAATTGTTGGGTTATTCTTTTTTTGTCACCATTGGATAGTGTTTTAATGGGAGATTCTGTCATTTTGGGGTTATTTTATTTTTATCTGTGATTTTTCTGATTTTTTTCTGAAGAATCCCCCCTTAAGTTTATCTGCTTTGCCTGGAATTAATTATTTATTTCAAGCCAAGTTATGGTGTATCACACAGTCAGTGTGTATCAATAGTCCATCAAGGTTCAATCTTCAAGTCTGTAGCATCTTGTGTTTTAGTACCTTTAGTGTTTAGTATTAATAAAGTTATCATGTATTGTATGTGTTTTTTTTTATTACTCAGGCCAGTTCATGTACTATGTTATGTGACTTACCTCTCTGCCCTCATACACCATTGTAGTCTGACCACCATTCCCTTTTCTCGCTACTGTACTTATCTTTCAGTCACTTTTCTTTTCATTTGATTATATGTAATTTTATTGTTGATGTGGCTTACATATCTCTTTCATACATTGTCTCCTTTATATATCAAGTTTAACCATTATTATATATATATATATATATATATATATATATATATATATATATATATATATATATATATATATATATATATATATATATATATTCTCATCTACTAGACTGCATTAACAACATTAAAGGTTATTCCTTTCTGCCATTTCTATAAGTACTCTAAATATGTCACTTAAACAAGGTTCTTGCAGTTCTTCATCAAATATATACATATAGATATAAATAATGGACATGTTTCAGGCAATTTAAATTTATGAGTAATACCTTAAATTTATTATTCATTTATTATTAGTTATACTTATGTATACTGCTATATCATTCCATGCACTCTCTTGTACAATAGTAGCAGCTGCTTGTGCTCTAGCAGCCCTCTTCATGTCTTCAATTAGAGCTGCTAGCGATTGTGGGTCAGCTCCACTAAATATGCCAGCAAAACCAGCAAAGGCATCCTGGGATGTGACTGATGGGATAATTGGTGGACCCACAGCCACTGGTTCTCCCAGGGACCCGGCTGGCATGGTGCTGGCTGGCAATGAAGGTAATTCTTCTACCAGAATTACCTGCCTGCAAAAAAAAAAAAAAAAAAAAAAAAAAAAAAGATATATACAAGAAACTCTTCTGTTATGTAATACGGACCCTGTGATGTCGTCAGACAATTTAATGTAAATTGGTGATTAAGCATCACCACGAAACAACATCCACCCTGAAGAAGTATGTTTCATGATAAAGGAAACATCATAAGCCACCAATTTTTTAAGATAATCACAGGGCTCTTAATAACTAAAAAAAAAAAAAAAGAGAAAAAAAAAAAAATGAGATAATGATGATGACTGCACCTACTTCAGAATAACATTTTAGAGAAATAATTGTGGGTTACATGGTGGGTTACAAAAAAAAAAAAAATCGGTGGGAATTGCTGCTTCTGCTTCGCCATTTTCGGTGTCTTGTCAATCCATGAGAACGGTATCCATCCAGGATGACGTTCTCCTGCCCCAAGATTTCTTCGATCCCGTCTGTGACAGGATCGTCCCAGCCACTCCCTGGGGCAGGAGGTCCACCACCTACAGAAAATGTACGTCATTACCATATATAAAACAAATACATATTCTAAAAAATAATTAATAATGAAAATAAAAATGTATACTAATCATGCCTAATATTTAGTAACTAAATATTATAAGTATATTACTATATTACTGCAGCCTAATCACAAAATGCTAAATAACTAATCTTGAGATTGTGGTTACCATTACAATATTATTCCACAAAAATAAGATATAATTGTAAAATAACTGAAAATATTTTGGGTAATGGTTTCATTATTATTCCTATGTAAAAATCTTTAACTTGATTTTTCTTTGCTAAGAAAACCATAACACAGCTTATGCTAGGCTACACAGTACCTAACAGTATAGTAATATGCGAATAGGTAATGAAAATCTCCACACCCATTTTATGTAACGATTTAGTGTAGGAATATCTCTTTCCCCCATACTAGATCATTATCATTAATACTTTACTGATGAAAGCTTACTGATTTTGGTTAATCTGTGCACAGTACATAAACACAAACCTGTTTGGGTGTATAGCCTTCTGGCCGATATATCCTTTTTGCCTTTGCAAAGAAGGTTTTGCCACTTTTTCTCCACTTGTTCCCTGTGGCGTTCACATGTAGGGAAAGCGGCATTAAGGCACTAAGGCGTCCCCGGTGACGGTCACTAGTTACCCGCTATTATTTCTAATGTAGCCTTTCATACGATGTCACTTCGGTTACCAAGTGACGCAACAGCATTTTGCAGTTGCCCGTCAGGTAACCAGTGACCGTTATAGTCCGGGAGCCAGGAGGGGTCCACGTGCACCATATTGATGACAAAATTGTACAACCAGTTTTGAAATGCTTAGACCTTCCTCTTAAAGGTTTGAGGTGTTCCCAAGCTGAAATATTGTCCCATGACCCTTTTATGACCCCGTGATCCCTAATTTTGATAATTTTTGACGTCAGGAGGGAATGTTCACAGACAGTTTATCAATGCCTTTATGTGGTGTTTTCCATCATGCTGAACACGATTATGATATTATTTATCCTATCAGAGTACTCTGTGACCTACAAATCCAAGATGGCGGCCATCGGCTATCTTGAATTTGAGTATACTTCCGTGCTTGGTCTGGGGTTTTGTCACCAGTGTCCCCAACCGACATCACACCAGCAGTGCGAGGGGAGACACTGGAGGGCGAGGATGTTTCCCCCGTGAGCTCCTGAATCCTCTCGTGTTGTTGCAGTAACTTGCAGGCCTATCTCTCCAACATATATGCAGGTACGTACTCCAAAAAATCACAGTATGTAAAGTTACCATGTGTAAATGCATTGTGATAGGCATTTCCGAAGTATGAAATATAAATAGCCGTTATTTGGTTCAGGAATGTTTGTGTCTTTGTAGCAACATTATGCACTTTCTATAAAAAAAATACTTCTATATTTAGTATTCACTATTTTCAAGATGGCATGTGTCTTTGAAGCATCATAATGCACTTGAAGTGCTGTATGATTGTGTCTTTGAAGCAACATTTTACACTTTGACTACTAAAGATGAGGTATTGTATGCTTGTGTCTTTGAAGCAACATTATGCACTTGTTATGCTGTATGCTTGTGTCTTTGAAGCAACATTATGCACTTGTTATGCTGCATGTTTGTGTCTTTGAAGCAACATTGTCTATACTTAGCCACAGACTTGAGCTTCAATATGCTTACCCCTTTTCTCCTATACCAGAAGAATAGATTTGTTCTGTATCTGGCAACACTTTTTATCGTGGACTTGGGAAAAGTGTTACCAGATACAGTGCAAATCTTTTCTTCGGGTACTGGAGAAAAATATGGAAGCTCAAGTCTGTGGCCAATGATACTTGATGAGCTAATTGCTTATGTTTTTTGTGGCAACATATGCTTTTCAGATTTATATTTTTCGGCATGATGTGTGTATTTACTTGTTTCCTTTTTTTTCAGCCATGAAACCTACGTCATTCTATGGCAAATCCTATGAATTAGGTGTGCCAGAGGAATCTGAGGATGAAAACCTAGAGAGTAAAGATGAAGAATATGATGTTGAAAAGGATTTGGAAGACCTCCCTTACGAGGATGATCCATATGATGAAGGAAGTGAAGATGAGGAGGTCCCAAGCACCTCTGCTGGAGGAAAGAAAGTGAAAAGGAAAAGTATATGGAAGAGTAAGGGACCAAACGATGTAGTATCGTTAGAGAATGTATTTACAGGCCAAGTTTATACTTGTGAAGGCAAAGTGAAAAGCCCCATAGAATATTATGAGGATTTAGTTGACAACAAAATAAAACAACTGTTAGTTGATGAATCTAACAAATATGCAGTTCAAAAAAACCCTAACAAACCACTGAATTTGACACTGCATGAGCTGGAACAGTTTATTGGTATTTTATACCTAATGAGTATAATTAAGCTTCCAAGGGCTAGGCTATACTGGAGTTCATTCCTCAGGTTCCCAAAAGTAGCAGATGTAATGCCTCTTCAAAGATTTCAGACTATAAAGAATAACCTTCACTGTAATGATAACCAAAGTTGTCCTGCTAATAGTGAAGACAAATTGTACAAAATTAGGCCCATCATTGATATGATTACATCAAAAGTTAAAAGTGTGCCTCCTGCTGAAAAACTTTCAATTGATGAACAAATTGTTCCCTTCAAGGGGAACATAGGCATTAGGACCTACAATCCAAAGAAACCAAAGAAGTGGGGCTACAAAATCTTTGTTCTCTCAGGGATTGATGGTTTAGTCTACAACTTCAAAATTTATACAGGAAGTATAAGTCCTGTTCCAGGTCAGCCAGATGTGAAAGCTTCTGGTAACATTGTCCTTGACCTCCTCCCGCC
>CM035196.1:20418479-20440067 GCA_020233015.1 Callinectes sapidus
TATATATATATATATATATATATAAACACACACACTCATAAATATAATATATATATAGTTTTGTGTGTGGAGGAGAGAGTTGTCTTTAGAGAGCAGGCTGTGACTCCCCCCTTGTGTTGTGAGACACACAAGGAAACAAATATCCAGTGAGATCACTGTTAACCTTAATGATAAGTTCACAGCTTCCCTTGAACTGAACCAGTGCCATCACACCTCACGGGAATGATTATTGTTTTGGTAGTTTTCTGCTGCCTCCTCCAGGAACTCTCAAGTGCAATGGATTGAGTGATGGGGAGGAGTACCTTATGAATATTTAGTCTCTCTCTCTCTCTCTCTCTCTCTCTCTCTCTCTCTCTCTCTCTCTCTCTCTCTCTCTCTCTCTCTCTCTCTCACACACACACACAACACACACACATATTATATGCAACATATTAGTTTATTTAAAGTTGAAGATTCCATCCTGAAAACCAAGCTATGCAACTTTTGAAATCATTAGAAATATAACCTTACATCTTCAATGCTGCAACCTTCCAGGTATTCCATCCAAGAGCAAAAATCCTTCTCTGGTTGTCAAGTACTATATAACCTTCAAGAGCCAAGTCAAGAGACATATTAGTCACTTTTCATCAGCAGATTACAATGAATGACCCATGCAAGTTAGAAATGCCCTTCAAAGCAAATCAGGCTTTACTTTCTTTCTCACAACACGATTCATTTTTAGTTGTTGGTTTTTTTCTTGTTCTCATTACAACAATGCACATTTAGTCTCCTAAATAAGACATTGATGTTTTTTTCATGCAAAGGTAGTCAAGAGCTACAAAATAAAATTTAGGAAAATATCTTCATTATTTGCTACTTGGAATCAGAAAACGATCTAAGGCTTTCAGAGTTTATAGATGATAGCCTTAATAGGTATCTTATTAACTTGTTCAGGGATCAGCAAGGAGAAAAATGAAGAGGAAATCAGTGGCAGCAGGATTAGTGAAATGTGAGACCTTTTGATAATTTCACGATGGCATGAATCATGACAGACTAACTAATATGTGACATGTGAGAGACTGAATCACTGAAAGACTTGAGAGTTACACACTGCCTTTTGGCCTGCACACTATTAATGTTATGTATTGTGTACACCATATATAAATAAGTATCACCTTTATAAAGTCTTTTCAACATGTTTTCATCTTGAAACATGTCTGAGTTTATCTTGTAACCTCTTATGTATGTTTGACACTTTGGTAATCCCTCAGTGTTGAAGTACTATACTACACATGCATCTTAGGCCATCATCATTTGTAAATGTCAGTGTCATATGATCCTTGATAGGTGCTCATGGATTTGGATTATCATGTTAAGCTGCATACATGAGTGAGGAAGAAAAGAATTTTCTAAGCTATTGGAGAATGTGGAGTACATCAAAGATGAATCAAAGGTGAAAGCTGCAGTTTCCAGGAAATAAAGGGGCAGTCCAAGAATGTTGCAGGTGGCAGACAGAGTCTAGTGGAGAAGCAGCCTTTTCCCTATGGAGCGAACTCAGAGCTCATAGACTGATATTCGGGTTGGGCTGAAACCACATCACACTACACACCGGGACAGCGAGGCCACAACCCCTCGAGTTACATCCCATACCTACTTGCTGCTGTGAGGGTGAACAGGCTAGATACACATTAAGAGGCTTGTCCATTTGCCTCGCCACGCCCAGGACTCGAACTCGAACTCAGTTGTAAGCTGAGTGTGCTAACCACTACACTACGCAGTGTGTGTGTGTGTGTGTGCGTGTGTGTGTAGATTGTTGCTTGTGAATTCAGCTATTGAGGCACTGAAAAATATCAGGTTGTTATCCCATTTAGAAATGTTAAAAGGAAGTTAAATTATGAATAAATATGGTCCATGTTTTATTTGTTTATTTATTGATTTGTTGGTTGTTTTTTAAGAAATAAGATGAGTTAAATCAATGACGAATTATAAAAAGATTGGACGACAAAGTAGAATCTTAAGGAATTGTAACCATTGAAGTATTATTTATAACATGAATATCTTGTGTTTTAGTTGTCTTTGTTATGAATCATCTGTTGAAATACTCCACAATCTGTTGTTAGTTTTTGCAGATTAGTGTATTCCATGTTTTCTAAATAGGTACTGTACATTGTGATTTCACACTGTTGAATGATATGCATTTCTCAGGTTACTCTTAGGTTATCATTTCTGACATCATTACAGTAATATATGTCTCTTACCCTATGTGCTGCAAATATACTAGCATATATTGTTTTTAATATGCACCAAGTATGGGAAATTCAAAGACTTTCTTTGATGATTTCTTCTTTAAGTATTTTATTTTTGCACAGCTTTATTACTGTTTATTTTTTAATTCTTGCATCTTATGAATATGTACTGTTTCAAATAGGTTCAAATTCACATCAACTTACTACACTCCTGTCTTGGAAAACTTAAGGAAATAACTGATAGTGTTGATGGCAGTGATAGGATGAAAGAGTTTGCTGTGCAAGGATAGAATTTGTGATTGTTGATGATCAGTATGTATAGTTTTCTTTCTCTTGTGTATTGTTAGCGTAGCTTGTGTCTGTACAGCTTTCATTGTGTAATGTACGGTAGTGTAGTGTACTGTAGCCATTGTGGTGTTGAGATGCCACTTCATGGGTAGTTTTGTACTGTTGTTCATGTGGTGATTCAAAGTATGAGTCAGAGAGAGGCTGTAAACAAACAAATTGCTGCAGCAGTTGTTATTGTGTAAGGCATCTTTGTTGAGTCAGATGTGTTTTTGTCTTTGTACATTAACATGATTATGGAAAGGAGAAAATGAGTCTAGATTCTCAAAAGATTTAAGATTAATGCATCAATTCCAAAATAGAAAGGTTTTACTATATTCGGTAAGCTTCAGAATGTTACTTTACTGAAAATTCTAATTATGCATGGTACAGTTACAAAAGATATATACATATACACATAGGTACATATATCATCTCAATGATAAGTCAAAGATATACAGTAGTACATTTTTTAAGACATATATGTATGTGCACATGGATAATGTAGGATCACTTCCACCTGTAAGAAACATACTGTTGAAATGTTTATAATAAGCTTACAGTGAACTGTATACTAGTCTGCTTTTTTACATTTTTTGGTATAGCTTTACATTGGATACAGGTTTGGGCTTTCAGTGCATGAGTGTGTTTTCTTTTAAAGCAGTTTTGAAGAGTGTAGTGGTAGTGTGTACTTTTTCCATGTTCTTTGCTACATACACACATCAAGTGTGGTTCAAATTTGTTGAGCATTGATCAATGTCACAAAATAGATTTCCCTTGTGTAATGTAAATCATTGTTTTATCAATAGGGAGTACTCAGTAACTTCACCATTTTTTTAATGATATTGTTCATAAGTTACTTCTTTTATACAGTCTTAAGATACATAGTTTATGCAGTTTGTATAAAGATATATATATATGTTAACTATGTTGCTTCAAGCACAGCATTTAATAAATTTTATGTAAAAAGAAATCATTTTGTCATTAATATTGATAAGTTTAGGTTTTATACACCTTAACATTTTATTTACCTTCCTCATGAATATCTATCCTCCTCTGTGGATCGCAGATTCATATATTTTGGTATTATTCTGATGGCAGTCATGTTGGGTTGCATATCTTGGTATCTCATATTAACAGTATGCCATGTCCCTTTCTATGGCCTCACTCTGTGAACTTTCCAGCCTTCTCAAAGCCTTATTCTGTACTCTTTTCTAATCTGAGAGTTGCAATTTCCCTGCCTGGTTCCGTATTAGCTCATGTGTGGAACTGCTGTATTTCCATGGCCTTCTCATACTTTTCTTATAGACCATATTTCTCCAATTCCTATCGTCTTTTCAGGTATTCATACTATTCATTTCTGAATTTCATATTTCATGCCATCTTAATATGAATTTTATATGCCCATACATACTCATGATGAACAACACTTTCATAGTTTGAAATGCTGTCTTTGCTCATCAAATTTTTCTCTGTTTATTTCCCACTTCCTCAATCTTCACACATCATGCTGACATAATGATTAGAATTACATATCTTGTGTGATGAGTCTTCTTCCAATAAATATTTCCACTTCAATTCTGTTCTCTCTCTTTGAGACGAGTATTGTTTCAGTATCGAGTCTTCTCTCAAGACTCTTGCATCCTGTCAGAAGCTCAATGACATCAACATGCTTTGTGTTACAAACTTTTTTCCGAGATTCATATTCATTCCATAGCTTCTGTTTTTCCTTAACACTCTTCTGCCCTGTATTCAATGTCTTCTCTCTTTTAACTCTTTCAGATGCCCTCTTATTCCATTTTTTATATATAAAACCAGTCATCCAGATGGAAAATAATGAAACTTCCAGCAAAACAATTGATTCTTTCTAAGTGCAGCCACTTGGGGCGAGTTTTGAAAGGAAGACAAAAAACTGTGATGTCATCTGTGTAGGCAGTTCAGATTTTTGCTAATGCTCAGTCACCATTATTATTATTTTTCACCAAGTGTGTTCAGTCCAGTGCTACCTAGAATAAACATTTGTTGAAGGTTGTAAGTGACACGGGTGTCAGCTTGGGCAGATTAACTAATACATGCAAAATGGAGAAGAGTCGGTAGATTAACAGAGCCTTTTAAAATGAAGGATAGTGGTGATTCACGAAGCATGCTGAGTGGATGCTTGGATAGTAAGCACAGGTAACTTTTGTATTTGTTTAATCCACAATGTAGAACATTGTTGATACAGTATTATCAATCTGGATGAGTACTTATATTCACTTCATCCTTCTGCACAATATCCAGTGGTGCAAAGGTGGTGTTGGCTGGCAAGTAAGCAACACATGAGCGTCTATTCACAACTCTCCCCTGTTGCTATCTTCACTTGGGGTTGAATTATAGCCTGATTTCAAACAAAGAAAAATGTGTGAGAACAACCAACAAAATTCAATAAAGCTTCAAGAATTTCTCCATTACCTTTTATAGTAATGGATAACACTCACACCTGATCCAGCTCATACATAAGAACAATTTTCATTTAAAGTGCATCAATATTATCTTTTTCTAAACTCGTATATTAGAATATCTTCACTCCTGTATGTGTCATGATGTTCTTGCTCTGGAATTCTTTCTTTTGTGAAGTATTCCTCCATCAATTCAAAAAATTTCCTCTGCAACTCTGGTTTGTTTCCATCGGTGCGTTGCTCATAGCTCATGAGGACAGTGGTGGTGGTGGTGGCCAGTGATCTCACAGTACACACAAGAGGCTCCAACGACTACAAAGGAAAACATTACTCATTACATACTTCACACCAATTACACCCCACAACTAAACAAAGCCTCAAAATACACATATCTAATGAACATTTCTTACTTACAATAGCTTATACTTTCACCTCAAGCAGCATTTGCAAAAACTCAAGTTACACTGTGTATATCTGTGATAAAACCTCACTTAATGAGCACAATATATATATATACAGTACTCGTCAAAAATATGCGACCACCTTCCTACGTGGTCGTGTATTTATGGCGAAAAATAGGATGGTGTTTATGAGGGTGAAGTGATATTAGACAGAAGTACACGACCACCCTATGACATCAGACCATCCCGTCACTACAAGCTTGAGCTAGCAGGAAGTCGTCAGTGTGCCTCTGGCTGTCACATGGAGAGATTGTCTGTTGTGTGTTGCTCCCATAATCGACCCTGCTTCACGTAAGTTTTTTGTGGTTTGAGTGCATTATCACCATACTATGTCGAATTCTAAGGATTTGACTAGTGAGACAGTTGCTCAGATTGTTGGTCTGAAGGTGGCAGGCCATTCAATAACTGAAATCTGCCGGCTTACTGGTGTGGGGCGTACTAGTGTTAAGAAGTACTCACGTCTGTTTCGTGAGGGTGGCAGTGACAAACTCCCAAAGAAGAAACCTCGCTCTGGCCGTCCACGAAAGATCTCCAAACGTGCTACAAACATTTTAAAACGAACCATAGAGGCCACAGCTTCGACCACAGCAAGGAAGTTGAAAGAAGAAAATGCTGGGGCCTTCCAAGAGGTGTCTGTACGAACAGTGTCACGTCGCTTGTATGAGTTAGGCTACAAGAGTCACAAGCCTACTAAGAAGCCTCTCCTTAGCAAGTTGCAGAAGGGCAAGCGAATTAAATTTGCTCGTAAATACGGACAGTGGGATGATGACGATTGGCTGTCAGTGTTATGGTCAGATGAGGCCACTTTTAATGTGACATGTAACAGGAATGCCAGAGTGTACCGCCGACGTGGCAGTGATCCTCTCGACCCCCGCTATCTTGAAAGCACAGTGAAACACCCAGATTCACTTATGGTTTGGGGCTGCTTTTCTGGCCTTGGACTTGGCAAGTTAGTGGTACTTCCTAAGAACCTCAAAGTAAATGCAAATGTGTATTTAGAGCTCTTGGCTGACCATTTGCCAGAGTGTTTTGACATGTGCAGTGCCAAAGTATTCCAGCAGGATGGTGCACCAGCCCACACTGCCAAATCTGTGACACAGTGGCTCAGAGACTGTGAGGTACCCTTTATTGATGACTGGCCAGGTAACAGCCCTGATATAAACCCAATAGAAAATCTTTGGGCCATCATAAAGAAGGATTTACAAGGAAAAGACGTGAGTTCGGTTCCACGGCTAGAGGTTGAAATACGTGAGTGTTGGGAGAACATACAGGCAGATACCCTCAGGAACTTGGCTCTATCTCTTCCAAATCGACTGAAAAGTGTCATTAAGAGGAAGGGTGGACCAACAAAGTACTAATACTACAGGAAAACATTGTTTTTTTATTTTATTTCTATTGTGACATTGTTTGAGGTTGTGGTCGTAGGTGGGTGGTCGCATATTTTTGACTAGTACTGTATATATATATATATATATATATATATATATATATATATATATATATATAGATATATATATATTATATTTTTTTTTTTTTTTTTTTTTTTTTTTTTTTTTTTAATGACTTGCTTAATGAGCAGTGCTTTGCCTAACAAGCAACATTTTATACTAGACTCAAAGGCTTCTTTCAATCTATAGTCAAACCAGACTAACTTGGTTTAAGGTATCTTGAGATGCACATGTAATTCATTCTATGACAGCCTTTCCCTACAGAGCAAGCTCAGAGCTCATAGACCCGATCTTCGGTAGGGCTCAGACCACATCACACACTACACACCGGGACAGTGAGGCCACAACCCCTTGTGTTACATCCCGTACCTTCTTACTGCTGCTGTGTGGGTGAACAGGGGCTAGATACACATAAGAGTCCCCTTGCCCATTTGCCTCCATGCCAGCAAAAGCTGGAGGGAGTGGTGAGTGGGGAGGAGCTTTCTCCTGTACTGTCCTGTCTCTCTTCCCTGTAGATAGTTAGCAGTAGTAACCAAGCAGCCTCAAAAGGATCAAAAGATCTGCTGCTGCTTGGCCCTCCTTTGTATTCCTTTGTATGCCCAGGACTCGAACCCAGGCCCTTTCCGTTGTGAGCAGTGTGCTACCCACTACACTACGAGTGGTGTGTGTGTGTGTGTCTTCATATAATATTATAACAAATATTGCATAAAAAACATGATAATAGAATAGAAAGAAATAACCTGACTGATTTCATGAAGTACATCAATCTTAGATCAGGGACTAGATACACAGGACATTACTCTCCCCTCATGCATCTTGTCCCCAGCCAATCCCCCCTCCCCACCTCCCCTTGGGACTGTTGATCAGCATGAGTGTACAAAAATAGCCATCCACAGAGGACTGGAGGCTTTGTTAATCTCAGAAGAGCTCATTGCTGACCTTGTACCAGACACTGCAGACATTATTCATAAAATAATAGTGAGACATGAAACATTCCAAAATTCCAAATGACACTAACCTCCCCATAATAAATACAGTCGGCCAGAAGGATGACATCAGGTACTTGAATGGCCTGTATTTGTTGAGTGTTGCCCCAGGTCAGTTGTTGCACCTCTGTCACACCTTGAATAATTGATGTGTTCTCAGCACAATTGATCTTCAGCAGTGGCAGCAGCTCAGGCAAGTCTGTCAATGTCACATGGGAAGCTCTGAAACAAAATTTCATCTAACAATGCACTGCAACAATATATTGCAATTAAAAAGCCACCATCACTCATGCTGGGTCTAGAGTGAAGCTTTAACTAAAGACTGTAGATCTGACAGACCTAACCTAACCTAAAATAAACGAGTGAGAAATTTTATTTACCTTGACAGATAAATGCACTATTGTTTATAAATTTCTTAAAATTCTAATTCTATATTACAAAATTCAGACTTTACTCTGCCACCTTGTGGCACTCTACAGACTCTCTATTCTTATAAAGATAATAAAATAGAAATATCCAAATGTGAATAATGTTCAATGGAATATATAGACTTTAAAACTAAATTCACACACACACCAAAGATCCAAAGAGCAGCCACAAGAACTAAGAGATCTAACATATGAAGACAGGTTTAAAGAAATGGGACAGCCAACCCTGCAGGATAGAATGGAAAGAGATCTAATAACTCTATACAAGATAATAAATGGCATTGAAAAGCTGGACAAGCAGGACATGGTGATGATGAAGGAAGAAACTAGACAGATGAAAGGAAACTCAAAGAACATCAAAAAGAGTCGGTGTTCATAGGACATTAAAAAGTACAGTTTTCCACGTAGAACTGTGGATATTTGGAATAGATTAAAGGAAGAGGTTGTTGCAGTAACCTACATACATAAATTCAAAGAAATGTTGGATATATTGAGATATGGAGCGTGCTAACCACTACACTACATGGAGTTATTCACTCACCATGATCGCCTGCTGGTCACCCAGCCAGCCTTTCCCTATGGAGCGAGCTCAGAGCTCATAGACCGATCTTCGAGTATGGCTGAGACGACATCACACACTACACACCAGGACAGCGAGGCCACAACCCCTCGAGTTACATCCATACCTACTTGCTGCTGTGAGGATGAACAGGGGCTAGATACATATTAAGAGGCTTGCTCATTTGCCTCGCCACGCCCGGGACTCGAACCTGGGCCCTCTTGGTTGTGAGCCGAGCGTGCTAACCACTACACTACGTGGTGTGTGTGTAGATAAATAGATTAATATGTAAAAGTCAGCATCACAACTATTAGGTATATAAATGGACATACCCTAAGAGAGCTGCAGTCAGACCAACACAGCCAGTCCCGGCTCCCAGCTCAACCACACTTGAACCTTTAATGAGTTTTCTTTTACCTGGTGAAAAATGACATGAGTGATAAGTATGTGTACATATCAATTCCTATTAATGTGTCTGAAAATTATACTTTTGAGCTCGATGTAAAATCTTAAGGGCAAATGAACTTCACTGATGACTTTGTGAATGGAGCAGATCTGTGAGTACTGTATCTTAGTGAATGTGATCTTTTCGATGGTAACCTACTGGCTAATGTGGCACCTACTTTTCTCTCTAACTTCCAAGTATTTAGCCAGGACAATGGCTGCATCCCACACCACACAGCCAACATCCCCTTCCACTTCTTGCTTCAGTTGAAGACTTTCACCCACAGATTCAAAGTCTATCTCTCTGGTAAACATTTTTCCTTGTTCTCCGTCTTGGTGGTTTATTGGGGCAGTGCAGGGTGGGGCATGGTGAGCGTCACTGCTTCAGAGCCTCGAGTGTGCCGTGTGCCAAGGTTAGATTTTCAAATGATATGTAGTGGAGTTGATATTTTGTCTTGTGGAGAAAGATCGTGGTTGGGGAAGTAGGTTAGGTTGTTGTTGTTGTTGGTGGTGTAGTTGTTAGGGCTGGCAAGACGACATGATAGTTGTTATGCGGTAAGGGAAGTAGGTTCTCTCCCCGGCGTGCGTGCTGCGTCCAGTTGAAGAATGTGATGAGTTTATACTGTCATTATTTATAAGGTTTACAACGGCACCATTCCCCTTCCCCTCCCACCCCCGCCAGACAATTATATATAATACAAATGAGCCACCCAGACTAGCTTGCATAGAACCTTATACTAGCAAGATAACCAAAACAAAACATTAAAATAGTATGTGATTTGCGGTAATTGATAAAGATAAGGTGGTAAAGAGCTGATCTGGGATGCCAACTAGCCAGGATTACTTTGTACTAATGATGATTGGTTTAGTGTACTATTATCATGCAGGGTTTTTTGTTTGCTTTATCAGTGTTATTTATTTTGTGGGGTTATTTCACTGTTACTGGCAATTGTCAATATCATTCAATTCTCAGCGTTATTTCATCATTGGTCACTTGTCACACTCTCATTCATTTTTTTTTTCCCCTCCTGGACAATCATATCGCTTATCATCATCAATCATTCATCGTTCACCATGACTGCTTGACAATATATCACTCACATGCGCTATTTTACCATCACCAACAAGGATTCTTATAATATCCTTGATCACCAATCACCATATCACATACTATCAATCAGTTCTCACTACTACACACCTCTCACCATCTCAACAATGCACCAAATTCAGCATATTAATAATCAATCGGTTCTCACTATTACACACATCTCACCATCACCTCTTACTGGCCTGACCTCACCATTATTCATCTCCTATCACCTCACCACTCCTCCCCTTCTCCCTCTCGCTACAGCTATGTCAACTGGTGAAAGTGGAGAGCAAGAATTCTAAGTATTTATAATATCCTTGGTGGAGAGGGTAGAGGAGAGACAAGTGAGGTTACAACAAAGGAACAATCACTGCGACTCCTAATGTGACCTCCCACATCAAAACAACTACTTTGGGACCTGTGACCCGATGAGAGGCAGCAGCATATCTCAGCCGGCTACAAAACACCAGAAACTATTGTAAATAAGTGAATTTAAGAAACAAGCGCTATTTGATGCTACAGCATCTGGCAGCCCCCTTTCTTTGTCTGTCCCATCATCTGGTCTCGAGGGCCACATGCTGTTTTGACAGCCTATGACGTTTCAGAGATGTTATCTCAGCGCCTAGATGTTTATGGCAGAAGTGACAGTATGATGCCTTGGTAGAAGAGCCAGGCACTCTTCCCAACCATAATTTGAAATTGTCATCTGACAGCCACTTTTCCTGAAAGTGTGATCGAGGAGACATGATCTGAAAAATGATATAATCAGTCACATATAGGGGATATGGGGATAAAAGGAACTGTAGTTTAGCTTTTAGATATATCAACATCTTCCAAGGCAATGAAATGTCAATGTATTTTATAATTCTTGATCGGTAAGGTTAGGGAGAATCGAGCCTAGAGTGCACGAGTTTCATTCGGTCCGGGCACAAATGTACATTATTTTTATTCTACCCCAAAGAAATTGGTGGTTAAGACGGACTTCCTGGGTCTGTTGTGTGTAAATGATGAACAATTGTTTGAACCATTTATTTATGGAAAAGAGGCAGTATAACAATTATAAGCACAATACAGAAATCGGAAAGCCTTCCGATGGGTGACGTCACGTCCGTGGTGATTCACCTCCATCCGTTTAGCAGACGAATTTCCGTCAGATATCAGCCCTGCTGATCTCATAAGAACATAAGAGGGTGGCGACTGCAGAAGGCCAGTATGACTTATACGAGGCAGCCCCTTTAATCAATAGTATTTATCCATCCCACCTATCATCTCTATCCATATTCTCATCTAACCGTTTTTTAATTAAAGCTACCTATTGACTTTGCGCTCACTACATGTTTGTCCAGCCTTTTCCAGTCATTCACCACTCTGTTAGTGAACCAATGTCTACCTACGTCTGTCCTGAATCTAGGCTTATCTAACTTGTACCCATTGCTGCGTGTCCTGCCCTGGCTACTAATTTCTATCACCTGTTCAATGCTTCCTTTATTTATCCCTTTTACCCATTTGTAAACTTAAATCATATCGCCTCTTGCTCTCCTCTCTATGGAGTGGAGATTAAGACGATTCAACCTATCTTTATAGGGTAAATTTTTCATCCCCTGAATCATTTTGGTCATTCTTCTCTGAACTGCCTCCAGGGGTATATCTTTCCTATAATACGGGCACCAAAATTGAACTGCATAATCTAGATGGGGTCTAACTAAATACAACCTCAGAATGACCTCTGGCGTCCTATTTGTCACACACCTGCCTATAAAGCCTAATATTTTGTTGGCTCTATTTCTAGCTAGAATGCACTGTTGCCTATAGACACTACAAGTCTTGTACTAGCCCTAGTTAGATCACATACACTCACCCTTGACCCTTCCTCAGGATACAGCAGCAGGTATGTGGGTTGTGGTATAAAACTGTTTTGTTTGTGATTCTTTTCTTTTCCTCGTATTACGATCAACAGCAATGATTAAGCAATATAAAGATTATTTTCTAACCATTTAGGAGGCAAAAATGTTCTAAAAGGAAGCAGGTTTTAATAGATACATCTCAAAATGACCAATTATTCGTTTATCTATCTATTTGCACATATATCTACCTATATATTACTTTATTTACCGCTGCTGTACTTGTTTCTTCTACAGTTATGTATCTACCTTACTTAGAATTACATCCAGTCTACTACCTATGTATCAACTTTAGACCGAATGAAACACCATCAATTCGAGCCTTCACCACATCTAAACTTACATAGTCTTTTTAACTTCCCTTTATGTTTGACAGATTGACACTTGCTACCTCAATACCACGTAAAACACTCTTGAGAACCCGTGTGTTAATCTGTGTGGCTTTTGTAAATAGCTGCGGTGAGAGAGAGTGAAGCAGTTACTCTCTGTTTCACTCCCCGCCTCGTATCTCAGTCCTTTGTCGTCATTTCAACCCTCGTCCCCGAGCTGAGAGGCGGTGAGCCTTCTTTATCTTCGCCATGGCTACTAGTGGAGGCAAAATAGAGGATGGAGATGTGGAGGGAAAGGTAGAGCGGCCTTGAGACAAAATATGAAAGGTGTGTATTGAAGATGAAGGATGGAGAAATGAATGAGGAAGGTACCTATATGTATGTGTGTGTGTGTGTGTGTGTGTGTGTGGTAGCCGTATTGTTTTTAGCGGTGTATTCTGAGGTTTATTCATTATATTCCTAGTGTGTTGTCATCTCCACTAGTATTGTAAGAGTATAATAGAAGTTTTTATTTATTTAAGGGTGCTTTCATTTTTTCATGGTTTAACTACGCTAATGGTGGTTTAACGAGGGTAGTTCGGTTGTCAGGCTTGTTTAGAAGAATTAGTGACAAGTTAAACAGGGTCTAGTGAAAGAGATTTGAATTTTCAATGATCATGATGTGGCCTTAGAGATAGTTTCATAAGCTGAGTGAAAAATATTGTGATTTCCAAGGGTATTTCTTGTAGTTTTATGATAGTTTAACAATTCTAGTAACCATTTAACGCCGCTAATGAGAGCTTAACATGACTACTAATACTTTAACAACCTTAGTGATAGTATAGCAAGCTGTTTTGGAAATTACAGTTTTGAAGAGTATATTATATCTGTGCTGTAATAAACGGTTTAATAAGGACGGTGGCATTTCATCAAGCTGAGTGACACTGAACAAGTTCTAATGAAAGTTACGGGGATTTACAAAATTATAATGAAAGAAACGATGGTTTAATTAAAGGGACATTTTCGTGGTTACGGTGATGTATAACTGTTCTGCATCATCAATGGGGAGAGAAACATCCATTAACAGATAATTAGAATATGAAATCACATATAGTTTTTGTTTGCTCGCTCTCTCTCTCTCTCTCTCTCTCTCTCTCTCTCTCTCTCTCTCTCTCTCTCTCTCTCTCTCTCTCTCTCTCTCTCCTTGCTTTTTTTCTGTCTTATGTCTCTTATTTTTCATTCACTTTTTTCCGTGATCATATTAATGGCTTGCTTTCTCTTTTCTTACTTTCTTCTTTTCCTTCCTTTCCTTTCCTTTCCTTTCATTTCATTTCCTTCCGTCCTTTAGAATTTTCCTTTCATTTTCTCTGTCCTTTCCTTTCATTCTTCTCTCATTTTTTAACCCATCTTCTGTTTCCATCTTTGTATAGTGAAGGAGGTCATGGAGGGTAGAGTGAGGTCAACACAGGTTACCGGTTGCTTTTATCACCATCTTCCTCACCTGGCCACTCCACTTCTGCCACCTGCACATCTCTCCACTCCATCCCTACCTCCATGTTTGCTCTGATCTCTATCCCTGCCTTCTCCTCCTCCTCCTCCATCTATTTCCTCGTGGTTTTGTGAACATGGAAAGCCTCGGTTGTCTCTTCCCTTCCATATCAGAATGCAAGTTGATTATTTTTTGTTTTGTGGGTATTTTTGCATTACTTATTTGTTTTCTATTAATATTTTTAAAGGTTTATTTGATTATTTTCTCTGTTCATTTATTTATTATTATTTTCGTCTCTCTCTCTCTCTCTCTCTCTCTCTCTCTCTCTCTCTCTCTCTCTCTCTCTCTCTCTCTCTCTCTCTCTCTCTCTCTCTCTCTACAAGGAGACGGTGGAGGATGACCAAGTGGTGTCTTCCCTCCTGCTGCAGATGAATGTCAAGTGAGGTGTCTCAGTGTGGCTCTTGTCTGGCCTGGCCGCCTCCCCGTGAGTGACATGTGACCTTGACTTTGACCAGACTTGTGGATTGTATATTTTTGTTCTTACCTTTTTTTTTTATTTATGGTTTTGTTTGCTCTCTCTCTCTCTCTCTCTCTCCTTTTTTACTTGCTTTCTTTTGTCTTATGTCTCTTCTTTTATTTTTCATTCACTTTTTTTTATCTCCTGTACCTTATGCTAAATATATTGATTATTCATATTTTGTTAAAATATCATTTTTCCAACCCTGCTGCTTCTCCCACAACCACCACCGCCACCAAGTCGTCTTCTGCTCAGGTCTTCTAGCAGATGTGCAAGGTGGTGGTGGTGGAGGTGGGGACTGCTATGAACAGACACCAAAAGAACTCCCCCCTTGTTACAGCCGTTGTGGAGATGATGATGGCCGCCACCAGGGAGTCAAGGGAAGTCAAGTGTTTCACCCCAACCACCCTCAACATCACCAACAACATTGCATCTAATTTTGAGGTGCGTTGGGTGTAGTTTGTCATTTCTCTTACTGGCAGATTTAGGAAGTGGTTTGGAAGTCAGTAAGGTGTTTGTATAAGAAATAGATGTGTTTTCATAAGGGTATTGATTTTATTTAGTTCTTAAAGGCTTATAGTATTACAATTCTAATTCAGTTAGTTCTCTGTAGGGAAAATTAATAATACTCCTCTCTCTCTCTCTCGTTCTCCTCCTTTCCCAGCACACCACAACTATCTTATTCATTCCCCAGCATCCTTATAAATCCTTACCAGTCCTTTCCTTCCCTATTCCTGATTCTGCATCACCCATTTCTCTCTCAATCCATTTCCTTCATCTCCTGACCCTCTCCTCACTTGGACCATCACTTCCCTTGACCCTTATCAAACCATCTCTTCCTATCACCTCAACAACCTCCTCCTCCTCCTCCTACTCTCCTTCCAATCACCTCTCTATTACAACTCCTTCATTCCAGACAACTGCTTTTGAACCGTACCAACTCTGAGTCTCTGCTGTTGTTCTGGCTTGACCACCCCTGACTTGTGTGTGGGTGGGTGTTGCATTCCCACCACACTAAGCAAGTATTGGTATGGATTAGATGAGACGTTCTAGTGATCTTGTAGGTAAAGTAACTATGTTGGTAGTGGGAGGAAATCTTGTGTAATGAGAATAGAAGAAATGGGGAGAGTAGCTGTGGGAGGAGGAGGAGGAGGAGAAATCTTTTAGCTTAGAGAGAGATGAGGGAGAATAGAAGAGAGAAGGAAAGGAGGTAATGATCTAATAGTTATGAATTACTTAAGTTTTAATTTACAGGAGGCTTGAGACTAACATGACCTGATGTGTGTGTGTGTGTGTGTGTGGCATTGCAAGTTGTTTCCAGGGCCAGGTGAAGGAGGAGGAGGAGGAGGAGGTGAGGGGCCGGCAACATTCCACCCTCTCGGCACTGTGGTGGAGGACATCATCCATCTATCTGTCCAACAAGGGCTTCTCTCCTCTCATCCAGCAGTGGTGCAGTGGTGCAGTGGTGCAGTGGTGCTGGGAGTAGTAGTAGTAGTAGTAGTAGTAGTAGTAGTAGTAGTAGTAGTGGTGACACATTATGGATGCTCTCTCTCTCTCTCTCACCCACCCACCCACCCATCCACAGCCCATAGACCCACAGTGTCCCCCCACAGTATGTTGACAAATCCCCCAGTCACTCCCCCACAGCCCCTCAATAAACCCCACCACCCCACCCCCTATGGATACTCTCTCTGTCTCTCTCTCTCTCTCTCTATCTCTCACAGCCCACAAACCCACAGTATGTTGACAAACCCCACAGTCCCTCAATAAACCCAACCACTCACTCCCTCCCTCCCTCCCGTACAGAGCAAGTGTGGCACCAGCAGACCCACTGAGTACCAAGTGGTGTGTGATGACAACCGCTGTGTTTCTGGGACCAACAGACCGTCACTCATCTTATGCTTTGTGTCACCTGCACGCTCGCCAGGCTGCAAGATTGTATGAACTTGTGAATTAAACATCATAAAAGTTTATTTATTCTTTGTTTAATTCCTAAATATTTGTGGTCTCTCTATCTACAGGAGGGTAAAGTAGTTGAATCTCAATAATATTCATATCTTGTTCTGTGGCTATCTCATATCTGCAGTATTCATCTCTATCCATTGTATCTGGAATAGGAGGGTTTATTGGTGGTGATGGGGAAAGAAGGATCAGACAAGGATTTATAAGGATGCTGGGAAAGGAGGAGAGAGAACTATTATTGAGTTTCCTTACAGACACCTATCTAAACTGTTGTAATATGTATAGATATAAAAATCCATCTATTTTCCATCCAAACACCTTATTAACTCATACATCGGAGAGGATGACTTGAAAGTGGTGGTGGAAGAGGTGATGATAACTAGAAGGGAAACAAAATGGTGAAAAAACAAGGCAGAAGGTAAATGAAGACAGGAAAGAGATAACATTTAAAGGAATTATAAGGGGAGAAAAAAAGGTAAGAAGGAAAAGGAGATGAAAAAGATGCTCAGATGATTAGAAAGGGATGATAATTAGAAGGGTAAGGAAGAGATGAAATCGCAAGCAGATAATAAGTTAAGACAGGAAGTTGATATATCTGGAGCAATGGTAAGGGACAAGAAGAAACAAAAAGAGCAGATAAGAAAGAAAAGATAAAAAAAATACTATGATGAATGAAAAGCAAAAGAAGAAATATAAGACAAAAAAAAAAGGTAAAGAAGGAGCAAAAGAGAGACAAAAAAACAGGTAAATGCTATAGAATAAAATAAAAGTAAGAACAGAAAAGACAACACACAACTTGGGTCAAGCTAGAGGGTCACTCACAGGGAGAAGGGCAGGCCAGTGAGGAGCCACAGTGACACCACCGCACCACCACACCATCTGCAGCAGGAAGGAAGGAAGGAAGGAAGGAAGGAAGGAAGGAAGACACCACCACCTTGTCATCCTTGTAGGTCTCTGACACCACACACTGAGTGATGTACTTCTACTCTAAAGTGAAATTCCCAGCCAGACTGTTTGGTGTCCTTAAAGGGGAGATAAGAACATGAGAAAATAAGGGAAGTTGCAAGAAACGTATAATCAAACTTAGGCTACACAAAGATTAGGAAAAAAGCCAAGGAGAAAAAATGCCATTTGGAAACACTCGTCAAAAACATCAACAAGAAAATAAAGAGTCAAACCTAGACATGACCCTACTGTGCCTGTTGATTGGCATGTCACCTAAGAATTTGTTTCAATACATATTCATGATTTAAGAAAGAAATGATGACTGATATATATTATTTGTAGCTCATAGTGTTCTTTCCAATGCACAAGAAAAGTTTGCTAGTTTGCAATGATAATGGAGAGAATTATCATATTTCAGACACACACAGTTACTATTTCTCACCTCAATTACCATCTATGGAGATATTTCAACTTGATCCTTCCTCTTGTCTGACCTCCTGAGCATCACGGCTGAGTGGACGTCACACTACCACTCCTCTTAACTGATAGTATATAACTGTTATTAGTAAAAACATCATAAATATACTGCTTATATAATAATGTAATACTATAAGCTTTCTCTCTCACACACTATGCATATCATACATAAATGTAAATTTGTCTTAATTACACCCTAAACTCAAGGTAGAAAGTGTCCCAGTACTGAGGGGGTTAATGTGAATAAGTGTATTACGACTGAATTTTGCTGTATATACCTACATGTTCCAGTATGTCTACTTGTACAAGACTACTATGGATGTAGAATTTGTGTGTGTATACGAGTATGTGTGTAGTGACTGTATTGGTATGATGCATATATATATATATATATTGTTACGAACCCATGTATGGGGGGGGCCGTGGCCGTGGGTATGTGTGTATGTATGTGCGTGGTGGGCGTGAGAGTAGACAAAGAAGCAACGGGTCTGGGACGGGAAGGAGAGAGAGAGGCCGGAGGAGCGACACAAGGGAGAAGGGGGCTTTTGACGATTCAGCAAATAGTTTCTGCCGCCGCCCGGCGACAGGCAGTGAGGGGAGAGAGAGAGAGAGAGAAGAGAGTTGGGGCCCAGTGAGGAGGACAGAGGGAAGAGCTGACTCGCTTCCCCTTGTTCCTGGACAGATATATTCTGACTGCCATGTAATAGTACCTGTGCGTTGGCAGTGTGTGCGCCTGGACTGTGTGTGCCTAGTTGACATTGTGGACGCCTGCTGGGAGGCCGTGAATGAGGTGTGAGGTGTGAGGAGGCCCGAGCTGCCGCCTTGCTGTGTCGTCTTGCTGAGCGCGCCTTTGTCATTGTGTGAGGCGTGTCACGGTCCCCCGTGTTACCTTTAGTGCTTGCTGAGTAAATTAGCCAAAGTGGACTCTATGTGTTTGATTTGTCCCCCATTTTGAGCTGGTATAGGTACGCTTCGCTACACTTGCCCATCCGAACCGTGTGGAAGTTACGAAACCCCCCTATGCCCTGTTGCCCTGCTTGTGCACCTGGGAGGCCTGTGTGAACCCTGTGGCCTGAGATTTGCTGGTGGGGGCAGAGAGAGGGTGTGAAGAAGAAGAAGAAGAAAAGGGGGGGTAAACGTAACAATGGTGTCAGGAGTAGCGGGATAGTTGATGGTGCAAAGTGAATAGCCGAGTGTTGTAGTAGCAGAATGGAGGATGAACGCAGACAACAAGATGGCGGGGATGGTGCCTCTGTGTCTGTGGGCGAGGCTAGTGACGTCACATTGGCCAGAGAGGAAAATTCCGCCATGATGGCGATGTTTCAAGCCCTGATGACAGAAATAAAAGTGAAAATGGACCAGCAGGCGGTAACAATGTTAGACCAGCAGGCAGCACAAATAAGGGAGGTGGTGGCAGGATTCTCACAAGTGAGGGAAGAAGTTGTGGCAGCCCCATCCCCGGTGTCAGACCAGCAGTTGTGTGGCGTGACAGGCCACTGTGAGCTGAGAGTCTCTGTTGCCGACATGGAGAAACCCTGTCTGTTGGGGCTGGACTCCCTGTTTGGGAATGCAGCGTGTGATGACCTCGGAAGGATGCAGCGGAAGGTACGTGGAGAAATCGTACCACTGATCCTTGAGGATGCTGTTAAACAGGTCGAGAGCCCCGTGACGAGTTCGGATGTCGAGGAGAGACTGGAGCTGAACTGTGGAGTCGTGAGGGAACGTGAGGCAGCGGGCGCCACTGAAGAAGGCGGTGGAGGCCATGCAGCGGTGAACAGCTGCGGTGATGAGGACGGCGGCGCGGGGAAGATGGAGAGCGGGCAGATTGGGCAGAGCGGACGGGGCGAGGCTGGCACGCAGAGCGGGCAGAGCGAGGCTGGCCAGCAGCGAGACGTCGGGCAACATGTCCACCCGGTGTTGGGTTGGACGGAGGAAGGCGAGGTGCAGCCGTGCAAGGAGGAATTCTTGCCCGAAAATCCTGTTACCGAGGACTCAGTGGAGCAGGGGGAGACGCTGCACGTACAAGACGGCGTGTTGCAGAAGGACGTGGAGGATGCAGCTACACAGCAGACGTGGCTGCTGGTAAACCCTTTCTCCCTGCAGGTTGAGTTGCTGGAGGAGGCGCATGCTGGCGTCTCTGGTGGGCAACTGGGGCGTAGGAAGACTCTGCGTAGCCTGTGCCGACGCCTGTGCTGGGTTGGCATGAGGCATGAGGTGGAGTGGTGCGAGCTGTACCACGTTTACGTCGCCGAGAAGGAATCTGAGCGACGTACCAGAGCAGCGCTGAGGTGGTACCAGTTTGGCGCTCCCTGGGAGGGGATGGCGGTGGATGTCGCCGGGGCACGGCCTAGTATGCCCCAAGGTAACCGCCGCTACCTCCCTGAGGCTACTGGACGACCACCTGGGGAGGAGCTACCACAGACGTCGCCTGAGGTTGTGGCGGCGTTGCAGCAGCGATGGTACCAGCCGCGCGCCGGGGACGTGCAGATGCGGTGGGCGACCACGTCTGCCTTGTACAATCCCCGCGAGAGACGAGGCCTCGCCCCGAGACTGCAGAGCAACTGGGAGAGCCCGTGTACTGCCCTTGAGCGGCTCTCAGACATCATCTGCAAGCTGGGCGATGGCACATGTAAGCGGCCGAGCATTGTCCACGTTGATCGCATGTGGACCGTCTGTGGAGGTATGCTGCAGATGCCACTTTTTCCTGGGAGGGCCAGGATGGCGCTGTCCAAACTCCTCCTCACCTGGGAGTGAGAACGGTGACGACCCTGCTCTAGACAGCGATAGCCAGGGTGAAGGGAGCAGTGACAGAGGTGACAGAAGTGACAGTGGTGACAGTGATGGTGAGGTCCAAGGACAGGTGTTTGAGAATAATAGGCCTACCAGGGCCCGGAGGCCACCGCAGTGGTTAAGGGACTATGTAGAAATTTAGTTCTTGTGTAAGTTTAGATGTAGAAGTGATTTATTTTTCTTTTATTCTGTTTAGTTTATTTTCTTTTGTAGGGAGTTGCGGACGGCCGGGTCGGCCTTTTTGCAAGAGGGGGGGTAGTGTTACGAACCCATGTATGGAGGGAGGGGGGGGCCGTGGCCGTGGGTCTGTGTGTATGTATGTGCGTGGTGGGCGTGAGAGTAGACAAAGAAGCAACGGGTCTGGGACGGGAAGGAGAGAGAGAGGCCGGAGGAGCGACACAAGGGAGAAGGGGGCTTGTGACGATTCAGCAAATAGTTTCTGCCGCCGCCCGGCGACAGGCAGTGAGGGGAGAGAGCAGAGAGAAGAGAGTTGGGGCCCAGTGAGGAGGACAGAGGGAAGAGCTGCCTCGCTTCCCCTTGTTCCTGGACAGATATATTCGGACTGCCATGTAATAGTACCTGTGCGTTGGCAGTGTGTGCGCCTGGACTGTGTGTGCCTAGTTGACATTGTGGAAGCCTGCTGGGAGGCCGTGAATGAGGTGTGAGGTGTGAGGAGGCCCGAGCTGCCGCCTTGCTGTGTCGTCTTGCTGAGCGCGACTTTGTCATTGTGTGAGGCGTGTCACGGTCCCCCATGTTACCTGTAGTGCTTGCTGAGTAAACTAGCCAAAGTGAACTC
>CM035196.1:20656960-20676352 GCA_020233015.1 Callinectes sapidus
CAGCTGGTCTGGAACATGGCTGGCCCGGGGTAAAATCGAGAGAGAGAGAGAGAGAGAGAGAGAGAGAGAGAGAGAGAGAGAGAGAGAGAGAGAGAGAGAGAGAACATAACATTTCACTCCTCTTCTTCCACATCACATCACACACACATTGCTTCAGTGGCTGGGAAATATTTGTGCTTCTAATTCGCTTCATCTGCTTTGGGGCTTTTATCGTGGCCAGGTAACGCCAGGTGAGTGAGTCACGGGTCCCGCTCATTAAGGCAAGACAGGTGTGCACTTCAAAGGTTCCACTGGACATAATCGCCCACTTTGATGTCAGTAAATGTACCTGCTATGAAACTGAATGCGCGACTGATATGGACTCCTTTCAGTGTGGATGTATTGCGTACAGAGAGAGAGAGAGAGAGAGAGAGAGAGAGAGAGAGAGAGAGAGAGAGAGAGAGAGAGTCTATTATAAAGCCCGTGGGTGGAATGGACAGGAGGAAGACCTCGTAAAGGATCTCTTTATGCTTTAAGAGAACTTTAAAGTCTTGAATATTAAGCAACTTACTTCATCATCATCCGCTTTCCGCCTGTCACACCTGCCTACCTGTCCCCTCTTCCTCCTCTTCCTCCTCTTCCTCCTCCTGCTTCTCTTCTTCCCTCTCTCCCTCCATGTCTCTCTCTCTCTCTCTTCCTTCTTTGGCTTACTTCTCTAACCTGATCCATCTTCTCGGTTTATCTGCAGTCGAGACGCGCCCTTCAGCCGGCCCTTCACATCCAATCCTCGAGAATCTCAAGACCTCACTGATCCCCCGAAGTTTGCTGGAACAAATATGGCGTTTGGGGGAGTCGTGAGGGACGGGGGACGGCAGGGGGAGTGTCAGGGTGGAATAACGGAATAGAAGAGGGATTTGACCAGGATGAGGAGATGGAGGAAGTTGTAGGGCAGGGGTAGTGGGAGGGCATGAGACTCCTCGAAAGGGTGTTAGAGATGGAAAAGATGGTGAAATGAGAGTTTTTGAAAGAAGGAAAGGGGTGGAAAGTGAAGGAAGTGTGGGCAGTGCGGCTGAGTGCCCGAGGGAAGGGTGGCTGTGGTGCAGGGGGAGGGGGGGACACGGTGGGAGTGGGTGAGGGTGAGGGAGAGGGTGAAGAAGGATCGAAGGCCTGTGTGGGAGCTGCGGGTGACACGGGTGTACCTGGTGGAGTCACTCTGGAAGGTGACAGGCAGGTAAACAGAAAGGTGGGATATTTAATGGGTTTTTATGGCTGAGGGCTGAAGAAGGAGGCGGGAGGGAGGCAACAGGAAAAAAGGAGGACACGAAAAACGGAGAGAAAGACAAGATAAGAATCGACATCTTTGAGGAAACACTCGTGGGATATTCAACGATGAGACGAAATGCAGGAAAAGATAAATTAGAATGTAAATGTAATCAAGAGTCTCGTCATAAGGTCGGTGCAGTTCCAATTTGCATGCTGGAAAGATGACCTTTTGATGTGAGGGCGATGCATAACCCACACACACGAACAAGTCCTCCAGGTATTCCCCGAAACTAGCCGTGACCTCGCGGACCGCATTCCCAAATATTTCTGCACCGCACCTCTACTATTTTCAAAAGACTTTATATATACAGTACAGTTGTTGAAGTTACGCAGGCTTTTTTTAATGATGTCTATAACTCCTCACTGCGATGTACACCATAACACACTCCTAAAACAACGAAATCTTTACAAACATCGGCAAGAAAGATAGAAAAGATAGTTAAAGAGGGTATATTAATAGTCTTTAACGAATAGAATGTTTTGAGAAGGCTGATTCAAGGCGAAAGATCTTGGGGATGGTTTGTTAATGCGGAAGATAAACCAAATCACAGGAAAATGTTAAGATATTATAGTTGTTTAACCCCTTCAGTACTGCGACACATTTTCACGTTTATTCTGATTAACATTTGGTGGTTTTATACAGGTCCAGAAACTCATGTAGAGATCAAAATAGTACAGATTCCGGCTATTAATCTTCTGATATCTACAGACTTTTTCAAGCGTCAATAAAATCGTCTAATCATATCAAAACTTATGGTAACAAGGCGTCCCAATACTGAAGAAGAGAGGGAAACAGGCCAGTGAGGAACAAAGATAATAAAAATCCCAATAATTTGCCAGTACCCTTATAGTGCCATGAGAACAAGACATCTGCATTACAAACAGGAAAAACCTCGTGATAACCCGGCAAATAATCTACGTAGACTTTCAAAATAAAAGTGACGAGAAAGCAGTGTGGTAGAATATTGGGCCATGTTTAGCCTGTCCTACGTCGCTGCTTCTCTTCCTCGTTTTTCACTCTTTTTTTATCTCCTTTTCTTCTTCCTCTCACCACCTTATCCGTCTCTCATCTCTCCCTCTTCCACCTCATCCTTCTTCCTTACCAGCCACCCGCAGAACAATGACAGTTTGACCTCCTGATGAATTGTTGAGTCTCCCCTGTCATTCATCGGGTCGCGATCTTCGTTTTCTTTGTCTTATCTGGCAGGGAACAACAGAAGAGGCGAGGAAGGGCCGAGAGACGAGTGATGATGGTAGAGAAGGCTCCGGAAGAAACAATGAGTGCCAGACAAAGAAATACTGAGACTTTTAGAGAAATGGAAGGGAAGTCTATGAAAATTTTTTGACAAGGCATCGGTAAGGCAGTGAGTGACACGCAGTGATAAGACAGTGTGTGAAACAGTGATGGTATGTTTGTCTTTAAATTGCATCGGTATGTAATGTGACGCAAATAATGGAAAATCAAAGGACATGAATTATTACTGCTACTATTATCACCACACTCATCTATAATAATATTAATTTTGGTCTCCATACTACAAGACGATATATTGTAAGGCAAAAATCTTTACAGGAGAAGTTTGAGCCATTTCAATTTACATTCGTTAAAATACTGAGGTGATCTGATAGAGATATTTAAGTGTTTAAAAAAGCGATGATGAGGGCAACCTGGCAAAAATTATTCAGATTATCTATGGTGTTAGTAATTAGGATGTGTCAAAAAGTTACAGATTCAAGTACAGTAAATTAAAATGGGAAGAATGTGAACCTCAAATAGAATACTGGGTAATAAGTCATTAGCTCTTGATATTCAGTTGCCACTACTGCTACTACTACTACCACTACTACTACTACTACTACTACTACTACTACTACTACTACTACAACTACTACTACTACTACTACTACTACTACTACTACTACTACTTTTACATTCAAATTTTTATAGTGTAACTTATCACAAACTTTTCAATCCTCAACAGGTCTGCATTTCCTGTTCTTCCTTTCCCTTTGTCTACTAATGACACAAACACCACCTGTCATGACTGCCTGTGTTGTGGCGAGTGTAGAGGAGTGGGAAGAAGCTGCACCTGTTGGGGAACTATGATGAATGTATCCTTTTAGTTTCAAGTGTGCCAGTAATTTCAACCCACGAAACAAATGGAAGATTTCTTGACGATCCTCACACAAGTTTTGCTATTTCGACCATCTTTAGGAGAGAAACTGGGAAGATTTGTAGCAGCAAGAGAGTGTTAGGAAGATCGTAGCAGAGAGAGAGAGAGAGAGAGGAAATGTGGTGGTGTGTTGGTGTGTTGGAATGGGGAAGAGGCGTGGCGTGGTGTGGCGTGGTAAGGAAGGACAGGAAGGCAAAGGTTGAGGTACGCCAAGGTTTATAGAGATATAAGGGTGGCCTGGTTAGCTTCACTTCACGCCCTGAGGTTACTTGGTGTGTTCTGGGGACGCTTAAGATGGGAAACTTCTCTTCCCCGCCCCCCCCCCCCTCTCTCTCTCTCTCTCTCTCTCTCTCTCTCTCTCTCTCTCTCTCTCTCTCTCTCTCTCTCTCTCTCTCTCTCTCTCATCCATTTTTTTTTTCTTGGTGTGTGTGTGTGTGTGTGTGTGTGTGTGTGTGTGTGTGTGTGTGTGTGTGTGTGTACAGTTGGGTACATATGTTTTCACCAGCAGGAATCACAAGGAGCAGCAATCATTAGACATCAACTTTCCTCGTGTTCCTCTCCTTGTGTTCACTATTGACGTTCAGCTGCATCCAAAGATTACGAGTGTCCATAACTTTATTTCTGAAATGGTGTACTGTTGATCTTTGCCATTTTTCATTTGTGGCGAAACTTATGTTAATTATCATGTCTCTTTAAATGTATTATTAAGCCTCATTATCCAACGCATCCCAAATTTCTTTCTTTAGTCTTTGATAAATACGCAATGTGAATTTTTTGTGTGTATAATGAAAAGTCAACATGGGTGCGCTTCTTGAAGGCTGAGAGGAGAGAGGGGGAACTTCGATATGTTGGTGACGAGGATTACCCTGCGAGCTGCGGCAGTTGTGAGAGCCGGGAAGAGCACTCCATCTTGACTTTCCAAACACTTGTCGGACTTCCCCCTCTGTCACCACCATGATTACTTCACTAAAGGGGTCGCCTGCATTATTGTAGACGTCCTCCGTTTGTCTTTCTGAAGGGGCTGTTCTGACACAAGAGGCGGCATTGCAGGGATGATATATTTTGCTAGCGGGGGAGATCGAGGGCCGCAGCCAAAGGGCGCGAGGAAAATCAATGCCTACGGTGTTTGCCTTCGAGCAGAAACAGGGAGAGTAGCGGGAACTGGCGTCAGGAGGGAGGAGGTGCGAGGCGTCGAGGCAGAGAGGCGTGCCAGGGTGCTGCGGGGCTGTATGGGTTTCGTGGTAAATAAACAGAACGGATTTTTTTTTTCTTTTGTGTGTTGTGGTGTTGATGGAGTCTGTGTGCGGCCTTTCTCCTGGGAGGCAAAATTGGCCATCCTATCCTCAGTGACCATTGCTGCTATGTTGCTTTTGGCCTAAGACACAAAGAAAAAATTACTGCTTGATACAAAAGAAATGCATATGAAACAAATATTCCAAAAGTTATCCATTTGTTTATGAACTAAAGTAAGCTGTTCTTTGAAGCGTGACAGCGGAGACAGTAGCAATGCCTTCACTGTTATAATAGAAATAACAGAGGAGGTGCTCCCCAGTCACCTTCGTCTGTTATGTCTAGTCACCTTCACGATACACAGGGAGCAGTGCCGCGGAATGTGCAGTGAGGCCGTGCCCTTCCACCACAGGGGAACACGCTTCACTGGATTGTAACAAAAAGAGTCGAGGGTAAAAGAAAAGGCATTTTGATGGAGAGCCCACTGCCACAGAACCAATAGCTGTTCACACGTGAAGGTCACACGGGACAGGTGGGACCGACTGACCTGCTGCTGTCTGTGATGCGCTTGAAAGAAAACAACACGAAATAGAGACAGTCATTCAAGGGATACTAGTTTCTTTTAACCCATTCAGTACTAAGACACGTTTCTAACATAAATTTTGGATACGATTAGACGATTTTATTGGCATTAGGAAGGATCTATGGGGGTCAGAAGATTAATGCCCTGAGTCTGTACTATTTCGATCCCCCCAAATGAGTTTCTGAAGCTGTAGAAAATCGCCAAATAATAACTAGAATAAACATACAAAAAATCGACACAGTACTGAGGTGTTTAATTCGGTACTTTGCCAGCTCTTACGAGTACCTCAAACTCCTATTTTTTTAATACTTGTTTGCTATTGTATATCTTATAGTAGAGATTTTTAGGGTATTTTAGTGAATTATTTTTATGTTGAGATTATCTGCCGAGACTGAAGATTGAATCGGTAAGACGTTGTTTGTATTATGTTTCATGTTGGCAAGTTTTCTGCACTTGTTGATCCTCGATCTGCTCCGCGGTGTTGCAAAGGCCTCGCGTGTACTGACCGTTGCAACTGACGATACAAAACATTCACCTTCTTAATACTACTCATCATTATCCTTAACAACACTGATAATAAAAACTTCACTACTACTACTACTACTACTACTACTACTAATAATAATAATAATAATAATAATAATAATAATAATAATAATAATAATAATAATAATAATAATAATAATACGATAACAATGATAATATGATCATGGTAGTGATGATGATAATGATGATAATAGTAATGATAATGATAATAATAATAATAATAATAATAATAATAATAATAATAATAATAATAATAATAATGGTGCATACATACAAGCGAATATTTTAATTAACAAATTTGAATAATTCCCTCAGACAACACTTCTGTCTGGTTTTCACTTGAGACCAACAGACTGGTGTGTGTCTGTGTATGAGGTAATGCTGTTCCAAATCATTCTCTTGTTCTAATCGCTGTAGTGATCACTTTTTTCTTCCCTTATTTTAGTCTTAAATCTATACTGAGTAGGAAGATTGCCAGACACCACCTTCCATCACGTCAGTTTGCATCAGATCAATAGTGAGGCTCCCTGTGAAGGCTTTGTTTGTAGCTGTCTTTCCTTCACAGAGGCACGGCGGGCTGGCCATGGGGAGTCACTCACACCATTGCCACTCTTCATGGTTATATAGGGTTTTATTTCTCTTTGACTATGGGATTTCAATTTGTCACTATTCACCGGATCAGTATTTTCACAGTGATGTCTTGAGTCATCTGCCTTTCTCCGCCTCTATGCCCAAGGCTTTTCTTTACTGTCTGCACTTGTTTTTCTTTTTGTTTAGTTTTTTAACCAATGCAAAAGTTTATTCAGTTTATACTTCGCGTTGTCTTGAAAATTACACGATGTTTTGCCTTACCATGTTTCTAAATATTTACAGACGGTGTTTCAAGAGATAAACACCAACATGCTTTATGAAACTACCATCACACTATACTTAGACATATACATTCTGATTGAAGCTTTTAGCATTTTGTAGTCATGTTTTTTCTCCTTTCTCACTTGGAGAATTCAAGATGGAAAACTTCGCCACACTGGACCACACAATGTTATGGTGACGCTGTCGAGATTACAATCGTTGTGGTTGCCACCGTCGTCTCGTCTGCGTCATCATTTATCTCAGAAGTTATACTGGTTCCTTTTGCATCAGTTTCATCCAGGGTGCTCTTTGGGTCCATGGCGGCCACCCAATCCTCCCTCAGTGACTCCTGCATGAGGGGGGAAGGGCGGAAGCGAGGGTGTGGCTGTCCATCTCGTGGAGGCTGAGACTCATACGGGAAACTGACGAAGCTCGGACCTCGCGTTGGATAAAAAGGCGTCTGTCTGACGAGTTCCTGGTACCAGGTGATGTCTGGCTGTGAGTGGGGGTGTGGGTGGTGACCGGTGGGTGGCCTGGAGTGGAGTGGAGTCTCATACGAGGAATATGAATCTGTCACGTCTCTATCCTGGACGAAGGGTTGGTCAGTGGTCTGGTGGTGATTTCCTCCGAGGACGATGTTCAGATACTTGATTTTCTCTTCGTCTGGAATGTTGTTGTGGAAACCGAACTTGTTGGTCAGTCGAGTGATGCCGCCGGTACTGGCCACTGCCTCTGTTCTGTAGGGGAGGTGGACTGACGATGCTGAGAAATCATCATGGAAGGCGTGATCCTGCCGCACGTACTCCTGATGGCCGTCCTGGCTGTGCTCGTTATAGTAGTCATTATGGAGGATGTGTTTATTATGAGAGACATCGGGGCTGTACTCGGAGTCGAATTCAATGCGAGAATGAAAGCTTGAGTGGCCATGATGGTGGCCTTGGTCATGGTGATGATCGTGGTGATGGTCGTGGCCATAGTCATGATGGCCATGGTCATGAGGACCATGGTTCGTCACATCCTCCATGAAGTTAAAGAAATTGTCCTCCGCGGCGTACATGACGTGTGACCAAGAATCCGCCATGTGTGTCACCATCCTAGAAGAGGCCATGAAAAGAAAAAAACAATAAGTAATCTTGAATCTGGCATTGTTTTAGATTCCATCATAAAAGTTTCATTATGCACCAAGTGTGAAATAAATTCAGAAACTTTTCCGGCACCCACATCCCTTCTTAAGTTAGTTCTAATGCTATTTATTTTGAAAACGCAGCCAGGGTGACAAAATAAAAGGTAATAGGATAACTTTTCAAAGTCGCTGCCGTGTTTCTTGTTAGGGTAGAGGAGGATGAGGCAGATGTAGAGGCCCAGCATGAGGAAGGGCCATCCGAAGAACACCACGGCGGCAATGTTAGCAGAGAATGAGTTGGTGTCCAGACCCAGGACGTTGCTGAGCAGCATCTTCTGGGGGAAGCTCAGGAAGAAGGTGCGAGGGATGATGGCCCACAGCCGCGTGAAGTCCTTGCTGTGGGGAGGAAGGTGACGAGGCTTGATAAGTAGAGCCTCACTGATTCACTGTCATGACACAGAGACTTTGTACAATAATTACCATGTCACTCTTAAGACTACCTTTTTCCTGCGTGCAAGGCATGCCAGACAAAGGAAAAGTCGTTAAACTAAAAATTATGATAGTAATTTTAAGGAAAGGGTATCCTCGCTTTAAAAAGTTCAGTGTTAAATGAGAGTACTTGATGGATAAACTAATACTAGACAGTGTGATGGATCTGTCGATACATTTTAATAAAAGTATAGTTGTGAATATGAAACTGCTTAACAAGAGGGTTTTACTTCAGCACGTTGTGATTGAAAATTATATACGCATTATACAATCTTGCTCTATCTTGGCTATCAAACCATGCTTGATTTGTAAATATGTACCTCCATTTCATTTAGTACTTCGCATATAGTATCCCTTTCATTGTAGATTTTTAATTATAAATTGTGTAACCCCTTTTAATACATCATTTGTATTGGCTTGCATGAAAAATTATTTACAGTTTCCACAAGTTCTTTCGAACGCTAAAACCTGGAGAAGACCACAGCTGTAGCCACCACTCCCTCGCGTCGCACCTGCGCAGCATTGCCCTGATGCCGGCACTCATGTCGTGCAGGTTGAGGGTGAACTCTTCCTCCTGACTGGCGCCCCACAACTCTGCCTCGCCTGGGCCGCAGCGCCACACTCTGCTCCCATTACTGCACAGCCTCGCCTCCTTCAGCTGGTGCGCCTTGTCATCCCCCTCAGTAGTGTGCTCTGGGGCGGTAGGGGCGATTGGAGGAAGAGGAGGAGGAAAAGATGGGAGAGGAAAGAGACTGTCCGTGCCTTTCGCCTCTGCATGAAGAGACACGGTGTGTTCTGAAAGCAAAATGGAAAGAAGAATTGATTATCATTATTATTTTTTGCTTGTATTTATTTACTCATTTATTTATTTATTCTTTATCATTTTTTTTACGAAGCAGAACATATAGCAAAAATAATGGTCAGAGTTTTGGTAAATGTTTCACATTCCTCGGAAAGTCGAATTATTATTTTTTTTCTTTAGAAAATAAAACATACTATGTTTATATAAGTCTGATATCTCGTAATCCTTATCCTGTTTTTCCTACTCTTCCTTCTCTCTCCCTCCCCACCCAAACCCCCCCCACCCCCCCCCCCCCCCCCTTTTTTTTTTTTTTTTGAGCGTTGATAATTTCGGTGTAATTGAAGTACCAAAATAGTGTAGTAATGCATAAAATCCTTGTTAACACTAAAGAAAATGGAAGGATGGCTATGTAGCAGTAACTTGTATTCTTGAGTAAATTTCTTGAGGGAGGACCTCAACCTGCAAATGAATACAAAAGAGCGAACCATCGCAATGAATGAAATGGTTAGCTATACTCTCTGGCATTAATACTTATAGAATGAACTATAGTAAGAGCAACACTAATATCAGTAGTATCAGTTGTAATAGTAGGTGTTGTTATTGTCCTTCTTCTTGCCGTTGTTGTTTTTTGTTGTTGTTTTCTTATTATTATTATTATTTTTTTTATTATTATTATTATTATTATTATTATTATTATTATTATTATTATTATTATTATTATTGCTGCTGCTGTTATTATTGTTGTTGTTGTTGTTGTTGCATGTATGCCAATTATTACAAGAACATGCACTTTCGTCTCATTGGTCGACCCTGCATTGCGTCACATGGAACATCTATATGAAATGATGCACTGTGCTGAAAACGGCTCCTTGGCCCACCCCTGAGAGAATAGTAATTCCTGATGGAGACCGCCACAGGACACAGAGCACTTAACTCAGTCCCAACGATGCTTCCTCTGGGATTACTTTTCTCAGAGTTAAAACGAATAACAAGAGAAGGAGAAGACACACACACACACACACACACACACACACACACACACACACACACACACACACGCAACCACCAACCAACATTTCCTTTTATTCAATTTTGACAATTTTCAGTTTTACAAAGTTTCGCTTAAGCTAATTTGCAAGGTGGGTTCGCAAGCACATTTCCTCCTCAGCAGTGAATTTCGAAGATAGGTACGCGAGAATATTCAACCCAACACTGCTGCAATGCTTTGTGGTGCGGTGGCGGTGGTGGCGGTGCTGGCGGTGGTGTTGTAGTGTACTATGAAGATGGAAGATGTAGTATGTATAGTGGTATAGGTGTTGCAGTTTACTTATATATTGTGGTGTATTTTCGGATAGCTATTAGTGGTTGGTGGGTTAGGTGAGATATGTTACGCTCTGCTGGGGTAGGCTGGAGTGTGATGTGTGGTAGCTGTGGTGAGACGATGTAATATGTATTGTAATTGTGGTATAGTTTTGTGTGTGGTGTGCCGTGGTATATGCGAGTCGTGTGGTGTGATGTAGATTGTCATGTAGATTTAAGCGAAATTTGAGGCTCAGGACATTAAAGCAGTGAATTATCATGTATTGAGTAATATGTATTAATATTATGTATTAAATAACAAGCATTGTATTTTACTTTTTATGTAACAGTGGGAAGTTGACCATGGGCAAAACAAATATTTAAAAAGCCCACTAATTTGCCAGTTCCCATAAAAATCAAAGGAGCGGAGTGTGTAATGAAGAGTGACGAGAAGAGATGAAAAGTACAAGTTACTTCAGAGCTATTTAAAGACCACCATCGGGACTCCCATAAGACTATTCCCATCACCTTCAGGATAAACAACACACGCCAGCGCTACAGAGCCACTCGCAATGCCTCTCTCAGCCTGTACAGTGAGGGAGAGGCGTGACGGGCCACTCTCACACACAACGCGAGATTCTCCTGGTAAAGTGGACGTGTGTGTGTGTGTGTGTGTGTGTGTGTGTGTGTGTGTGTGTGTAGGTGATGAAATTTTCGCCGGAAAGGACAAGGTTCTTTTTTTCTCTCTCTTTCTTTCAGCTCTATTTAATCTAAGGACGTTTTTCCATTAAGTGTTCTCAGAAATTTTACGTAAATGAACATAAGATTGGTTAAGTTTACGGTTTCTGGGTAAGAGTGCACTTTGACCATATAAACACACACACCCACACACACACACACACACACACACACACACACACACACACACACACACATGGCTGGTCAAGCTTTACGTAGGCTTATCGTGTATGGTGTAAGTGTTACCAGCAGCAGTAACAGTACTCCTCCCAGCGGTTATGATTGACAGTGTTGCCAGGTGGGAGTGACTTGCGGGGAGGCATTACTGGTTTGTCTCGTCAGTCCTTCCCCACCAGCTGGTATGTTACGGGTGTGAGAGGATTAAGTTACCAAGCAGTGGTTAGTCCCTTCAGTACTGGGGATATGTTTTTACTACGAGTTTTGAGTGGGATTAGACGATCTCGGATATTAGGGAGGGTCTATTGAGGTCAAAAGATTAATGGCCAGAGTCTGTACTGTTTTAATCCCTACGTAAGTTTCGGAGCTGTAGAAAATTGACAAATAATAAGCAGAATAGATATGAGAATGCGTCTCAGTAATGAAAAGTTAGTGTTATATTTTTTGCCAAGTATTTCGACTGTTTTTTTTTAATATTTTTAATTGTTGTGTGATTTCTTGTGTGTTTTGTTGTTATTCTGTAATGCAGTTTTACCGTTATTCATCTTCATCGTCATCATAATCTTCATCAACAACCCATTATTATTATTATTATTATTATTATTATTATTATTATTATTATTATTATTATTATTATTATTATTATTATTACCATCATCATCATCATCATCATCATCATCATCATCATCATCATCATCATTGCTAATATTACCATTCTTGTTATTTGATTGTGAAACTTGCAAGCCTTGTCTTGGCTATCCCCTCCTCATTATGAGACACCAAACAGATTGACAATCCCTGGAAAACCTCTCAAACTTATCTAAACTAAACACTTTACTAACAAGGAGAAAAAAAATGATGCTGCAACACACTGCTAAACGAACTGTGACTCTCGAACACGCAACCCTGAGACAAGGAATTAAGGGGTTTTTAATGTAAGAAGGATCCGGCCAAGGGCAAAATAAAGAGTTGTTTAAAAAAATAAATAAATAAATAAATAATAATAATAATAATAATAATAATAATAATAATAATAATAATAATAATAATAATAAGGCTGTCTGAGGTGCCAGTCCTTGAAAAATGCTTGTAGAAGTTTTTTTTATTTGTTATTATTTTTATTACTCTATTTCAGATGAAGAATGTATATATAAAGTTATGTAGTTATGTAGTTAGAAGAAGGGTTGTTGAGGTGCCAGTCCTTAAAAAAAAATCCTTATAGAAGTCTTATTTATTTATTTTCATTTTGTGTTACTCTATTTAGATGAAGAATATATGTATATAGGGCACTGCATATAGTTGTGTGTGAAAGAAGAGAGTTGTGTTTCCAGCAGCTATACTGTAGTCAAAGCTGTATCATGGAGAGCACTGCGTCAGATCCCGTGTTTGGTGATGGCAGAGGTTCAATGAGGTTGGGATGAGCCGCGGGACGTGACTGGCGGTTCATTGTGGCGCAGCAGAAATGACCACCTGTACTGCACATTTCCCTGGTCTCTCCTGACACGCGAGGCAAAGCAAGGCAAGGCAAGACAGGGCAGGGCAGGGCAGGGCAAGGCAGGGTGAGTCGGAAGGGGATTCAGAGTGATGAGGGTGATAAGACGTCCCTCCTTAATTATTCCTCCTCCTCCTCCTCCTCCTCCTCCTCCTCCTCCCTGTTATTTTGTCTACCTGATCTCATTTACGTGAGCTGCAGTACGCTGTCATTAGTATCACATAATGTTTTCCTGTGTATCGTAAAGAAGTGTAATGCATTCATTCTCTCTCTCTCTCTCTCTCTCTCTCTCTCTCTCTCTCTCTCTCTCTCTCTCTCTCTCTCTCTCTCTCTCTCTCTCTCTCTCTCTCTTAGTTTTTCTTTCTCTACGTTCTACCATTCCTTCCCCTTTTCCTTCACCTGCTATTCATCCACCCTCCTCCTCTTCTTCTTCTTCTTTTCCCTCTCTTCTTCTTCTTCCACTACCTATCATATTCTTTCTTTCTCTTCTTTTCCTCCTCTTATTCTTCTTATCTTCCCTCTCATCTTCTTTTTCTTCCACTACCTATCATATTCTTTCTTTCTCTCCTTCTCCTCCTCCTCCCCATCTTCCCCCCTCCTAATCCACTCTCTGAACCTATTCTCTCTATGTTCTCGAATCGCTCTCTTCCCCTCCCCCTAATTCTGAACGCATTGTGGTAACGTGTTAATGATAGCAGTGGTGGTGGTGGTGGTGGTGATGATGATGGTGGTGGTGAAGTAGGTCAGTAGCGGAAGGTGGAGGACCGCGCATCACCACCACGTCTAAAACTTCAGGTGAACGCACGCATCTGGTGTCAGCGGAGGGAGCAAACACACACTGCTTGTTCTTGCCTTCCTTACTCTGGTGTTTGTCATGAGTTGGTGTCTTTGTAACGGTGCTTTCTTGGGTCTCTCTCTCTCTTCACTGTGTTGCCTTTTGATACTTTTTTGTGTGTTTGTTTTTTTTTTCCCCTTTTTTGTTTTATTTTCTACTGTTTGTTACTTTTTTTCTTTCATGTATCCTCTTTTGATATGTTTTTTTTTCTTATTATTAGTTTGATTTTATTTTTCTTGTGTTGCATTTTGATTGTTTTTATTTGTTTTTTGTTTTTTTCGTTTGTATTTGTCTGTCCGTTATTTTCTTTTCTCATGTTAGTTACTTTTTTTTCTTTCATGTTTCTTCTTTTGATCTATTTTCATTTTTTTCTGTTTCTTATTATTTGTTTGTCCTGTTTTTTTTCTCCTCGTTTTCTTCTCGTACAGTGTAAAGAATTTTTTTCCTCAGATGTAGATTCTTTTTTCATGTCTTCATACTTTGCCTGTTTATTTTTTTGTATTCTTTACATTTTTTCTTGCATAGTCCCTTATTTTATATGTGTGTCTCTTTCTCGCTTACTTTCTTTCGTACAACTTACTTTTTTCTTGATCCATATCCACTCCAGTTACGTTTATTTTCTCCTCTTTTCCTAGATAATTCTTTGTTATTTTCCTCTCCACATTTCCTACACATAATATATAAAACATTTGCTGTACAGTCTTCCCTTAGTGCTTCTCAGGGCTACTCACACCTAGACAGTGTATAATTTGTAGTGTATATGAGTGCAAAGATAAGGAAAACCTGGGCTGGATCAGGGACACTCTTTACTCTTACGTTTCAACAGAATGTCTTCCTCAGAGAGTGTTCCTGACCCAGCCCAGGTTCTCCTTACAATCTTTACACTCGTTTGTCTTACTACTACTCAACCTGTAGGATATATATAGGTATAAATCCTTAAGGGGGTCTCAGGGCTGATGACTGGCTGTGTGGGTGAACCGGGTGGATGACGAGCGAATCTTTAATGTTCCAAGGGTGATGACTGGAGACATGGCAAGGCAGTGTGACGTAATGAGCGAGACTTGTTTGTTTTGATGTCGCGAGCGTGTTGGGGAAGCAAGGAAAAACACTGCTAGGTTAGATTCAGCGCTTCCAGTCTTTGCTTCACCTCTGTGCTTCTCTCAGTGTGGCTTCCTTTTGGTCTGAATAGTGTCAAGAAATAAGGGACGCTTTTGTGCGAGGTCATGGAACTGTGTGGGTGTGTGTGTGTGTGTGTGTGTGTGTGTGTGTGTGTGTCGTGTTGTCCGTGCCTGACGTTGGCGACGGCAGATTTCCTGGAACTTTGGCCATAAATTTCCAAGGTTTGCATAAATATCGCCTCTCAGCCGGTGCTCCCTCCCTCCCTCCCGACCCTGCCCTACATCCCGCTCCTCGCAGGCTTCTCCAACACTAAAAACAACACAGGCAAATGAGGTGAAATATGGCAGCCTCACAAATCCACGTCTACCTCCCCCCCTTCCTCCCTCTCTCCTCTCTCCCTTTCTCTCTCTTTCTCTTAACTCTTCCTTCCCCTTTCCTCCCATCCTTGGTTCCCTCCACCTCTTTATCCCTCCTTCCTCCCCTCTCTTCTCTCTCTCTCTTTCTCTCTCCCCTAGTGTTACTGTTGATGTTGCTGCTGCTGTTGCCCTTATATATTCTTTAAAAATTTGATATGTTTTTAATGCCTTACGTAGAAAAACAACTTATCGAAAAAGAATTCTGAAAAATTATTGGCATTATGAGTTCAGATTAAAGAAGGCAGATTATTACATTCCCTTGTGATGCCATACGTTTAATGAAGCTTTATTATTATTATTATTATTATTATTATTATTATTATTATTATTATTATTATTATTATTATTATTGTTATTATCATCATCATCATCATCATCATCATCATCATCGTCATCATCATCATCATCATCATCATCATCATCATCATCATCATCATCATCATCATCATCATCATTATTATTATTATTATTATTATTATTATTATTATTATTATTATTACGCTCTTGGTGTGATTCTGGTAATTCAATGACGTGATTCCATAAGATTTTTTTCCGCCACTACTGTATTCTGTTATATTTAATTTTGGAAGGCCCTTTTACGGTACTTTCATGATTCATTCTATAGGAAAGCGCATGTGTAGCTGTTGTTGTCTTTGCTGTTGCTGTTGTTTTCAATACTGTTGTTGTTATCATTACTACGACTTATTCTAATTAAACTTTTTTTTTTTACTTATTTTACTTGAACTTTATGAGATCACTCCTTCACTCACCCATCGTAGTCGCCAGAAGGATGAAGCAGAGTGTTCTCATGGTGCTCTTCTGCCGCCTCCTCTCCATCACTCCTCTGAATCACTTATCAACACACACACACACACACACACACACACACACACACACACACACACACGCGGGACGGTCAAAGTTCTTCCTGTTCTTCTTTTTTTTCTTTCTGCTTATATGGTCATAAATTTTCACAAGCTTCCTTTTTTCCGTCTAATTTAACTTTGATTACTTTTTATTCATTTCCCCTTCACAAACTGAGCTGCGTTTTTTCTACTTTCATAAATTACTTTCTTTTTCTTCCACAACTTGGATTATTTTCGTTTTCTTTTTCTCTCTTATTTGTTTTTGGCACAAAACTTAAACTTCTTTTCTTTGTTTTTTTCCCTTCTCTCAAATCACGGTCTTATTTCACTCAAACTTGACTTTTTTCCCTTTTTTGGTCTATTTTTTCCTCTGCTTTATTCTCTTTTTTTTTTTATTCTTGTCATATCACACATGCAAACACACAAGAAAATGCATTCAAAGTCCCCACTACACTTTCAATATCACATCACTTAAACCACCACAGTTTCCTTTCTCCTTCACATTTACATTCATTTCTGTATTTATGACTATTTTCCTTTTTTGTATCCTGTCGGTTACAATTTATATCGTTATCTAGTTATTTATTGTTCCATTGCAGGCTTTCTTTCTTGTAAGTTTAGAGTATTAAAAAAATCTTCAGGTGCTTTTTTTTCAGCGGCGTAAGGTTGAGTAGCGGTGTAGCAGAGAGAGAGAGAGAGGGAGAGGGAGGGAGAGAGGAGCGGCTGCGATGCGGTGTTGTGGCGGTGAAGAGAAGCAGAGTAGTGGCAAGAATGAACGTTCCTCCTCCCATAAGCCATCCATCCACTCTTAATACTAGCTACCACCCCTCCTCCCACTGGACCCTTTTCCCTTCATTACGTATTACTCTATCTCTCTTCTTCTGTTATCTCTCCTTCTTATTCTCTCTCTCTATTTCCTTTTCCATTGTTTTTTTCCTCTTTACCATTTTTTTCGATCTTCTCTTTTGTTCTCAACTTTTATTTTTTTCCCCTTGTTTTGTCTTTTTTTCTTTTATTTTCATCCACGTCAAGTTTTTCATTCCAAGTCTTCCTCTTTTTTATCTTTCCGTGTTTTCTCTCTCTCTCTCTCTCTCTCTCTCTCTCTCTCTCTCTCTCTCTCTCTCTCTCTCTCTCTCTCTCTCTCTCTCTCTCTCTCTCTCTCTCTCACTATTTGCTCTTTACTTTTCATCCCAAATCCTCTTCTCCTTTACATACTTCTCTCTTTTATTTTCCTTCTCTCCCCTTTTTTACTTTTTCATCCCAAATCTTCTTATCTCACATATATTTCTCGTATCTTCTTGGTCCTCTCTTTTTTTTCTTCTCTTCTTTTCACTCTCTTTTATCAAGTCTTCCTTCACTTTTACACAATTCTCTCTCCATTACCCACTTTTATTTCTCTCCTCCTTCATATCTTCATCTCAATACTCATCTCTACGCAGTTCATTTCCTTCCCATTCTCCGTTCTCACTTCCTGCCTCGCCCCACCCCCTCCTCGTCCTTCCCCCCTCAACTCATTCTCACGTACCGTTTCTCCCGAGAGGTGAGCCCGTCAAGTAATGGGCAGGTTAAGTCCGCGGTAATTACACGGTTGGAAGGCATATGAGGCAGGTTTTCTCTTCACACCTGGTAAGTGAAAATTTTTGTCATTTTTTTTCTCTTTTTTTTTTCAAAGCGGTCTTGTAGTTATCGTGTGTATAATTTTCTTTCCTTGCGTAGTCATGTTGTAATGTTGGTGTTTAAGGTGTTGTTTTTTTGTGTGTGTTTGTGTTTGTGTGTGTGTTTTCGTTGGGTTGTTGAAGTTGTTGTGTTTTTTAGTATATATTGTTATCGTCTCACTGTCTGCTACATGAAAATTGTAATTCTTGTGGTGGTAAGGATGATGATAAAGATGGTGATTATTTGAAGGAATTTTGATGTCTGTATTATAATGTGGTGTTGGGTCTTACACTTTTCGTCTTCCAGCATTTGTAACTCAGGTAAGGATAATGATGGTGACTTTTTGAGATATTGGTGGCATTTGTTCTCGCCGTCTGTGTGGTAATGTGCAGACAGTTAACATTACACTTCTAAATTTTGTAGCACTGTTTTCTTCGGGTAATAACAATAATGGAAGTGGCGGCGGTGGCTGCAGTAATGAAGGAGCGGTGACTGTCTAGAATATTTGGTGCATTTGTTATCTTTGTCTAGGAGGTAAAGGTAATTGCTTTTATTATCCACATGCCTTATACGATTTTTTTTTTTTACTTTGTACTTCCAACAACGGTAAAGATACGTGTGGTTACTTTCTGAAATATTGCCAGCATGTGTTACTGATGTGGATAATGAGTGGCGGTAATGCTAGTATTTGTGCCTTGTGATTGTTGTAAATTAGGGAACGTTATGAGGAGATGAAACACTAAAAGATAAGGTAGAATACGCGAGAAGAAAGGAAGAAGGAAAAACTGGTAGGAGTATTTGTAATGTCAAGTTTTTAGACTCTTCGGGTTCAGTATTTGTTAAGTAAAGTTTACAAGACTCATCGTGTTTCATTGAAGTCACAAGTTTCTCTTTGATATATAATGAAGGACGCAAAACGATCATGCTACATAGTCCTTTATGACGAAGCACTATGCTCTCTTGCCTTATTAATAATGTAGAAATGTTTTTTTTTTTTTTTCAATTGTCACTAAAACAGTAAAAAAGAAAAATAATAATAATAATAATGATAATAAACTTTTGAAAAACTGTGTAACTTCAACTAGAATTTATTTTCAAACAATGTGTGTTTTTCAAAGGAATTTATGGGCGGAAGGAGAACACCTAATGAAGACCTATTATCTGAAAACCCATCCTTTTGAATACCCAGTCTTCCCTCAGACCGTGGCTAGAATTGGAACCCATACGCTTGGGGATCTGTCGGCCCTCAGAGCGTACGTGATTTCATGCCTTTTGAATGTAATGGAGATAGATCACAGAAAAGCTTCATGATATGATCCACAGAAGCATGACATTGCATTTCCTCAACAACTCAGAAGAAATGATGGCAATAGCGCTGTGGTTATACTAATGGCAGAGGCAGTCATAACACATAGGTAATCTCCAGCGTGCTATTGTTGGTGGTGTCCTCTCCCCATGCCGCACCCCGTTACCTCACCGCTTGCCTGACGACGCTCCACGTTACCCGGTGCGTCTGCCAGGTGAGCCCGTCCCCCACCTGTCGCTTGTTGGTCGTGCGGTGCGTGCAGTGAGTGAGCCCTCCTGGTGGTGGGCCAGCATAGGGAAGGTTAACGAGAGTACTTGTCATGTGAGAAGAGAGAGAGAGAGAGAGAGAGAGAGAGAGAGAGAGAGAGAGAGAGAGAGAGAGAGAGAG
>CM035196.1:20682763-20697264 GCA_020233015.1 Callinectes sapidus
AGCTCTTAATATGCATTTTTTAAACACTATTCAGATTCTTAGGCAAACATTTGATATCGTCTTGGCTGGCAGAGTGCGTCGTTATCTTCACTGATGATGCTTCCTGGATGTGCTTTAGTCCAGTTCAGTAATATTCGTGGGATCAGTCTTTGTAACGGCTCCCACAGATTTGTTTTTTGTATTGGTTACTTCACTCTACTCTTGCCTTTACCGCGGCACCTTTCAGTTAACTATATAGTAATGTTTTGTGGTGTTGGTGTTGACTCTTATACAGGTTTTGTTACTCGTGGTGAGGGGGAATTCTGCCTTTACTGTGTCATGACTCTTTACTGGTTTGAAGTTCAGTAAATAGACCTTGCCATAACTTGGTTCGTAAGAACAATTGGTCTGGTGTTGTTTGTTATTCCTCTATGTAGTGAAGCTGACTCCTCCGCGGCGACACGAAGACTTCGAGACCCAGAAGGCGTTTGTAGTGCCTGGTGCCCACTCCTCCTTGATCACTATCGTCAATATAGTGAGCAGAGCGGCCACACGACCCTCCCGCCTCCTTCACCGCAGCGCCACCACACGCGTGACGGAACTTGTGGGAAACTCCTTCGCTTTGCTGCGGCAGTGCGCCGAGTTGACAGGGACTGATGAGCCGTCGTACAGTCTCCAGTGTTGCTATGGCTCATGATTGATAAATGTATGTACGTCACTCGGTAACTAATGTGTGGATTAGTTCAGTAATGTGCCCTTATTGCAATTATATCAAATGAATAGTTCGTATTTTTGTTCTTGTATTTACGGTGTTTCAGTAGTCATTCCTTTTTTTTTTTTCGATTTATACATATTGATTCGTACATATATGGCGCATTTTCTTGTTCACTATCAAATATATAACATCTCATTTGTTGTTAACTGTATTTCGTTCGCACTGTCGCAGTCTTGTTCCGTCGTTGCGTATCGAATTTAGTTGCACTGAGGGAGTCACAGGTAGAGACAATTTAGGTGCGTCTGTTCCCGCGGAGAACTTCCCCACCTGGCAGAGAAAGGCTGAGATCAGGGACACACAGGCTGCGTTGCGATGGTGGTGGTGGTGGTGGTGGTGATCGTGGTGGTTTACGTGGCTCACCTGTGTGCCCTCACCTGTGCCACTGTGGGAAGGTGAACCAGGGGTGTGTTGCCCCATTGGGTCGTGACCTCACAGAGTACCTCTCATTCACTGGTCTGCCTCAAGGTCACGGTTCAGCTTGTCACGTCACTCCTTAGTAACGTGAGTTGTTAGTCCTTAATTACCCCATGGTGGCCTCGACCCGCTCCCTCGCCTCGGCGGGATGAGCCAGTCCTCGAAGGGCGCTGTGGAATAGCCATTCGGTGGTCTCTTCCCGCTGCTTGGGCGGGGAGTGGAGGGGCAGCGAGGCCAGCAGTCTGGTTAGGAGGGATATTGGAGGCACCTCGTCTTCAGCGCCTGGCCTCACCGTGCTTGCTGCCTCTTGGCCCGAGGCGTCCTGCACGGCCTCCAGCACCAGCCTGCCCAGGGTCCGCCGCGACAGATTCTGGAGAAGGAAGCTTGCATTTAGTTTGTCTCTTAGCAATTAATGGCCACCTAACCTACTTTTTTTTTTTTTTTTTTTTTTTTTTTTTGCATGGTGCTTAATTATTTTCTATTCAGGGTCTTATTCTCGTGACTCAATGTGTAAAGTAAACGGTGCAATCAATTTATCTCATGATCAGATTTAGTATACTGTATTATCTTGGTTTGTAAAGTAAACAAGGAGATAGCAGGTTATCTTATCATGAGACAAATCTCTTCATCATAATTTATTCATAGACGCGGGGAAGAGGTTTCTGTGTCACTCACCATATCCGCTACAGACATGAGCGCCTCCAGCAACTGCTTGAGTTGCTCCTCGAGATGACAGAGTCGCGCCCTGTCGCTTTCCTCTATATGTACATCCAGCTCCCCTGCCGGCTTAGTCTCCTCTGCCATTAGCTTTTCTTTGGCTTGCTGGGATGATTCCTGAAAGAAAGTTAGATCTCATAACTGGAGTCTAACATAATAGAAAGTTAGCGGAATGAAAATTTTTTATTAGAATGTAAGTGTACTGTGAATAAAAGTGATATTATAATGATCGCTTGAATGAACAAGTACAAAACACCACAATGGGAGTGGGCGTGAGTCCACAAGTCATTCTTCACAACCTGTACGTACGTAGGTTGTATTGTCGCGAATAATAAATGCTTGTAATGATATCCGTGTGTGAGAACAATGCTCCTCTCTTATCTTGACATAATAGTTCTAGTATACCATGACATCACCACCACGAAGGAATATTTGCGTGTGGGACGTGACACCAAAGATTGAAACTTGACCAGGAGTGTCTCACAACTCGACAACCATTGCCATCCTGATCACTCAAATTATATGACTTCGTTTTTGCGCATACCTTCAATAATAATGAATGATAGAAGAAATCGGAAAGCAATATAATGGTGTGTGTGTGTGTGTGTGTGTGTGTGTGTGTGTGTGTGTGCTGTTATCTCGCTGTACATCTCATCAAGCTATCTAAGATTCTCCGTAACTTGTCTTCAGATCCCGTCACGGTGGTGAAGCTGTCTCTGTTTCCAAGTGAAGTCAGTAAAGATACAGAATTTAGCAATCCCTTCCCGCCATAAACACTAAAAATATGAGGTGGTGGGACTGTCAGCTGCAGCACCACCACGTGTGTCCGTTGTGTTGTCACCAGGACCGAGGATATCAAAGGACGCATTCCCAACATTTATTTGACTTGTTAGGCGGGAAGAAGACACCAGAAGACGTGTCAAATAAGTAGTGGTTCTTGTGTGTGTGGTGTTAGTGTCGTGCTTCAGCAAAGTGTCTGAATCAAAAACAGCATTTGAAGTCATTTTAGTCGAGATGGGAGGTTGGTAAATGTTTAACTATCTGTCTTGCGCGCCTGGCCTTCCCATCTGTGGAGTTGTTTCGTATCATCATCAACACTAATTTGTCCCTCGTGCCGCGCAATAGCGTAAGTCGTGTGATTGTGTCACGAACACTGAGTTGCGGTTGGTGACTTTCTATGAGTGTCAGTTGTCAGGGTGTTGTGGCATGACTCGCCCTGCCACCCGCCGCCCGCCGCCCACTGCCTGCCATCACTCCCCTCAGTGAAAATAACGTCGCCAGGTGTGGTGTCTGGACTTAATTCTTACGTTTCACTGACATAAGAAAGAAATCTGTGGTGGATGATGTAAAACATGGTGAAAGGGAAGGCAAACAGAAAGTAAGTGAAAAGAAGAAAATGTACTAGAAAATATAAAGCCGAGTTGAAAATGTCTCTTTTTTTTCAGAGCCGCTTTTTCGTTGAATTTTCTAATCAGCTCACCTCTTCACACTCCTTCTCTGCCTCCTCAAGGGTGTGCTGCAGCCACTCCAGTTCCCGCTCCAGCCCCTCAATGATTTCTGTGGAGGTGCAGTTGGAGGTGAGGGTGGGGTCAGTGAAGCGAGGACTGGCGTGGGAGGGCTCGCCGGCCTCTGTTTTGTAGCCGTCATCGCTACTGTTGCTGCTGTTGTTGCAAGTGTTGCTCTCTGTAGTAATCCAAGGAGGTGGCAATGTTGTGGCTGCTGCAGGGTCAGGCTGGGACTTAGGGGAGGTGTCACTTCCCCGTAAGGACCATAGATCTTCCTCCGAAGCTGTAAGTGAAACAGAAATTAGTAGATCTCAGGGGAACCAGCGACAAGTCAAGTGTTGCACGCACTGATGCAATAATTCTATTTCGATCTTCATTGTCCAACGTATCATTGTTTTCTTTTAATAACGTTCAGCAGATTGGCTTTGTGTTCGTTCTTAGCTTTTCTTCGTATGTCAGACACAAAATTATATCTACCTGTGTAATTGAAATATTTATGCTATGGTGAGGATATGAATTAGTATGCCGTATGTTTTAATATGATATATGAACAAAAATAACTTGAAACTGACAGTGTCACCACGCTTACTAGCCATAGTGACATAACTACTGAGTCAGAGCACACTGAGATCACACAAAGTATTGAAATGTTTGAAAAGAACCCATTCATCATGCTACTCGGAAAGAAGCCTTAGAGTGAGCCTGCCTTTCTTCCTCCCATGACTCAACAAATAAAGAATCACGATCATCTCATGGGGCGATGCAACACTCCGCCTCACCTGACGCGTGCTCGGAAGACCGGTCCTGGCAGGTGTCCTCGTCCCTCTCGCTGTCCTCGCTGTACAGGCCGCTGTCCGCCCGCCGCGCGTCCTCCAGCCTGCAGGGACCAACGGGGCTTAGTACTTGCCATGCTGCTTGTGTTATTAATTGTAGTAATATTAGTAATAGTATTGCGTATGGAAGTAATAAATGTCATCGTCTACGTTTCAAGTGGTAGAGTATTCGAGTCAGTGTTGTTAAACTTATAAAGCCGCATTGCAGAAACCATTTGAAGAAAACGTGTGTGTGCAAAATTGTATTATCGTTATTGTTATCATCTATTTGTGTTGTGCTTGTTCTTTTTATTGTTATTCTCCGTCCTCTTCTTCTCCTTTATCTTCTTTATCTTCCCCATCATAATCTTTATTTAATTTTTGTCATCACCATCACCATCATCATCAATATCTGCTATACTTCAAGAGCTGGGTTGGTTGCAATAGTGAACGCTTGTCAGTTCCTCAAAGTGGTGATGGTTATCTGTTACATTGTACGGCTGTCATGGTTGTGTCTTCCTCTCGTGCCATACTCCTCTGTTATCTTCCCGTCCCAGGCCTCACGTTTGTCGATGATTTCCTTTTCCTTCCATCACTCGAGAAAGCACAGGTCATGACGCTCCCCCTCACGTGAATACATGCAAAACGCCAAGAGGAAAGTGAAATGCGATGGAACAATCATGCACATTATCTGGCAAAAGTCTGGAATGGCATGGAAAAGTGGTGGCGGTATCTCTCTACCTTGAATAACTGTAAAGATACGTGACTTTCTCCTATTCCGTATTTTGCTGACATTTTTATTGCTATTTTTCCTTTTTCTTTTCATTATTCAGAACATTTCTCTCAGTTAGTGGCCAAGTTTCTTTGATCCATTCACCGCTGGATAGAACAGCAACTTTTCAAGGCTTATTTAAATTGTGCCACAGTCAAGTAGTTCTCTAGTACCGACGCTCCCCCTCACGTGAATATCTATCTGTCTATTTATCTATCTATTTATCTATCTACCTACCTATCTATCTATCTATCTATCTATCTATCTATCTATCTATCTATCTATCTATCTATCTATCTACATAATGCCTTCAATGTTAAGGGAAGGGATAGCTATTGCAGTTAAAAGGTTAAATCATAAAGTTTGAGGCATCGTTTTTATCTCATTACGTCAGGACAGGAGGTGGACATTGAGTGGAATTGGGAGAAAGAGATGCGCCTATATTTACATTTCTGGCCAGTGATATTTTCCTGTTCAGATCTCTTGAGTTCGCATAAGAAAATGAAAGAAGTTGTAAGAGACTTTTAGGCCTACTCATGAGCACCCCTGCCTAATTCCACCTATCATCACCATCATCATCTATAAACATGTCTAATCTTCTTTGAAAACTTTCCATTGTCTCGGCACTAATAATATGGTTACTGAGTCCGTTCCACTCATTAACCATCCTATAGTATTAGAGAGCCAGTTCCTTCTTATTTCTTGCCTTAACGTAAATTACTCCAGCTTGAACCCATTATTTCTGGTTCTATCCTAATTATTGGCCCTATAAGACCTTGCTAATGTCCCCTTTGATATATGTCCTACCCAAAAAAACAAGCATAAGAAGGGTGTTTCATCAAGTGGAGAGCTCGCTAGACATTTATTCGAGCACGTATGTATATATAACTACATTTTGTTTCTCATTTCTTACCATTTATTACTGTATTATAATTTTGGGCAACAGTCTACAAAAAAAAACTCCAACTAAAAGAATAAATCACATAGCTCATCATTTATGTACATTACTTATCCCAAACGCAAGAATTACAACCACCATCACTACTACCACCACCACCACAACCTAAAGCCATACATATTTTCCCCCCTAGGTTTGTTTACGTCCCTTTCATTGCTATCACTGGCACTGGGTGATGAGGAAGCCAAACTCTCTCTCTCTGGGCCCGTCAGTGAGTAGTGAGGCGTGAAGGGAAGGAAAGGCAGGGCAGGGCACCCGCCAACGCTCGCCAACCAATGGGTCTTGCAGTGGGGGCGTTCAATGCCTCGAAAGTGATAGGGAGTCGAGAAGGAGAATGGCCAGAGAAAGCCTGTGTGTTTTTTGCTGGTGTGTGTGTGTGTGTGTGTGTGTGTGTGTGTGTCTGTCTGTCTGTGTGTGTGTTATTGTCTCCCTATTTGGTTTTCGGTGATTGAAGTAAACTGAGCGAGAAAGAGAGAGAGAGAGAGAGAGAGAGAGAGAGAGAGAGAGAGAGAGAATGTTAGGTTTTGTCTCCCTTTTTGGTTCTCGATAAATTAAATCAAACTAAGTGTGTGTGTGTGCGTGTGTGTGTGTGTGTGTGTGTGTGTGTGTGTGTGTGTGTGTGTGTGTGTGTGTGTGTGTGTGTGAGCGTGGTAATAGATTCCTAGGCTTATTACATCCCATTCACAACATCCATCATAATTTGACCACAGCTATAACCTGTTCTCCTCAATTAACCAAACCTTCATGAATATTAAAGTTACCCAACTACCAATCCATCACTTTCCTTGAAGGACGTTTAACTTGTTGACTTTTTAGAAGAGGTAGACGAGTATCATTGCCTAACAGGTTTGCCGGTTCACGTTCTTACTTCGCGCAATTACACAAATTTTTAACCCCTTCAGTACTGGAACACTTTTTTTGAGAGTTTGGGGTATGAATGGACGGTTTTATTGCAGGGTCTTTGGAGGTTAGAATTTTTAAACCCTTCATTTGTTGGACACATTTTTACCACGAGTTTTGAGTATAAACAGACGACTTCATTGACATTAAGAATGGTTTATGGAACTTAGAAGATTAATGGCTAGAGTCTATACTATTTTAATCCCCACACGGAGTTTCTGAAGCTGTATAAAATTGCCAAATAATAAGCGGAATGAATATAAAAACTCGTCCCAGTACTCAAGGGGTTAATAGGTACTGATGATGAAGCATTACCTGGTTCTGTTATATGTTAATTAGCGGTTACCTGAAAACTTACGTGGGGGTGAGAAAAGATAATAATGTGTGTGTGTGTGTGTGTTTCTTTGTCTAGATTGTTGGTGAAAGTGAATGTTCTAACCTCTCTGGTGTTAATTTCCTTTCATCCTCACTCTTCCCACGCCTACCCACTCCTCATCACTCGCGACCCTTACCACGCCCTCGCCACGCCCTCGCCACGCCCCCTCACCCTGCCGCGGCTCATGGTAGTTCAGTTCTACCCTAACAATCATCTCGTTTAATGACTGCAGTTTGTCGTGGCCTAGTTACTCGGAACACTTTGCGCGCTCATTCACCATAGTTTCTCCCGTTACTTTCCTTCTTTCTTCATCCCAATTATATGTAAGAAGTTTGTTACCTTTATTTATTACGAGGGGATGGTGATAGAATTAGATGTAATTTGTCGGTCTTGCAGCTGTGTAATGAGTGAGTGAATGCAAGTGTGGATGCAATGGTTTCAGGGTTTTGATAGAGGTTGGAGCTGCATGCACACTTACACACACACACACACACACACACACACACACACACACACACACACATGCACGTGAATATTCTGATTCAAATTATATTTCTTTTGTTCAAATTAATTATTCTTTGGGTGGGATACCGTACGAAACTCTCGACTCGCTGAGAAAAAAAAAAAAGAAAGAGGCAGACTCGTGATATTGTGAATGGAGGTGAATGGAGGTGCCTGCCGGACGCAAGAAGAAGAGATGAAAGTTTTGGGCCGCGGGGTTAAGGCGGCCTGCTTATTGTTAGAAAAGAGCTCCAGTCCTCCAGGGATGTAGGGAAGAAAAGGGGAAATAGCCAAGTGGTGCAACTGTGCCGAGAGAAACCGGACGAAAGGACGTGAGAAGGAAAGGTGGTAATTAATTTTTTGGCTGAAGGAAACTCGTATGTTGAAAGGATGCTGTTGTGGATTATGTCATTACCTCCACCCCAATGTGCTGCTCACGACACCAGGGAGAGAGAGAGAGAGAGACGGGGAGAAATCTACCCCCACGTCGACATTAACGAGAGATGGGGAAGGGAAAAAGCACAGTGATAACTCGCCAGACAGCGACCCTTGCTAGATAATAGTGTACAATTTTGACATCACGTTAATTCGGTTCCGCGACCCAGCTCTGCAAGGGGCGCCGGCACAGACCAAGGCGATTTCTCCTGCAATATCTGGGTCCCGCGTTGGGGGAAAAAGTCAACATGGGTTGGCTATAATGCGATTTTTTCTCATTTTTTTCTTATCTTGGTGGAAAAGAGTGAAAGTGGAAGGCCGCGCTGAGCTGCCAGTCGCGGGGAGGCACAATGCAGACAGTTGGTGGTGGTGATGGTGGTGGTGGAGACGCAGCGGTCACCCAGTAAGAGACACACAAAGGGACTGACTGACCCACCACGTGTTACTCTGTTGTTGCTGCTACTGAGGGTTGAGATGACTGACAGGGGACGGGAAGGGTCGGCAGGAAGACGCCCATTATGAGTACATTATTTTGTAGCGTGTTTTGTATGAATGGGACGCTACATTAAATTTTGCGCTCTTAAACACACACACACACGCCACACACGCACGCACTCACTCGCTCACACACACACACACACACACACACACACACACACACACACACACACACACACACACACACACACACACACACACACACACACAGCATCACCAGCATATGGCTCTACACATGTGCGAGTAACATGAGACATTATAATGGCCTACATATATTATAAACCACACAATGTTCCTTCTTCATTACGTCACACATCACATCAACAACAACAGTAACTATTAGTACCGCTCCTTCTCCTCCTCCTCCTCCTCCTCCTCCTCCTCTTTCTTTTTTTTCTTCTTCCTCTTCCTCCTCCTCCTTCTCTTCCTCCTCCTACTTTCCCTCCTTCTCCTCCTTCTACTACTCCTACCTTCTACTACTACTACTACTACTACTACTACTACTACTACTACTACTACTACTACTACTACTACTACTACTATTACTATAACTAATAGTAACCCTGATACTAATACTACTATTCACGATAATGGTAACACACACACACACACACACACACACACACACACACACACACACACACACACACACACACACACACACACAGAAACAAACAAACAAACAAACAGGGGCCACTCATCAGTACCCCCACCAGCATTACAACACCTGGAGATCCTTACCTGGTGCGGGCGGTGTGGGCGGCGAGAGCGACCAGGGCGTGTTCCCCGGCCCGCACCTGGCCAAGACTCCCCGCCACCAGCTCTCTCGCTGTCCCCACTCGCGCCACCACTTGGTCCCTGCAGAAGAATCACACACATTTACTATTTACACTGGCGCTCATTTGACACAGCATGAAAATGTTAAAAGGAAGTAGAAAATATGGTTTGTACTGCAATTATACATACCGAAATAAGATCATTTGTTTGTATTATTATTAGATATTCAAGTAAAGTTGTTTCCATAAGTTTGGTATTGGAGAAGACACAAATATGTATGTAGGGACAAAAATTTTAGTGTATTTTGTATTATATTGTCATTAGATATTTGGTTAAAGTTGTTTCCATATGTTTGGTATTGCAGAAGACACAAATATGTATGTAAGGACAAAAAATTCCAGTGCATTTTGTATTTTATTGGTAAAACGTTCCATTTGGTTAAACGTGCACGACCACCAGACCAAACGTTTACTCCCAGCATCAGCATCCCTTGGTGTTGCGAAACATCACACATACATCCAGAAAGTCATAATTTTTTTTTACACCATCATCAAGTGTTGCGATAGGTTACGTATGCAAGAAAACCCGATCCCCATTCCTCCATTCCTCTGCGTGATGGTTTAATGGATGGCAGTGCGATGGGGCAGAGATAGAGCAGGAGGGTTATGACATGCCTGCCTCCCCCGCTCAGGTGTGGCAACCCTGCAGCACTGGAGGTGGTCACAGAGGCAGAGGGAAAGGTTATGGATTACTTCTGTTTTTACTTTGAGATGGTTCTTGTTCATGCATTATAGGATTAAGAGGAGTTATGTGTTGCAAGTGTTGGTGTTAGAGGTGTTTGTTATGGGGTTGTTTGGTGAATGGGTAAATAAAATGCATGATCCGTTATGTTCATTCACTGTTATTCAGGTTTATATTCATTCATTCGTTTTGAAGAAAGTAATAAGTTTATACACGCACGTACATGCACACAGATAGACAGACACACACACACACACACACACACACACACACACACACACACACACACACACACACACACACACACACACACACACACACAAGTAATCTGGAGATCCGTCATTCCAATGTGCGCCAGTCTCCTCTCACTTCCTATTATGTATGTGTAATCAAGCGTTTCTTTGACTTTTTTTTTTTTTTTTTTTACTTTTTTCAACGTGTACCTCTTAACCTCGCGTAGTGTTTGTCCAACACTTACTTTTTCCTTCCGTATCTCTGACCCACTTATGGAACTTGTGTCTTGTGTCCTTGTTTCCTCACTTCGCTAGTTAGTCGCCTTGTAATTGTCTTTTATCCAACACTGAATTATCTTTTATCTAACATGATATCTTTGAATTTACTGCCGTGTTCCCTTGACTGATTTTCCAAATGTCAAGTGTGTGTGTGTGTGTGTGTGTGTGTGTGTGTGTGTGTGTGCGCGCGCAACTCATTCATGGTATCTCCTTGATATTAAGTATATGTTAAATGAAAATCAAGGTAGGGGATATTCTTATCTCGCAATCTCTCTCCTTGAGTTCTTGGTCACCAGGCCAACACGTGTCAGGCTGCCAATGAATCCACACATCGCCTTTAATTACCATAAGTCAATAACAAACTTGAGAACACACTAGGAATAGACAAATTACTCTTTCCACGATTAGAATGTAATTTTTAATGATTCCATCTCACACCATCAGATTCGATTAGATTATCGTTGAAAAAATGTGAAATGCTATTCTTTCCCTACATCTCAAATGACTCTCTGACGGCCGAGAGCAGCGCCACCAGCGAGGAGTTAGGGGTGGGTCTGTTGGGGCATCCTACACCCGGATCATCCATCTCCTGCCGTCATCATGTTGTTGAGTTTCTGGCTCTTGTTATCTGGCTCAGTGGTAACGGTCTCGCCTGCCAGTTGCTGGTCTGCTTAGGTCACTTATACTTCATTGTTGAGCGCCAACTTCTACTTTCTTGCAGCTATGGGTGGGATGTGTTGTGTTTGAAGTTGCAGGCCGACTCTTAAAGCAGTACTTGCTGATCATGAGAGTAGGTCGTAATCTTCAAGAGTTTGAGTGAATCACTTACAGTTTATCAGTATTGAGACACATTTTTGCCACCAGTTTTGGGTATGGATTGACGATCTTATTGTCATTAGAGAAAGTACATGTACAGGTTAGAAGATAAATGACCAGAGTCTGTTCTATTTCAATCACCACATGAGTTTCTGAGGCTGTATAAAGTCACCAAATAATAAGCAGAATAAATATAAAAACGTCTCTCGGTACTAAAGGGGTTAAATGCCCAAAAGAGCTGGCACCAGACGGCACAGTATAAAACGCTGCAGTCTGAATCTTGTCGGAGCTTTCCTGCCTCCTGCCGCCGTGACTGGTGCTCTGTTACGCCTCCCAGCAGAAGAGACGCGTGTGCCGTCCACTGTGCCCTAAAGGGGGTAGGTAGCCTGGCTGTTGCCGCGCTCCTTCCCTTCCGGTCAAGGTAAACTTTCTAAAGTTACTCAATTATCCGATATTCGCTCTCTTGATGGGGAAGAACTGTACATGTGCCGTCAGTGCTTGGGGTGGTGAGGGAGAGGTGGTGGTGAGACCCTGTGGTGCCTCTTGCCCAGAATCTGCTAATCGAATTATTAGGGTCAGTTGTAGTAAGGAGACAATATCATAGTAGCCACAGCGTCTCCCTCGCTCTTTATGTACGTGTGTGTGTGTGTGTGTGTGTGTGTGTGTGTGTGTGTGTGTGCTGTAACTTTTCATCCCTCCTACTTAACCCCTGACAGTCTAACGCAGATGGAGCACTATAAATCGCTTCCGTGCGTGTTCCTGCAGTTAGTGTGTGTGTGTGTGTGTGTGTGTGTGTGTGTGTGTGTGTGTGTGTGTGTGTGTGATGCGTCCTCCCTCACTCCTTCAGGCTATTTGTAACTTCCACGGTGACGCTTCCCACACCGCGTCACGTAGTACAGCCACCGCGGGTCGCCCACTTGTCCCCAGGCGAGGGTGCCGTGCTGCTCTTGACACCACAGAGAGAAACACGTGCACAAGAACCTCCTCCTCCTCCTCCTCCTCCTCCTCCACTCTTTCTCTTTTTTCCTCTCCCTCTTCCTCGTCTTCAGTTCTTCCGTGGTGTACCTAATCCTCAGCATAGGCAGGCCTCGACGTTTCCTCTGAGACGGCTCATGCTCATATTCTCAAACACTTCCCTGTTTCACCTCCATCTCAAAAGCCTTTATTTCAATTAATACGTATTTTTCTGTGGTGTTTTTACTGTTCTAGAGGCAGATTGACAAGATTTCGACATAATTAACTGGAGAAACACTCTTGAAAACCCCGCTAATCATCTCTGTGGTCTTGAAAGATGGTCGTGGTGAGAGAGCAAAGCGTTACTGAATGCCGACCTCAGTGAAGCTTAGTGTCGCTTGTAGGCGCGGACACTGCTAGCATACATGGCGGCAGGAGGATCACCATGAGTTTATCGTGGTGCGGTTTAACACGTTCAGTTGGAAAAGAATGAGTGACTGCCTGTAAATTTCCTTCCGTGTCAGGGTATCTTATCGCAGTGCCGTGCCTCTGCAGACGTTGGCGACCATGGATTTCCACATCTCTCTGTCTCTTGTCATTTGTAATATTTGTACAGCTTTACTTCCGTCTCCTACTGTTCTTATTATTCCATCCTTATACTTCTCCCTTTGTCTTACTCGTGTCAGGGTATCATTAGGTATTACGTAGACTCTTCCTTCACTTTCTTTCCTGTGTTTTTTTCCTTCCTGTGTGTTAGTAGGGCTCATGATTGCTTTTAGATGCTGTTATGAGTATGTAGCACAGATTCGAGATGGCTGAAGGTTTAGTTTACTTGATGCGAGACAGTTTTGATGATGACTTAGTGTTGCTTAAGTTTCTCTCACATGGCTGGCAGAAAATGAACTGTCGAGCTGTGTATGAATTTATGGTCTGGGAGGTTTGATCGTAGACAGGCCGTGTTTAAGTGTGTGTGTGTGTGTGTGTGTGTGTGTGTGTGTGTGTGTGTGTGTGTGTGTGTGTGTGTGTGTGTGTGTGTGTGTGTGTGTGTCAGGGAGTCAGTATAAGGCGTAATATCTTTTTTACTCTCGTTCACGTGGGATTTTGTTGGACAGTGGCAGCAGCAGCGACGTGAGACCGGGGTGACTCTCGAAAATAACTGGGAAAAAACACGAAAAACGAAGAAAGAGAGAAGAGAAAATAGAAAAAAATAATTACATGTCATACGAACCAGAAAAAAAAACACTAACAAATAAACCTAATAAGCAGAATAAAAGAAAGAGACAAACATAGAATAAAAATAATTAAAAACACGAAGATAGAAATGGAAGGAAGGAGAAGTAAAATAAGAAGACAGTAACAAAGAAAACAATAAGCAGAATAAAAGAAAGAGACAAACATAGAATAAAAAGAATTAAAATCACTAAAATAAAGAAGCAAGGAAAGAAGGAAGGAAAAAAAAGTAAAAGAAAAAAAACAGTAACAAAAAACAAATAATCAGAATAAAAGAAAAAGGCAAACATAGAATAAAAAGAATTAAAACCACGAAAATAAAGAAGCAAGAAAAGAAGGAACGAAAAGAAGTAAAAGAAAAAAAACAGTAACAAAAAAGCAAATAATCAGAATAAAAGAAAAAGGCAAACATAGAATAATGAATTACAAACCACAAAAATAAAGAAGCAAGGAAAGAAGGAAGGAAAAGAAGTAAAAGAAAAAAAACAGTAACAAAAAAGCAAATAATCAGAATAAAAGAAAAAGGTAAACATAGAATAAAGAATTACAAACCACAAAAATAAAGAAGCAAGGAAGGAAGGAAGGAAGAAGAAGAAATAAAAGAAGCAAGAGGAAGTGGAGTAAGAACAAGATGCACAAGAAGAAGAGGAAGAGAAACCGAAAGGAGACGTGAATCACCTTCCTCTCTTTTTTCACGTAATTATCTTGACTCATTTTCGCTTCTCTCTGCCCAATGCACTTAGAGAGAGAGAGAGAGAGAGAGAGAGAGAGAGAGAGAGAGAGAGAGAGAGAGAGAGAGAGAGAGAGAGAGAGAGAGAGAGAGAGAGAG
>CM035196.1:20750713-20764398 GCA_020233015.1 Callinectes sapidus
ATAGTGATATTATTATTTTTAGTAGTAGTAGTAGTAGTACTAAAGTTTTATCATCACCATCACCCCCAAATACTACTACTACTACTACTACTACTACTACTACTACTACTACTACTACTACTACTATATACCACCACTACCACCACCACCACCACCACCACTACCATTACTAATCCAAACAATACCACTAAAACCAAACCCCAAAACGTTACTACCGAACTGGTCTCCTTTAATCCCATCTCATCTCTTCCCGTCCTGACTAAGAAATGATCACCCGCCAGACTTTAGTATCGGCTTGAAGCATTTACACCACGATAAAAGTAAACTCCTCCAGGCTGCTACATTTATCCTGCACAGGTTGGGTGGAGGACGCACTTAATTAACACCGCACCATCTACCCTCCTATCAGACAGCCACCAAATCAGGGCCAGGCTGGGAAGGAAGGGGGAGGGGGAGGGGAAGTGATGGGAGGCAGGTTCAGTGTTCAGTATTCTGTTACTTCCCCTGCGCCAGAAGGACGTAGAAGGGAAGGGGTCTTTAGTATACTGGTTAGGTTCTAGCGATCACCCCCACTCCCCCCCCCAGTGCAGTAACACCTCACTTGCTTACGTCTGTTTTGTTTTGTGTACTGTATCTTCTTGCAATCCTTCTTTGTCCATTGTTCGCATTTCTCGGTTTTCTTTTCCTCCTTGGCCATCTCTTGCTTATCGTCTTTCATCTTTATCTCTCTGTTCTTTTTCCTCCTCTGATGTTGCTTTCTTTTCATCTTCCTTCTTTTCCTTTTACGTCTCCTTTTTATTTCCTAATAAGATGCCTTTTTTTTTTTTTGCCCTTCGGTCCTCTTCCCTCTATTTTTTTTTTAGCACTTTTTTCTTCTCCTTATCTTCCGTCTTTTCCTTGTGTTCCTTTTCCTTCTTTTATTTTCTCTCCGTTCACCAAAGCCCCCTTTTCTTTCCCTCCTTTTTCATCTTTTTACTCTTATTTTCATCCCTCTCGCCCTTCTCTTCGTCCTCTTTCACCCCTTCTCCCTCCCCCCCCTCCTCCTCCTCTTCCTTCATCAAAACCTTCAACACACACACACACACACAGACATAACGAAAACAAACTGCGTAGACAAGCGAACTACCCTAGGGGACGCCGGGCCGAAGATGGTGTTTGTTCGTGCTTCCTCTGCCCTCCACCCATCGCCACTACTGTCCGCCCCGCCCCTCACCCACCTCATTTCCCTTCCCTCACTCTTTCACACCCTTCACCATAGCCTGCGGTGACTTTTTGATACCTCGCTTCCTTACGTGGGATCTTCATCTTACTCCGCCAATGTAAACAAGCCAGTGTAGTGATGTGCAAGACCTTCAGTACTGGGCCGCATTTTTACCACGAATTTTTTTTAAGATTAGACCATTTTATTGACATTAAGAAAAGTCTATGGAGGTTCAGAAGATTAATAGCCATAGACTGCACCATTTTGATCATCACGTGAGTTTCTGAAGCTGTATAAAATCGACGAATAATAAGCAGAATACATATGAAAATGCGTCCCAGTACTGAAGGAGGTTACGGCCTATTCACCTCAGCTCACGTTTCTAAGCTAAGTATTGGATATGAAGAGGAGGAAGATATACGGTGGGTGTTTTAGAGTAGGCGTTATTTGTCTTCTCTCTCTCTCTGTGGCAGGTGTGTGAGGCCTAGAGAGAGAGAGAGAGAGAGAGAGAGACTGATCCACCTGTGCCTCTCTCTCTCTCTCTAAGACTCCACGCCCTCAAACGTGTTCCTTGTCATGACTTAGTGGAGAGGAACCCAATTGTTCTGATGTTTATGAGGTTTTGTCTTGTTAGTTTGTGTGTGTGTGTGTGTGTGTGTGTGTGTGTGTGTGTGTGTGTGTGTGTGTTTGATGGCACGAATTAGAGAGTAAATATCAGTTGTTTGATCACGTATACTATAATATAGGTTTAATTTACCTCACACTATTAATTCTCTCTCTCTCTCTCTCTCTCTCTCTCTCTCTCTCTCTCTCTCTCTCTCTCTCTCTCTCTCTCTCTCTCTCTCTCCCTCTCTCTACGTCCCCTTCCTTTTTTTTTCTTGTGGAAGGATTTATTTACTAAAGAATATATTTCACACACACACACACACACACACACACACACACACACACACACACACACACACACACACACACACACACACACAGGAAACGGAAAGTAATAAATATCAAAAACTTGGGGAAAAAAAGAAAGAAAAAATAGGAAAACTATATCATCTTAAAAGAAAATAAACACAGATCGTAGAATAATAAACTACAAGTATAAACATGAACAAAATAACCTAAACAAGACAACGGATATGACGAACTTAAACAAAAAGGAAGGAAAACACAAAAATAAAAGCTGTCGAGGAAACAGAAGTCAATGAAATAAATAAATAGGACGAATAAAAACAAAGAAAACAAAAAACAAGAAAGCTAAAAATAAAAACTGTTCAAAAAGAAATCAATGAAATGAAGAGATAAAAGGAATGAAAACAAAACAGACAAAATAGAAACTATAAAAAAAAGAGAAGTCAATGAAATAAATAAATAGGACGAATAAAAACAAAGAAAAAAAAACTGCTCAAAAAAAGAAGTCAATGAAATGAAGAGATAAAAAAACAATAAAAACAAAGAAAAAAGACAACATATAAGCTATTCATAAGAAAGAAAAGTCAATGAAATGAAATGGAATGTGAAATGCTCAAGTAGAAATGGCCAGGTTTCTTCTCTAACTGATTTCTCCTAATTACAGGTAAGTCACCCAAGCCACACCTGTCACTAAGAGTCCCGCCACAAGCTACTCCTCAGGTGCGTAAAAATGTTCAGCTTTTTTATTCCCTTTCAGTGTGTGTGTGTGTGTGTGTGTGTGTGTGTGTGTGTGTGTGTGTGTGTGTGTGTGTGTGTGTGTGTGTGTGCCAGCATCAAGTAAGGTGATATTTGATGCTAAAATTAACACCGAGTATCTTTTTTATAACGAAGAAAAATGCAACACCTACGTAAAAAAATGTGTACAAGGACGGCGGGGAGAGAGAGAGAGAGAGAGAGAGAGAGAGAGAGAGAGAGAGAGAGAGAGAGAGAGAGAGAGAGAGAGGGGGGGGGGGGGGGGGGGGATTCATAAAGTCCATAAGCCTTATCAGGAATACCACGCCAGTAATCTTCGTAATCCTATCATTATCTTCTTTTCCGTGACGGGTGTTGGCAGATGCTTCCCTGGGGCAACACACACACACACACACACACACACACACACACACACACACAGATATATAGATAGATAGATAGATAGTTATGTTTATTGACCAAAGCTACAAAGAAAATGGACAGTTCCTTGTGAAAATGTATAATAATCTGAACGCAAGTTATAGAGATGTGCACGGATAAAATACAACTGTAGTCCAAAAAATTACGATAAATGGGTACCGTGAAGTAATACTTTTAAAACAGACACACACACACACACACACACACACACACACACACACACACACACACACACACACACACACACACATGTACGTTATTTCGTCATGTCATTGTCGGGGAAGAGCAGCGTAGCACTTAAGAAACTGTGACGTCATGAAGGTGCCGGGTGATGGGCAGATGAGAGAGAGAGAGGGGGGAGGGGGGGAGGGGGCTGGCATTTCAAGTAGGACATACGTTCTTGTCAGTTAAGGAAAATTTTAGTTCTGCGCATTCGTTCATAGCAGTGTCTTGTTTCGTGAAAAGTAATCTTGTGCAATGTTTTAAGAATGTGTCTGTCTGTCTGTGTGTGTGTGTGTGTGTGTGTGTGTGTGTGTGTGTGTGTGTGTGTTATCTCACTTGTCTGTGTCTAATTTTATGAGATTAAAGCATTTACTTACTGTATGACTCTCTCTCTCTCTCTCTCTCTCTCTCTCTCTCTCTCTCTCTCTCTCTCTCTCTCTCTCTCTACTCTCTACTCTCTATTCATTTCCATGCTCTCTCTATCTTTTTTTTATCATTCGTTATAACCTTTTTTTGCTTCTATCTCTCTCTCTCTCTCTCTCTCTCTCTCTCTCTCTCTCTCTCTCTCTCTCTCTCTCTCTCTCTCTCTCTCTCTCTCTCTCTCTCTCTCGTGACTAACGTACCGAGTCAAGTCCACAGTCGGTAATGACTACTTCCATTTTTCTTACCTCCCTCTCTCCCTCTCCCCCTGTCTACTTTCCTCCAGGCTGGTGGGTAGGAGTGCCAAGGGGCATGACTAGCGGGGCACTACCACCACCACCACCACCACCACCACCACCACCACCATCACCATAACCACAACAAAAGAACAACAGCAGCATCCATCACCACTATCACCAGGAAAATCACATACAGAGCCACCTTGCAGAATACTTTTTTGTTCTTTGTCACCAACACACACACATAGTATAGGGTCGCTTTTCGTCACTTCATTTTCGTGTAAGTGTTGCAGGGAAAGTACGTATATATGTGGATGGGGGGGGGGGGATGTTTTGTGTTGTAATCCTCCCTGTAACGCCGTAGACACCTGAAATAGGGAGCTTTGGTTCTCCTTACCTGCAGTGTCTTGTTCTTTGGGTTTGAATTACAGATTATGAGGGTGTAAGTATTTCGGTTTAAATCTAAGCTTTCCACACCTTTCTGACTGCGCAAACTTAAACTTAGGTAAACATGCTCTTAAGCTGCCTTTACCCACGGCACTTACCCATAAACGTGCAATAAGAAGAGTTCACGAGCGGGTAAAACAGAGTCAGCGCGCACTGCGAGGCGAGCGATGCCACCAGTCAGACTGAAGGGAGAGGAGACGCGACACCCTCTCTCTACCACCGCCACTAGTATACTGACTGAGGCTCTCAGGCTCTGCGTCGAATGTGCGATTGACCGGCCCGCTTAACTACCCAGGGTTTGTTGACCAAGATTTAGTCCTTCCACCTCGGTATGGACACACAAACAAGGCCGTTCGCTGAGCTTGTGTTTGTCTGCACCCGGAAGGCCTTGCACTGTCCCTGTCCAGATCGACTGACTAACTGAAACAATTTATTACGAAGGAAATCGCTGTGGAATCTTGATTAACTTCCTTGGTCAGCAACAGCACTGCCTAACCCCGTGCTTCGGTGTTGCTGATGTTTACGTATGTTACTGTTATTGTTATTGTTAGTAGTGTTAGTAGTAGTAGTAGTAGTAGTAGTAGTAGTGGTGGTGGTGGTGGTGTGCCTCCGTGTTTACACCTTTCCTAGTCAAATTCTTCTAATTCTATCTACTTTTACCTATTCTTCATCCTGAAAGTTTCCCTACATTCATCCTGTTCCTAAAAAGCTGACTTTTCTAATACGTCAAACTGCTGTCATATTGCTTTCATTTCCTGCCTCTCTAAAGTTTTTTTTTTTTTTTTTTTTTATCAATCATCAACAGGAAGAATCTTAAACATCCCTTACTTCACTATCTGTATGATCGCTAGTATGGCATCCGTCAAGGCCGCTCTACTGGTGATCTTGTTTTGCTTAGTGAATCTTGGTCAGCCTCTTTCAGAAATTGTGGTAGAATTTTTGTTATTGCCTTAGGATATATCAAAAGCTTTAGAAAGAGTCTGGCACAAAGCGATGATCTCAAAACCACCCACCTACAATTATTACCCTTCTCTCTGCAACTTCACCTCAACTGGTAGATGGTCAATGCTTTAAGTTTATAACAGTGGTATTCCTCATCTCCTGTCCTGTCACTCACCCTCTTCATATTATTCATCAAAGATCTTCTAAATCAAACATCTTATCCTATCCACCCTTATGTCGCTGATATCACCCTACACTTTTCCAACTTTTTTTCTGCTCCTATATTTCCATCATTTTCCTTTTTTTATTTGTTTTTTTTATTTGTTTATTTATTTGTTTATTTACTTATCTATTTATTATTCTTGGATTGTTGCTTTTATGTATGTAGATATGTATTATTATTGTTACGGTATGTATTATGTATTATTATTGTTACCGTTACCACTATTACTATCGTCATCATCCTACTATTACTATTATTACTATTATTGTTGTTGTCGCTATCGTCACTTGTCCCTTGTTAGTATTATTGTCATTACTATTGCTGCAACTCTACGTCCAATCCTTCGATGTACTGTATAGTTTCACCCACTGACTCATTTCCTGGTTACTTGACATTATCAGGGCGAGTGTGACTGTGGCGGTGGTGCGTCTTTGAACGATAACACAGGTAATTGAAGGCCATCATCTCAGGGTGGACAGAAATCTCGCTTAGACTTAACTGGCCGTGCTGTCCTTGCCTTCAATCGTGTCCTGTATCACAAAACGATATCCACCTAAATACACATGCATTCTTCATGCATAATAAATAAATAGATAAATAAATAAAAGGAAAGAAAAATCGTCATTTCCATTAACTCATTTAGGGTTCGCCACCTCATAGGCCTTTTCTTTCTTTCTTTCTTTCTTTCTTTCTTTTACTCGGACTTCATAGACTTTATTTTGTTCATGGCCATTTTCGCTCTTACATTAAATAAAAAAAAATCAGCCACTGTGTGTTTTTGAGTAAATACGATGAAAACACACTTCATAATAGGATGCGCGTTAACGAAAGTAAGAAATAAATGGGGAATAGATGATAAATAGATGCCCCAACCTACAATAGAGGCTGTTGTATGCCCTAATAACGAGCCACACCTTGGTCAGTTTCTTTGGCTACATCAGTAATTCTGCGTGTGTACTGCTGGATTCCGCATTGCCTGGGTGTCGATGTATCTTTAAAGCTGTTACATTTTTACCATGATTCTGTTGACACTCCTGTTAGCTTTACGAGTGGGTGATGCTGTGGGTGCGATGGCATTGTGGGATTTTATTGTATCCTCATGGTAAAACACACAGACTCGCACGAGACAGTTGAATTTGTGGTATTGCATTGTTCACACCACACCATGTATCACAGCACACCCCACCGCCACACCCACATACCACACCACCACACCACACCACACCATACCATACCATACCATACCATACAACCACACACAACACCACAGTTTTCTCAGCATTTCGACAGGCCACCACCCCCGCCTCCTGCCCCGCTGGTGTTACTGCAATAAATAAGCAATGTTTCATCCCTCCCAGTGTGTCTTTCCTTGACATTTCATTCAGTTTCAATGGTTTTAAGGGCATTTCCAGATATTTCCCCGTAATGAAAGAAGTAAAGTGTAGCAGGAGGAGGAGGGAATGAGGAATATAATGCTAGTAGTAGTAGTAGTAGTAGTAGTAGTAGTAGTAGTAGTAGTAGTAGTAGTAGTAGTAGTAGTAGTATTTTTTTATGTAAAAACGGAGTTCGGCCAAGGGCAAAGTAAAAGGAAGTTCTAAAAAGGCCCACTGAGGTGCCAGTCTCCAAAATATTTTGTTTAGAACATTGAAGGTTGTTTTTAATTTTTTTTTCTTCTTTTTTTCTTTTCAATTAGTAGTAGTAGTAGTAGTAGTAGTAGTAGTAGTAGTAGTAGTAGTAGTAGTAGTAGTAGTAGTAGTAGCGGTTGTTATTATTGTAGCAGCATTATTATCATGAAAAGTGTAAATGAAGTGTGTGTGTGTGTGTGTGTGTGTGTGTGTGTGTGTGTGTGTTTTGTCGTGTTTGGGCTGTCCTGTGTGAGATTACTGACATGGGGGAGACAAAAGTGTGTATTACAAGCACATAGTAAGGAATACTTTTTACAATGCATCACCTCCATCTCTAACAAACCTGTTATCATCCTGTCTCAAATCTCACCTGATTCATTTCACAGACAAAAAAAATAAGAAAACATTAACATCTCACCACATTAGAAAAAGAAAAAAAAATATTAGAATCCCTTACACAAAAAATGGACAGATGAATAAATAACAGTGAAAAAATAAGATAAAGAACCTCGCTTGACTGTAAACACACGGGAGGGACGCTCGCTTGACCCACACAGGAAAACAACAACAGGGCCAGCTTTGGTACAACTTAGTTTCCGGAGGGGACACTTAGCAGCAGCAGCAGGACCACACTGGGCCAGATGGAGGACGAGGACAGCAGGACAGTGTGGGTGGGGAACTTTGACCCAGATGTGACCACCGAGGAGATCCTGTACGAACTGTTCCTGCAGGTAATAGAGGCGGCGGCGGTGGTGGTGGTGGTGATGTGGTGTGGTGGCCTTGTAGGTTGTGGTGGTGGCAGGGGTGTTTTTTGATAGTGTAAGGTGTTGTTAGTGTTGTTTATTGAGTGGCTGGTGATCCTGGTGTTGTATCTGGTAGGTTTGGTGTTGTAAATGTTGTAGGGAGTGGTGGTGGTGTAGGTATTTACCTAGTTGTATTATACAGGCTTTTTTGTATTATACAAGCTATTTTGGCGTTGTCGATACCTGTGCAGACGGACAAAGATTCGGATCTTCAAGTCGCTGGTGATCCCTGTCTTACTCTATGGATGTGAGACATGGACGCTGAACACCGACCTAAAGAGGCGAATTGATGTCTTTGGTGCTAGATGCCTTCGCAGGATCATGGGATACCGCTGGTATGACTTTGTGTCAAATCAGCGATTGTTCCACGAGACCGATTCGAGGCCTATTACTAGCATAGTCCATCAGCGCCAACTGCGGCTATATGGGCATGTGGTGTGATACCCGGAAGCCGACCCTGCTTCTCGGGTTGTTTCCGTAAGGGACAACACAACTTGGAGGAGGCCTAGGGGACGCCCACTGAACTCTTGGCTGCGGCAAGTCGATGCCTCCTGCTGGGAGTTACTCGGTATAGGAAGGGAGCCTGCATGGAGACTCGCAAGGCGTGACCGCCAGGAGTGGTGCCGTAGGGTAGGCGAGGCAATGCACCCCCCGGCGTATCTCCCCCATGATTGATTGATTGTACAAGGTTCATAGTGTCCTGTCTCCATAGCTCTATATATCCAACATTTCCTTGAATTTATGTACATTGGTTGCTGTAACAACCTCCTTTAATCCATTCCAGGTGTCCACAATTCTTTGTGGAAAACTGTACTTTTTTGTATCCATTAGACACCGACTCTTTCTGATCTTTCTTGTGTGTCTCCTCATCTGTCTAGTTTCTTCTTCCATCATCACCAGGTTTTGCGTGTGTTTGTGTTAGAAGGGGGACAACAAGGGCAAGAAAATCAATGAAAACAAAAAAATACTATTATTGCCAGTCTCTTTAAAGGATTAAAAGAATTAACGGAAAGTCAGGGTCAAATCTTTTGAAACCTCCCTCTTAAATAGATTCAAGTCATAGGAAGTCGGAGATACAGTGGCAGGCAGGAGTTGGTGTTTATTGTATTGTTTGATGCAGTCCATAGAGAAGAATTAACAGAGCTGTAGTGTTGTACCATTGCTTCCAATCACAGCATCCAGTAATTGTGTATAAGAGTTCCTTCCTTTCCTGAATATGGCCATTTGTCTCTTTAAATGTTTCACAAAATGAGACATTTGGTCTATTTTGATGTACCTGACCAGCTTAACCCAAACAAACTTTATGTAAACTAACCTAACCTAACCTAAACTATTTTGATCTGAGTTTTTGGTGTGATGTGTTGATTCTCCAAAGCATCAATATGAATCAGTAATAGCCAAGTGCTCAAGAAAATAATTTTGTGTATTTGAGCACATCACCACAGTATGCAGTGGTGTCATGCACTACTGACGAGGACCGATAGTAAACATCAGCACAGTATCCATGAAGTAGAGGTTTGCCTGGTCTGATGGGTATTACCTCTGTTTCCAGTCAGTCTCACACACAAGAAAGTATAGACATCTTTAAAAGACACTTTTCTTCAATACACTTCCCCTCACAAAATACTCAGTTAATTTTAATTCTTATAAATACATTCTGCATTCTAACCCAAAAATTACGCATTGAGTAAGGTGGTAAATCGTGGTACTGGTGGCATCTCGGGTGCTCGGCTGAAACGATGCTTGATGTCACACTGATGCTTTTTCTAGTTATTTACCATGTGGTCCTGGTGAGAGGTTAGTGGTTGGTGTGCAGCACAGTGAGGTGTAGCTTGGTGCCAGTGGTGTGTCTGGGATGGAACACAGGTGCTTGTCCTGCTGGTACTCTGATTTTCTTGCAGAGCAGCTAGTTATATCTTGAATAGCTCTGTGAGGCTTATGGAGCTCTTGGAACATTTGTCTAATAGGCTGCCACATAGATAGTCTTGATGGCTAGTGTTGGCTGTGTGTGGGGGGGGGGGGGGGCAGCATCTCTTGAGGCATTTCCTTCCTGTCCTCTCATTGATGTCTGCCACCATTTTGTTGTTGTTGGAGGGGTTGAGGGTTCTCCCTTTGAAGCAGTGACTTCTGTGTGTGGTTTTTTTGTGGTGTAAGTATTTCAGTGATAGTGTGCTTGAGGATATTTGATATTGGTCCAGTATAAAGTGACGTCACAGGTTAGGTTAGGTAAAAGCATGATGGTCAAGGTTAGGGTAGATTATGTAAAGAGTGATAGTGTTTTTTTTTCCCCATCTGAAGTGATTTATTTTCCAAGAAGGTGTGAAATCTTTCACACATTGTTTGTATTAGTATGATTGCAGAGTGTGCTTTATGGGTGTGTTTTAAGGTATTTTGGTCAGTTATTTACCATGTTTGAGCTGATTCTAACCATTTACTCAATGGCAAATACTTGTTTTTGTCTCAACCTGCCTGAAAGCCCCATATTGCCACAGGTCTCCAGTCTTGTTGTGGGGTTAGAGGGTTGATGGCATTTTTCCAATACTTCATACTATTCATACTATTATAACGGGTCTTGTGAAAGTCTGGAAGAAAATAGTTGAAAAGTAAGCCACCAAAGTTGTGCTGGACAACTACCACTGATTTCAGTTCAAACCCAGTCTTGGTTTGAGTGACAAACTTGGTTCATGATTTCATTGCAACCATATTAAGCCATCTTGTCACATTCTAAGTTATATGCTTTTTGTTCTATAATGAAATTCTTTTCAGGAAAGCTGTAGAAAACTTAATTCACGTTCTAGTTATAGCCTTTTGTTTTCACAGGCTGGACCGCTTCACTATGTGAAGATACCTAAGGACAAAATGACAGGAAGAAGTAAAAATTTTGGTTTCATATGTTTCCGTCATAGTGTTAGTGTACCATATGCCATTGAGCTTCTGAATGACATTGATGTCAATGGGAGGAATTTGAGAGTGCAGAGTAGGAATCACCAACATTTACAGCAGCAGGGTCTGGCTAGTGGTCCAGGAGGTGTACACTCCCTTGATCCAAGCTTTGGTGTAGACCAGGGCTTTTCAGGACCTTCACACCATTCACACCCCTGTGGACAGCAGGCACTCATGCAGACCCCCAGCTTACTGGGATTGCCAAATCAGAATATCATGGCAATGGCTCAACAGCAAATTGCATTACTGAATGCCTTTCAACCCATTCCCCTTTCAGCAAATCCCCTCCTCAATGCTCCCAAAGAGCATTACTCAGACAGGCATGGGTCCATTAACTATAATAGGAATAATCAATACATGAAACACAACTCTCACAGAAACAACCCTTACCAACAGGCTAACTACTCCAGAAATAACTCATACCAGAGGAATGACTATTCCAATGACTATGGAAAGCATGGTTCCTATCACCAGGATGCATCTTCCAATGCTTATTCTGACAGGAACAACAAGGGCCATTTTGATTTCAATAGGTTAGGATCACAACAGAACAGAAACCACCACCACCAGCAACACTACCACCACCATCGCTCTTCCTATAGCAATGGCAGTCACAGCAGACATGGTGATCAGCATAACAGATCCAGGAGTGAATCCCACCACAGTAAATATGACAATCACAGGAGTTCAGGCAGGCACAATTCCAAACACTATGACGACAGGAATTACCGATGATGATGATGATGATGATGATCCATGTCACCTCACTCTCTCACTGCATTCATCATCATTGTTTTCTTCCCTTTATCCTGTGCAGGGAATAGGGATTGTGTAAGTCACCTTGAATCATGCTTATTTGTCATTTGTAGTTACTGATTTATAGATTTGGACAACACATTTTTGGGGAAGATTGATTCCTAGTGTTTCATTTTTTACTTTAGTGTTGTGGAAGTTTTGTTTTTTTACTGCTCCCATGCAGAAGTTTACAAAAATGATTTAGTAGTAACTGTTTCCTTTTAATTTTATTTATATATTTTCATTATCATTTTATTGCTGTTATTATTATTATTATTATTATTATTATTATTATTATTATTATTATTATTATTATTATTATTATTACTATTATTATTAACATTATCATTATTATTAATGTACTATTATTATTATTATTATTATTATTATTATTATTATTATTATTATTATTATTATTATTATATCTTTCTCTTTTTTGTTTTTAATTGAAATGTAAATACAGTAAGAAGACTCATTCAATTTTGTAATACACTATTCTAGTTGAAATAAGGAATTATTTTTGTGCATCATCTAATATTATCAGTAGTATTATATTGGCCAGATATTAATTTATTACTGAAAACAAAGAAGCAAGAAAGAATATATAGTTATTTTATCTTATATCTTATGTGCAGATACACTAACAGAGAAAAAAACTTATTTATGAAATTCATATGTTTGACTTTTGTTGATATACAAAACAAGAGATAATTGAGGTTTATTAGTACACTGTATCATATCTTATTTACTTATTTTGGGAAAAGTTTTGCAATATTTTCTGTAACATTTAATTTTTCACAATGTGTTGAAATTTAGTTTTATTTGCATACACATGAAAGATGAGCAGCTTTATTTTCTAGGAAGATTGTACGTACATACTTTTAGTATAAGTATTATCATCTTTTGTAACAACTCAGCAGTTCTTACACATTGTTTCCCTTTTATATTTTCAATACAACAAAACACTGACCTGCTATGAAGCAATCTTGTGCTTGTACCTTTACTGAGAGATTTATATCACATGTTTGTTTTACATTTGACATATGCACTGTACATGTCTAGTTGCATAGCGCTTCATTTTAACTTGTGTTCAAAGATTTCTTGGTACAGTGGTGTATAAAAAAAACATGCTGGCTGCAGAGTGGAAGTGTTATGGTAACCTCTCAGAGATCAAGTACAGGCAGGTAGACTATCATGTATTGGCAATTAAATATATTATTCTGATATCAGAAGTATTCTTTTGTTGAACATCATGAAAGTGTGTTAGTTGATACATAAATCAAGATAAGGTGGGAAAGTGAAATTACTAAAAGCATGTAGAGAGAGAGAGAGAGAAGCTTATGATGACAAAATTCAAGTAAATCTCCACAAATGTGTGTAGGTCAAAATAACTTGAAATATTTTATACTTTATGAAGGCTTTTGGTATATGAACTGTATGTTGTGTTCAAACATCTCCAAAATTTGCTGCTCTAAATTATGTTTAGATGTTTATCACATATTTAATGTTTGAAAGATGAATTCCTTTAAAAAAACTCAAGTGCTTAAAGTTTTTCTCACTTAAAAGGTTTTGTCTTGTATTGTTTGTATTATTCCTTCCATATATTCCTTCAAGTATCTCTTCTCCTTTTCTTTTCATTGCATGATACACAAAACAACAACAAACCAAAACAACACACGTTTCTTTGTTATAAGTTGTAGTATCTTATTTTCAGTTATGGGACATATACAGTATAATAAC
>CM035196.1:20764418-20779367 GCA_020233015.1 Callinectes sapidus
CCCCCCCCCCCCCCCCCCCCCCCCCCCCCCCCCCCCCCCTCTCTCTCTCTCTCTCTCTCTCTCTCTCTCTCTCTCTCTCTCTCTCTCTCTCATCAAGTAGAATATACATGTATTATTGCAGCATCATTTCCAACAGGTATTATTTCAAGAAAAGTATAAATTGTTGCATAAAACTGCAAATTATTGCATTACTGTAGTTTGTACAAATGACAATGATATTTAACAATTCATTCTTCATTGGTTGTTTAAAGTGTTAAAAATATATTCATTAGTAAACAAGTTTCCCCGTGACCAAAGTAGAAGACCGCATTGGGGTGGTAGGTAGGAAGTGACCAGGGTTGGAAAGGTTGGAGTAAGCCAAGTAAGTTTAATTGTTTAGAATGAATTTTTTTAAGGGATGACGTGTGTTTGTGTTTGTGTGGGTGTTAAGGTTTTCTTCTTGTGTGTGTATTTTTATGTTTTTTGAGGGGTGTGTGTGTGCGTTTGGGTTTTCTTCTGTTTTTGTTTGTGTGTTTTTTCTGAGGGGATGATGTGTTTTGTGTGTGTACGTGTGTGTTTTTAATGTTTTTTTGAAGTTTAATTGTGTTTGGAATGAGTTTTTTGTGTTCGTGTCTTTTCTTATTTTTTTGTGCTTTTTGAAGGGTTGCTGTATGTGTGTGTGCTTGTTTATATTTTCTTTTTTTAATGTTGTCAAAGTTTTTTTATGTTTAATGCCTGAAAAGCTTATGAAAATTATTTTAAAAAACCCTCATACACATGGAAAGCCTTAAAAAACGTCAAAAACATGAAAACAGCCTTTGGAAACCCCATAATACATTATCAAAAATATAAAAACGCCTCAATAAAACCTCAACTAACATGAAAACTCTTAAAAATCAATACAAACATGAAAAATGCCCTTAAAAACAAAGAAAAATCCCTAAAAACCCCCCAAATTACTCCTAACATAATGTTAACTACGCTTTGCACGTAGGACAAGCAAAACATCTTCTAAAAACCCTAAAACCACTTTTGAAAACCTTAAGAACTGCCCAAAAAACACCCCTATCCTAAACTAACTTAACGAAATCTAACGTCCCATTACAAGCATCCCAGTGGTCCTAACTGGTGGTTTTCAGTGAGCAAAAAACATAAAAACCTTAAAAACAACCTTAAAACCCCTATAAACAACCTTAAAAATAACCCAAGAAAACACCCCTGATGTAACCTGACCTAACGAAACTTAATGTCCCTTTACATGTCTCCCACTGTTACAACTTGGTAGTGTACAGAGACAGCAAAAAACATGAAAGCCTTAAGAAAGACTTGAAAGCCATTCATGAGTCGCAATAAAGAGAGGTGTTCACGGGGGAGAAGTCGGCTGGCTGGCTGGGAGGCGGCATTGGCCACCACGCGTGTTTGTGTTCGAATTGAGAGGCTGCGTTTGGATTGGAGGTGAAAATTTGTTCGCCAAATGTGTTCAGATTGGGAAGTGTTCAAGTCAAAGGGTGTTCGAATCCAGAGGTACAACTGTAGTCAGCAAATCTCTTTTCTCTTACTCCAGTGTAGGCAGCCCAATTCTTATCTAATATATACTTTTTTTTCATGACACCATTTTCATTGCTATATTTTATATTCTAAGTAATTTACATACTTCTTAAATGAAGACTACACAACTGTTACATATTTCAATCTAGGTCTTATTGTTGTGAACACTTTATAATACTTTTGTCCATAAGGAGAAAACTCTTAAAGTTTCTTAGTACCTGTGTATAGTACAATGATTGAACATTAGTAACCTACACAGTAGAGATACAATGTCATGTCAAAATATAGGGGAAGTTATAGAATAAAGTGCATTTTTAAATCCATTTCACAGTAGTTGGTCAGCACTGGTTGCTCATGCAGGCAAACCTGTTTTCTCTGTGCACACCCATATGTAGCACCAAGGTTTGCCAGGAGGAACTATGTGTACTATCAACTTTATACCAGTACTCACCTTGTCTTCTTTGGGATACAGCATGTTGTTGCACTCCTGGCAGAAACGGATACCAATGAATCCCGGCCCCTCAGCACCCAGCTTGCCCTGACTCATGGCTACAGTACCTCTGAAAAAGAACACTATTTCAGTCATATATATACATGAATTCTTTAAAAGTTGCTCAAGGAAAAACTATAAATAAAAACACTAAACTAGTATCAATAGAAATTAGAAGCGATATCTGATATCCACTGGAGTATGTGTGCACAGTTTCTTGGTACAATTGGCGAGGAAGGTAGATAAAGAGGCTCATGTAATGTGTTAATATGGTGCAATCCTGTGTACACCATGTTGACATTGGTCCCGCCACCCTCGCCTCCCTCTGTGTTTGTCTCTCAGGGAAAATACATACATAGATGTGTACCTTGTCTGTTGCTGCTTTTGTTTCAGTGATTGTTTAGTGTTAACATTCCTTCCAAATAAGACAAAAGTAAATGTGTGAATATAACCATTATTTAATTTACTTAGTTTAATATGTCACATATCATATTTATCATACATAATTATCTTAAGCAACTCCATCCCAGAATCGTATATTTTGGTCATTGAAATCCAAGGTCATTTTGACGAAGAGTCGTTTTAACGGTAAATTTTTACAACTACACCAGTGCCTCAATTTCATGGGAAGCTATTTTTCCCTGGCAGATTTCAATCTGTTTTGAATGAATCTGTCTGTTGTTTTTTCCTGCAAACCATTTATTTACTTTTTAGTGCCCCCTCACACCATCGCAAACTAATGATTTGCGATAAAAACAGCAAGCAGATTATTTAAGGTAGACCAAAATCTACCAGGGAAAAATAATTTTGTCCTTATAAATGAGAATGCATTCTAATTAAACCTAACCTAACCATTATGAATTATTTGCGGGACTATATATGTGGTTTAAAATATTCAGTACGGAAAGCCCTAACAGATGAGAGGGGGAAGAAAAGCCATCTTGAGACTGGTATAGTTGTAAAAATATACCCTTTTAACTGTAACCCATGCATGGTGTAGAGTGACTGGTAGGGATAGATACCACATGGTTGGTGCAGAATCAATAACTAGCTTATCAGACCAGCAGACAAACTCATGAGTAGGCACGTAGAGGCCTCATGACTTTTAGCAGCTCATAGTCTTTGCCTTACACAGGGACTCACTGACCCATTCTCACTACTCACCATGTTACTGACGTCAAATGAAGGAAAAATCACCACTATTTAGGCGTTACTTACTCTTCTGTCGGGTTGAATGAAGAGAAGACAGTGTATTTGAACCAGAAAAGCTTGAAATAGTGTGTAGGTCTTTTCCGAGCAAGCGGTGAACGTTGCCTGGGACAGCGCGGCGCGTCTCACTCCCTGGGAGGCACAAACATACCACCATCTCGTACAATCCTGGAACTGGGAACTATTATAGAACCAATGAAGTAACTCAACAATCACCATACTATAGGTTAGACTCAACAAGGACTCATAAGAACTATAACGTCTTCGCAGCCTTAACAACAACAGCAACTTAAGCCCTGTCCACACCAGGAAACATTGTTTGGAAACAATGTTTGCAAACAGTTTGCGAACAGTTTGCAAACAGTTTTCGATAACATGTTTGCAAACTGTTTGCAAACTGTTTCCAAACAATGTTTCCTGTCCAGACCTCAGTTGTCGTCATGCCTGTAGTTAGTGTGGAGGTTGCTGCAGCAGCCTCTGTATATTACTTGGCACTGTTGATTAACTCAAGAAAGGGCAAGAGAAAGAGAAAGACAGCCGTGCGTTGTGGAGTTAGCAGTCCTATAATATAATGTTGTTATAATTATAATTATTATTATTATTATAGATGGAGCAGGTTTTAATTTTCTTCGGATGCCCACTACTGATTCATCGTCACACACACACACACACACACACACACACACACACACACACACACACCAAACACACTGTGTTTCCCATTCTGGATGGGAAACAGATACATGTGAAATATTGTTTGGAAACAGTTTGCAAACAGTTTCCAAACAGTTTGCAAACTGTTTGGAAACAATGTTCGCAAACTGTTTGCAAACTGTTTGCGAACAGTTTGCAAACTGTTTGCAAACTGTTCGCAAACTGTTTGCAAACATTGTTTCCAAACAATGTTTCCTGGTGTGGACAGGCCTTTAGAAATCTTGTTCATCTGTGTCATTAGAACCATAAGAAATGCCCCGAACTCCTTCAGTATTCATATTCATCTTGCTTATTATTTGTCGATTTTACACACCTTTTGAAATTCATGTGGGGATTGATATGGTGCAAGTCTTGGAGTGGGTACAATATGGAACCCAGGAAGGACAACTCAGCAATCGGCATACTAAATTCATTATTCGTAAACTCTTCGCTCGCTCAACACGTCTGTTTTCAAAGACTACAGAAATTATAAGGTGGATGCTCGTTAATGTTTCTCCTTTCAACAACTTAGAAATCTTGTTCATCTGGCATTAGAACCACAAGAAATGTTCCTAACCCCTTCAGTACTGGTGTGCATGTTTCATATTTGTTCTGCTTATATTTGTCGATTTTATACAGCATCTGAAATTCATGTGGGAATTGAAATTATACAGACTCTGGTCATCAATCTTCTGACCTCCATAGACCCTTCTTAATGTCTATAAATTGTACAATTATACCCAAAACTCGTGGTAATGTGTCCCAGAACTGAAGGGGTTAAAAACACGCAATTTCAACTAGACTTTGAATGTAGTGGAAACGGCGCAGTGTTTTAGAATATAGCCCTCAGATCTATAATGTCGTTGTTAGGTGTATTGCTTACTCTATGTACCATAAGCAACACGTTCCTTCTTACCAATAATGAGAGGATATTGTTAGATTCATTATATTTTTCCATTGTACGTATTTGATAGTACGCAGCGTCTCCACTCCTACCAGTGACTAACCAAAGGTACGAGTATCTACGGCACACAAGATAATAGCACCAGTTTATGCAAGTCTCTCTCTCTCTCTCTCTCTCTCTCTCTCTCTCTCTCTCTCTCTCTCTCTCTCTCTCTCTCTCTCTCTCTCTCTCTCTCTCTCTCTGAGAATCTATCGCAATAGGTCGTCAAATGACACAGCTGGCATGATCTCACCTAGAATGCAATCAATGAAGAAGAAACATAATTTATATAATTGCTGGATTTTTTAACTCCAGTTGCTCTGAGATCTAGAAAGACTAATTTCACATATATTTTGTATATGCATTTATTTTTATACGATTTGATACGGTGGATCGAAACAAGGCCTTCCCTACGTGTGGGAAAGATGTGCGGCGATCTACTAGAGGAAAGCAACGCCAAGTTATAGAAGGGAAATGGGCGGGAGGACACCAGGCCGGCATGAGGCAACAAGCCAAGAAAATGCAGAGGAAGATGGGATTGGGACAGCAGAAGAAACAGCTCGTCATGCACGGAGACTTTATTCTGAGAGGTGTCGTTTCCCAGGGACAGTTGGCAGTGCAGGCGCGGCAGCAGCAAAGAATGATGAAGTTGATGCTAGGTACAGTCTGTGCCGTTTTTGCTTGTTGCATGATCTTGTGCTCGGTTATTTTTGTCACTATGCTGAACTTTGTATCAGGAGGCAACGCTCCTGAGAGCCAACCCGTCGCTACCTACTTGTAATCCGCCACTCACTCGTCCAGACCCTCCCGCCTCTCATCTCCCTCCTTCACCAAAGACACTAGGCCTCCACACTCGACTGTTTTTTCTGATCTTTTTTTTTCCACGTAAGATTTCTCTGCCTCTCTAATATGATTCAATAATGATTAGTCACAAAAGGATATAATCCTTAATCCATATGTGACATATAAACTGTTATTTATGTGTTATGATTTTTTAGCTAATCTTACTATGATTTTGCAATAACGATGATAATGTTTAGATTTCCTAGGAATATTTCCCAAGTATAGAATTTGGTGTATATCTTTTACTGCATGTATTGGTGCCACTATCAGGTGAAGTTTGTTGATGCTCCGTCTTGGTCTACAGGGCTTATTGCCACTATAATGAAGTGATCATAACGTTGGGTATTCTGCGTCCTCCTCGGTCATACACCATAATAAACATGTCTTCTTTTACTGCGTTCATAAACTTACCGCTAGGCTTTTTCTTTCTTTTCTTTCTCCAGTTGGATAGATTCATCTTCAGCACATACAAACCTATGATAACGTCAGAGTTCTCTATGGCCAATGACAGCTGCCATGAAAAGGAGATGATACGTAGATGTCACTCTTGTCAGAAATATTGGTAGGAGAAGTGCTTCATTGATTAAGTACGGCTGTACATACGAGAGGAAGGAGACAATCTGTACTTTTAGGTCGAAAATATGAAATTAGGTAGGTAGCCGGCAGTTTTCTGGATTTGATTACACACACACACACACATTAACGTGTGTCTGTTTTAAGGTTACTAAAGTTCATCTTATTCGATAATATAGCATTTTATTATAAAAATGTATACATAAATAGGATCTTACAACTACTACTTTGCAGGGCTTCGTTTCAGATGTGGTGGTGGTAGTGGTAGTTGTAGTGGTGGTGGTGGTGGTGATGGTGGTGGTCTCGTTCGTAACGGTGGCAAGGGAGTTATGTACAGAGAAAATACAGAGAAAGATATCTGTTTTTGTTATTGTGGCGCTGTTGTCTCTGCGTCCTGGTTTTGTGCCTTAATTTACCACTAACGTGTGTGTGTGTGGGAGGGGGGGGGTCTATTATCTTCGGGATACTGGCATGCTTAGTACTGGTGGGGTGGTGGTGAATGTGGGGGCATTAGTTGTTATGTTGTGTTGGGTGTAGGGAATTTTTGGTGGGTGTTGGTTGGGGATTGGGGTGTCGACGTCAAAGGGGAAGGAGCAGCCCTGGTAACTGAGCTAAATAAAGTTATGAATTACTCCGCAATACATGCACTGTTACCACATACATCTTACTCCATTGATAACTGAATATAGCTACAGAAATTGAGCTAAATACCTACCTCGCAAATATATACTCCAAAAGAACAACTTTCTTCCTCTCACTTAAAATAGTTCGAAGAATAGTCTTGGCGTCTGATAACATGTCACTGGCGTCAACGAGTCGCTGGACCACTGGCGTCCTTGGTCATTTCCTCTTCAGGGTCATGGACGTTCAGTTTTACCGTGTTAGTTTTCATGACCGTTTGTGTCTTTCCTTCCGTAACTGTTCCTTTAGTAGCAGACATCTCCGTCACTCCTTCCGTTGGTGCTTCCCTTGGTTCTGTCGTTGGCTGAGGAGTAGCTGGTGCTTCGGCAAGACCATGAGACATGGTGGTCATAACGAGATCTCTCAATGTTAATACCTCAGCAGCCGCCTGTTCCTCAAGAGGCTCCGACGTTACTTCTTCCTCGGTAGCGTTTTGCTTTACAACATCTTGTGAACTTTTAGAATTGTCTGAGGAGACTTCTTGCATATCTTTGTTTACTTTTGTGTTCTGTACAGCTTCTGCTTGTGTCTCTGCTTCTGGCTCCGGGTCTGGTTCAGAGTGAGAATTCGCTTCACTTTCTTGTTTGGGTTCTGATTTACCGTTCATTATTGGTCTGTATAAGACTCCTTGATCTGTTTTTGTTGTCTTGTCTTTGGAAGACTTTACCAATGAGTCTGACGTAGCGCTTTGGTCTTGTGTCATTTCAGCATTCGTCTCTATTTTGATGTTGGGTTTCTTTCCTGTTGTTGCTATAGTATCTTCCATGTCAAGTTGCTCTTGGCCTTTAACAATAGGGACCTGCCTCACCTCAGACTCGTGCTGTATTTGGGTCTGATCTGGTTGTTTGCCTGAAGTTTCGTCCATGTGTTCATTCTCGTTTTCTGTCACTGCTTCTTTAGTTTCAGTTTCCGGTAATGTTTCGTTTTTTGGAACTGTTTCTTGTGCAGTCGTTGCCGCAGGGACGTTAGTAGTTTGTGTATCTGTGCTTGTTGTTTGTTCTTCTGTTAAAGGTGAACTATTTTCTGTTGTCGTGTGTGTGGTATCTGTGCTGGTTAATGGATGGTCTGTTGCATCTTTCTTATCTTCGTCTTGTTCCAGGCTTTCTCCAGATTCCTCAGAAGATTTATCTGATTCTGTGTGTTCGATGTTCTCTGTCAACATATTATGGACCTTATCATGTGTTTTTCCTGTATTCGTGTCCGATGAGGAGTCAGCCATCACCAGTTGGCCCTGAGTGGCAGATTGATTTTCATCCACCGCCCCTTCGACCACTACCACTTCGGCGTCACCACCTCCTGCAACCACGAGGCTGTCAGAGACCTCCTGTGGACCGGGTTTTGAGGCAGTGGTTTTCTTGCCATCATTGGACATTGCGATCCAGTCTTTTTGTTTACGTTGCAGTTCGTCCAATTTGTTGAGGGCGTCCTTCAACTCTGGATGCTCTTTACAATTGCATGGCTTTTCTCCCGTCTCGTCATGAAAGTGGTACTCTTCTGTAGTAGCTTCGGTCTCAGTTTTGTTGGAATCGGAAGTCGAACCGTGCTCATTCTCATCTGTGGTAACCGTTTCATCCTCCAGATCGCTTCTCAGGAAGATATTATTCTTATAATCACTCTGAATGTCGGCAAGTGGAGTGTCCGTGACTGGCGGCTCCTTTGCTGTCTCCTCCTCCTCTTGTGTTGCGTTTAGGGCTCTCTCCATCTCTAAAATAGCCTGGTGGTTGGCGTCATCATGGTCTCCTTTACCTACTTCCTTGTTCGTTTTTAGCCTCTCATTCATTGGTGGTTTAGGGTCGACTCGTGTTTCCAGATGCTCACTTCCGCTTCCTACTTGGTCTTCAGTTTCGTTTTCATTCATTTCATCTTCAGCAAGTGTTCCTGAGTTTTGTCCCTCCTCGGTTTTGGTATCGGGGTTTGCATGCTCCTCTGTGGCGGGTTTGCTTGTTGTTTCGGGGGCTATTTCAGTTGTTGGCTCGTTGGCTACTGTGGTTTCGGTTCCCATTTCTGTTTGTGAGTCAACAGATTCTTTCCCACTGCTGGATGTGACCTCAGGATTGGATTCGGTCGCAGTAGACTCAGATTCCACTTTCACTTCCCTCTTTTCTGCGCTGGACTCCCCTGCACTTTGCTTCGTATCTGACTGAGACTCAGCAGGAACCTTAGCTTCAGTTTGGTTGATGGTTTCGCTCGCCTCCATTTGCTCTTCGGGGGTAGACTCGTCCTGCACTTCTGGTTTCGTGGTGTGTTCCGTGGTCGCCTCTGTTGTCGACTCTGCCTCCGTTGCAACTTGTGGTTCTGCTTCAGGTTTTGGTTCTGGTTCGGATTCCTTTTCTGGTTCTGGCTCTGGTTCTGCCTTCGATTCAGGTTCTGTCTCTGGGTCGAGTTCCATCCTTGGCTTTTGATCCGTGCTCGATTCTGTGTCTGTCTTAGCTTCTGGTTCTGCTTCTGGTTCGGTTTTGGATTCTGGTTCTGCTTCAGCTTCTTGTTTTGGTTCTGGTTCTGTTTCTGCTGCGGGTTCTGCTTCAGGTTCGGGGTTTGCCTCGGATTTCAGTTCTGCCTCTGGTTCCGGTTCGCTTTTAGCTTCTGGTTCTGTCTCGGGTTCTGGTTCGGCTTTAGTTTCCGGTTCTGTCTCTGGTTCTGGTTCGGCTTTAGTTTCCGGTTCTGTCTCTGGTTCTGGTTCGGTTTTGGCTTCTGGTTCTGTTTCTGGTTCTGGTTCGCTTTTGGCTTCTGGTTCTGTCTCTGGTTTTGGTTCAGTTTCCGGTTCCGGTTCTGGTTCTGCTTGTGTTTTTGTCTCTGGCTTCAATTTCGGTTCTGCCTTTGAGTCTTGATCGGCTTTATTTTCCAGTTCCAAACCTCGGCTCTTTGTGTCTGCGTTGGAGTCGTCTGGGTGGTCATCGGCGTCCCTTTGAGGCCTTCCGTCAGACACCTGGGTTTCTGATCCTCCTGATGACGAACTGGTTTTTGTTTCCACAGTCTCTTCATCTTTCTGTACTTCCCCCTCCGTGTTAGCTTTCTCTTCCATCTTGTCTTCCAGCTCACCTCCATCCTCGTCTTTGCCATCGTCATCGTCGTCGTCATCCTCTGTTTCACCTTCCGTCTCCTTTTCCTCGTTGTCGCTTTTTTCGGTGTCTATGTCAGCAGGGTTTTCTGGGACAGTGTTGGCTTCGGCTGTCATGTCCTTGTTTTCGGCCTCATTCGTTTCTTGGTTTTCCTCCGTTGCGTTTTTAGGTTCATTGGCCACTTCAGTATTCTTTGGGTCTTCCATAGGGGTTTTATTATCATCAGTACTACTCCCTTCTTCACCTGGTGCTTCATCCTTACTGGTCTGCTCCTTCCCTTCTTCTCCTATACTCTTTGGTTCTCTTTCCCCTGCAGTTTCTTCTTCACCTGTAGCTTGGTCTGAAACCTCATTTTGTTGTGTGTTTTCTTCTGCGGGTTCGTTTTGGGTGGTTTCTTGCTGTTCTTCATTTACACTGGCTGCGGTGTCACTGTCTTCGCCTCCTAACTCAGAGTCTGGAGGGGGTGGGGGCTGTGTGGTTGGTACCTCTGTGGTTGGAGCCTGTGTGGTTGGTGCCTCTGTGGTAGGTGCCTGCGTGGCTGGAGGCTGTGTAGTTGGTGCCTCTGTGGCTGGAGGCTGTGTAGTAGGCGCTTCTGTGGCTGGAGGCTGTGTGGTTGGAGGCTGTGTGGCTGGAGGCTGTGTAGAAGGCGCTTGCGTAGCTGGCGGTTGAGTAGTTGTGGCCCGGGTAGTTGGCGGCTGTGTAGCAGGCACCTTCTGGGGGAATAACACGTCATTTAAAAGGTGAAAATATCTACTTATGATGTAAGAGTAATGATCTTTTCGCACGTCAATATAAATACTAAACTAAGAAAAAAGTAAAATTGACACGAATATTTGGTCAACAGAACGGATTTTGTACCGTCATCTATGAATATTTCTGGAAGAGCTGATTTATTAAGAAGAAAAAAAGAATGAAGTCCTATGAGAACGTCACCAGCTGTGAGGACATTGATATTTATACCAGTTGACATTCATATTCAACCGCTGGCCTGGATCCCGGAGCAAGTATGTGCTCACCTTTCCCAGAGAGTTGTCAGGTTCACCAGGTGATGGAGAGGATTCCTTGTTGACTCGTCCCAGGAACTTAGACACTAGCCTTTCCCCGATGATCGCTGAGCTCTCGGGCGTCTCCGAGACGTCACTTGGGTTCTTGGATGGCCGGCCCAGCGTCACACTGGCTGCCGTCACCACTACCGTCGCCTGGGAGAAAATATGGGGTTGTCAAAGCATTCCTAGAATTATTCCGTTTATACCGTGCCACGACTCTCTTTCTACATGGAATCACTGTACTACACTAAACACTAACGTCAATATACAGCATGACGGTAACACTCGTCATTCGCTGCCTTGTCGATATGTTATTACAGCTACTTGACGTGCTAGTTTTAGACGAGTTTTTCATCCATAGTTCTTGTTTGTAAAGCCACTGCATTGCTAGGTTTGTGACTTTATTCAATACAAATTGTAATTTAAATTCCAATTCAGTGACTGTCTTGAGTGGCATGTGATGACCGCTCATTTGCTGTGTATTATACCTGGCAGGACGTGCGGTGTACTCTGAGGTGTACCTTCTTGGTAGTTCTATAGAATATTTTTTTTATACATGTGGTACTGTCACTTATTAAACAAGTTTGTTATAGGCAAACAGAGCGATATCCACTCTGCTGCCACCACATCCTCCCTGAATCCCTGCATCGTAGCTCGGCAAGGTCTGAACCGTGGCCAATTTACAATTTTCTGGGCGGCGACGACTCACAGGTTTATTGATGTTCTGCCACGCTCCCCCTGCGTCTTGGGGAATCAATGAACTCGGTCAGTGTGTGGCAAGATTTACGGCACTCAAGAATTCTTGCCTCGTCTGCCTGAAAGAACTTGTTTGGCTCAACTTCCACTAGTGATGAAAGATACTCGCGACCCACTTCGTGGACTTAATGTATTTTTATCCCTCATGTGTGAGTTACAGCTTGCATCAAGTACTGTTATGAAGACATGCTTACACATGCTAGTATTAAGGTGTTGTATTTATCGGTTGAAAGGAGAAATAAAAGTATACAAATTTATGAAAATACTACAACGTTGATTTATCACTGACACTCACGACATCTCAACATGCCTGCGTTGCGCGTATCACCGCGCCAGCCTTGCATGATTACGTGAACCCTTAGATGTCCTCTTTGTTGCGAGCACCTTTTCTTTCACATTTCCTTTCTGTCATAACTTCCCGCAACTCTCTTCAGCTCTGGTAGCGATAAGCCGTTGAATATTACGTGTGTGGTAGTCGAGGGTGACGTGACAAGTTCTCTGGACCCAACAAGGAGATGCCCACAGTGTTTCGGTCATCACAGGAGCGCCGCCCTTATGGAGAGACGCTGCCATCCCGCCCTTGACCGAGCGTAGGGATCGATGGCAGGCGAGTCAGCATGTGCCGCAGGGAGCTACGTCGCCGACACTCACTGTTGTACGCGCTGGCTGGACACGTGCGTGCGCGGACACACACACACACACACACACACACACACACACACACACACACACACTTTGTTTTTCCCGTCAGTGTTGCATTTCCTCATTGTTATTAGCAGATGCAGCGGCAGTAACAATGTTATGGTTGTGCATTAGTATTAGAAATGATACTACTACTACTACTACTACTACTACTACTACTACTACTACTACTACTGCTACTAGTAGTAGTAGTAGTAGTAGTAGTAGTAGTAGTAGTAGTAGTAGTAGTAGTAGTAGTAGTAGTAGTAACAGTAGTAGTAGCAGTACCACCATTAACCATTAACGGCAGTACAAGTATTCAGGAAGGAAGTATTAGTAGCAGCAGTAGCAGAAGTAGCAGCGCCACCATCAATGTTGTTGTCGCTGTTGTAGCTGTTTATGTGGCTTTGTCGTGTTCACTGTTCGTGTAGTTTTCCGCTCTATTCGTCACACTCTTTCTTTTTGCGTCACAGCAGCAATTTAACCTTTTCACTTCAATGTAAAAATCCTACCAAGGAGAACTAATCATAAGCGTGACATTTACTTTACTTTGCGTCACGTTCATTCAGGTACGCGGCGGGGAAGAAAGAGAGGTGAACGTTCCTCCTTGTGTGCGCCGAGTAACGCTTCTTTGTTTTGCGTTACCTCCTGGCGCGAAACTTGGTCAGATGACTATGTACGCTGCAGAGCTCTGAACAGGGTAGGTTGTAGGGAGGGTGGGGTGGGTGGGGTGCCAAAGGGAGGGGAGAGGAGGGTAACTGAGGTGCGACAGGTATACAGGGATGACGTGTGTGGGGGTAGTGCCATTAACTGGTCGATGGTGCACGTGTGGTTCCCCTCCTTCCCTCCTTCCCTTCATCTCACCTCCAGTTTTCTCTTTCTCTCTTTCTCTCTTTCCTCCCCCATGTTATAGCTTTACCTCCTCCTCTCCTCCTCCTCCTCCTCCTCCATCCTTTACTACCCCTTTCCACCTTCCTTCCTCCGTTACAGCTCCCTATTTTCTCCCTCCGCTTGCACCTCAAACTCAACTCCTCCTCCTCCTCTAGCTCTCTAAGGTCACGTGATCTGGTGCTCCTCGGATTTTACTACCGGCTGTCTCGAGGAAAGATTGGGGAAGGCAAGGGAAAGAGTGAGAGGTCATGAGGGAGACACAGCCGCCATCAGGAGACAAAAGTACGTGAATGGTCAGCTATTTAAGGGAGAAAAGTTTGGATGGCAGCAGTATTGGTGGCATCATGGGAGCGCTATAACACTTCGCTACCTTATCTATTGTGGCGCGTACACACACACACACACTCTCTCTCTCTCTCTCTCTCTCTCTCTCTCTCTCTCTCTCTCGCTCTCTCTCTCTCTCTCTCTCTCTCTCTCTCCTCTCTCTCTCTCTCTCTCTCTCTCTCTCTCTCTCTCTCTCTCTCTCTCTCTCTCTCTCTCTCTCTCTCTCTCTCTCTCTCTCTCCCCTGGCTATAGATATTCACCAGCTGGAGGAAGAAGAAATAATAGGCGCGTGTACCCTCATAATTATGTTGTCTTTCCGTTGTACGTTTCCGTCCTTTACATTTACCGCTGAGGGGAACTAGAGAAGCTACTGGGGAGAGAGAGAGAGAGAGAGAGAGAGAGAGAGAGAGAGAGAGAGAGAGAGAGAGAGAGAGAGAGAGAGAGAGAGAAGGGTGGGGGGAGGTATTCCTGATAAATTCCTGACCACAACACTATATCCCGTCGTTTCTCTCAAGGGTAAGCACGCATGTTGTCCCTCCAGGTGGCGCCTCAGGTCACGGCGCAGCGCCATAAAGAGATATTCGTATAGACAAGACGTAATGGGACAGATCATGGCCTTATGGATCAAGGTGGAAAGGCTTAACCCACCGCGGCTCCAGGCACGCGGCACCCCTCAAAATAGTTTCAAGGTTAATGGAGAGAGAGAGAGAGAGAGAGAGAGAGAGAGAGAGAGAGAGAGAGAGAGAGAGAGAGAGAGAGAGAAGGGTAAGATAAAGACACAGGAAAGTAGTTTAGAAGATTCGTAAAGTCTAAATATACCAAAATAAACAGAAAGGAAAAAAGAAAAACGGTTATATATATATAGAAAAAAGAAATGTTCCAAGTAGAGAAAAGGAAGGACGAAGAGAGAGAGAGAGAGAGAGAGAGAGAGAGAGAGAGAGAGAGAGAGAGAGAGAGAGAGAGAGAGAGAGAGAGAGAAGCGAGAGAGAGCGAGCGCGTGAGCGATCGAGCGCGGCGCGCGAGCGGCGCGAGAGCGCCGCGCGCGAATCTTATATCGAAAATGAGACAACTCACCACTCATAACCCTAAAAATATCGAAATAAGCAGAAAAAAACAGAAAATACGATTACAAATAGAAAAAAAATCCAAGTTAAGAAAAGGAATAAAGAGAGAGAGAGAGAGAGAGAGAGAGAGAGAGAGAGAGAGAGAGAGAGAGAGAGAGAGAGAGAGAGA
>CM035196.1:20861844-20915711 GCA_020233015.1 Callinectes sapidus
AAATCTATCACACAAAGTTAAATATCAGCGGAGCGTCTTATTAAAATGTACGGTTATTAATCTTCGTGAATCAGGTCTCACGTCCATATTCAGAAACATTTCACCGCTGCACCATCTCCACTGTTTCAAAAGGCTCCCGTTTAAGTGACACAAGTTTTCAAGGATGTGTTTATGGTTCTAATGACAAATGAATAAGGTGGCTACATGAGTGACAAGAGAAACACCCTCAGAAACCCGGCTTATAATCTCCGTGGCCTTTGAAAATACTCGTGGTGAGAGAGTGGAGTGTTTATGAATCAGAACCTTCGTAGCGGTGAAGTGCATGAGGCAGAGGAACGTTCAAGACTTAACTGATCCTGACAGATTCCTTCACGCCCACTAATTTAGAAGACTTAAGCAAATTATTTAATATAACCATGTGACTCAGAGCGCATATTAACATAGAGTCTTAGCAAAGTATTTAATGTAACCATGTGACTCAGAGCGCATATTAACAGAGAGTCTTAGCAAAGTATTTAATGTAACCATGTGACTCAGAGCGTATATTAACAGAGTGTCTTAGCAAAGTATTTAATGTAACCATGTGACTCAGAGCGTATATTAACAGAGAGTACTATGTATGTAACTTTTTTTAGACAGATTTCTTGTCTTAGAATCCATCTTAACCTCTGTACTATCTCATCAGCAGTAAATTTGAAGCTGATGATGAGATGATGGCTGAGGTACAACGCCAATATCGGGTGGTTAAGATAGATTTTAAGACTAAAGATTCGTCTAAGAAAAGGTTATATGCTTAAGAATATTTTGTTAATGCATGCCCAAGCTTCAATTCCCTTCATCTATTTCCCTATTCTACTCTCTTCCCATCGTGTACGTCCCTATCTTTTCTTCTCCTCCTCCTCCTCCGTCTGTGTTTCTCAACCTCTTCCTCCTCTTACTTATCCTTCCCTCTTCCTTATTTTCATTACTTTCACTTCTTTCGCTTCCTATCTGACTTTCCTGTTCTTGGCACCACCTTCATTTTCTCCTCCTCCTCCTCCTCCTCCTCCTCCTCCTCCTTCTCCTCCTCCTCCTCCTCCTTCTTTCCCCCTTCCTTCACCAGATTTCCAACTAATAACACCCTTCGTCTCCCTCCCTCATAGGCCACTTAGTCATGTGCGTGTGAGTGTGTGTGTGTGTGTGTGTGCGTGTGTGTGTGTGTGTGTGTGTGTGTGTGTGTGTGTGTGTGTGTCATGAAGAGAGGATATATGTATCAAAATGCGAAAGAAATGAAATGACATCTTTATGTAGGTAAGTAATGTGAGGAGGAGGAGGAGGAGAAAGAGGAGGAGGAGGAGGAGGAGGAAAAGAGATGAAAGGCTGGACTAAGGGAGGGATTGTTTGGGGTTGAGTCACCACCCTCATCACGGTTCTCTCTCTCTCTCTCTCTCTCTCTCTCTCTCTCTCTCTCTCTCTCTCTCTCTCTCTCTCTGTGTGTGTGTGATGTCCCTCCGAAGACCCAACCAGTATTATATCCTATCCTTCTCTTCTCTCCCTCCTTCTTCCCCCCACCTCCCCACCCACTGTTCCTTCCCTCCATCCTTCACTTCCTTTGCTTCCCTCCCTACTCCCACCACTTTCCTTCCTTCTCTCGCCTCCTCGTCCCTCCCCCATCCCTTCCTTCCTTCCTTCCTTCCTTCTTTCCTTCTTTCCTTCCTTCCTTCCTTCTTTCCTTCCTTCCTTCCTTCTTTCCTTCCTTCCTTTCTTCTTTCCTTCCCTCAGTAACTTGCACAGGAAATTGCAGAAGCCAACGTAGCCCACATTTTCATATTACACACACACACACACACACACACACACACACACACACACACACACACACACACCTATGAGCTTCACTATTCATCTTCACAGACCTCCTCCTTGTCCCCAGCCAACCTCTCAACTGCTGCTCCTCTTCCCCCCTGCCTCTCTTTCATTCTCTCTCTCTCTCTCTCTCTCTCTCTCTCTCTCTCTCTCTCTCTCTCTCTCTCTCTCTCTCTCTCTCTCTCTCTCTCTCTCTCTCTCCACGACTCCTTTCTCCTTTCTCCTTTCACAGTTTCCTGACCCGTATTCTGAAGTGCTTTGCTCTCTCACCACCACTGTTCTCAAAGGCCGCGGAAATTATTACTTGTGTGTCTCTGGTGTGTTTTGTTTTTTGGGCTTTAATAATGTAGAAATAGTGTTTATCTGTCGCTAAGTCTGTAATAACATTCTTAAAAACACGTGTAGTTTCAATGACTATGGTGTTTCGACAGTATTAGAGGTGCGGTAGTGTTTTAAAATAGGGTTCTTTGTTCTCTCTCTCTCTCTCTCTCTCTCTCTCTCTCTCTCTCTCTCTCTCTCTCTCTCTCTCTCTCTCTCTCTCTCTCTCTCTCTCTCTCTCTACGATTTATCACGTTACTATACATTTTTAGTAGACTGTGTGCGGCCCCTTAGATATTCCCTAAGGCAAGTAAGCTGAAGTTGAAGAGGGAAAGCTTTTAGGTTCTACGGGAGTAACCTTGGCCGACTTACCGTGAAAGTTTAAGTACAAGCTTCGTGTAGTGCCAAGGTTCACAGAGGAGGAGAAGGGGGGGGGAAGGGGAGAAGGAGGGTGGATGAAAAAAAGAGTAGTAGTAGTAGTAGTAGTAGTAGTAGTAGTAGTAGTAGTAGTAGTGGAGAGAAGCAGAAACAAGAGGAGGAGAAGGAGGAGGAGGGTTAAAGATTCGACGAGACCATATGAAGAGGGAATAGAAAATTTAGATGCAGGTGTTAAGGGTGACAAGAGGGAAGGAATGAGTGAGGAGGGGAAGAATAGAGGAGTTTATTGACCGAGTTGCATTTTGGCGCCGGAAGAAGAAAGGAAGGAAGGAAGTGAATTAGTTGCACGTGGGACAGAGCATGAGGAGGAGGTGGAAAAAAAAAAAAAAAGAGAGAGAAGGGTGGTGGAGTGAAGCGAGGGGAGGTGAGGGTGCCTGAAGCCTCGAAATGACCAGGTGTGCATGATAGAGAAGCCTCGTGAAGGTTGGGGTGGTGGGATGCGATCAGATGAGTCAGCCCAGGGTGCTCGTAGAGAAAGAGAGGAAACACAAGGGGGAAAATAATACGAGGATGAGAGAGAGAGAGAGAGAGAGAGAGAGAGAGAGAGAGAGAGAGAGAGAGAGAGAGAGAGAGAGAAGGATAGATAAGAAACACTGGAAAAAAGATATGTAGACAGTTAGAAAGTGATAGCAAAGAAGAGACAAAAAAGGAAGAAATGAAAGTATAGAAAGAACAAAGACATGAAGTAAGCAGAAGGAAATAAAGAAAATATTTGATGAAAGATACATAGAGTGAACAATGAAGAATAGATACACAATTAAAATAAATAGACATAAGGAAAGGAAGGAAGGGAAGAGGGAAGGGAAATAATACAAGTCGAAGAGAAAGCAGTAAATAAAGGAGAGGGGAAGGATGGAGGGAGGAAGTCTGGTGAACAAAAAGAGAGTTGATGTCAAACAGTTCACCGTGACTTTTATTGCCATGACGGTGAAGGAAGGTTTTTGTGACACGAACTGAACTGCAACATTTGAGGTGGAAAATAATAAACAAAATGAATCCTGAAATATAAAGCATGTAGGGAAAAATAGTCAGGAAATGGATGTTGATTATCTTTGAGAATGGAAATGACGAATGTTGTTAGAGAGAGAGAGAGAGAGAGAGAGAGAGAGAGAGAGAGAGAGAGAGAGAGAGAGAGAGAGAGAGAGAGAGAGAGAGAGATGTGTGTGTGTGTGTACAGAGTTACTACCACAACCGTAAGCAACAACAACGCCACTTATGACGTCACACACGGGGAAGCTAAAGTGCAGGTTCCCCACTCTTAAATTTTTCCCACCGCAAAACGTACACACACACACACACACACACACACACACACACACACACACACACACACACACACACACACACACACTTCATAATCTACATGTGTGTGTGTGTGTGTGTGTGTGTGTGTGTGTGTGTGTGTGTTATCTAGAGGTGAGCATCAGCCGGCACCAACCTGCAGTCCAGTCCTTCTCCACCAGGATGGCTCATAAAAAAACACACCGCAGTCCATCCAGACAAAATAGAATAAGGAGAGACGCTGCATTTTTATCCACTTTCCTTGACATCATCTCGCGTTTAAAATGAAGGACGGAGTTTTAGAGGCGAATAAGGAAAGGAATCGATCTATTAATCTGATAGGAAAAAATAGTGGTCAGAAGCGTGTGTGCGTGTGTGTGTGTGTGTGTGTGTGTGGTGAAGGTGGTGGTGGCGGAAGACGAGTGTGGTGTTGCGGTGTAGCATTAGCAACCAGTAGTGTGTGGTGGAAGAAGTGATGGTGCTTATTCGTCACGGAATGGTGAACCTAGCTAGTGGGAAGGTGGAGGAGAAGGAGGAGGAGGAGACAGAGAAGGAGATAATGGTGGAGGAGGAGGAAGAGGAAGAAGAAGTCATGGGGGGATGGTGGTGGTGGTGGTTGTAGTGATGGCAGTGATAGCAGTAGCAGCAGCAGCAGCGGGAGCGAGAAGGGAGGGAACCAAATAAAGGAATATGGTCAGCTGTGAAGAGTGAATTAATGCGCGATGGAATAGGTATAAAAAACAGCCAATGTGTAACTTAAGGAGAGGAAAGGAGAGAGGAGACGAGATACAAGTCACTGAAGGGGAAAGAGAGCGCAGGGAGAGTCCGTAGACAGACATAGTAGGCACTGAAAAGAGAGGAGAGGGAAGATGTGGAATAAGAAAACAGGAGAGAAGGGATGAGAGATGAGACGAGATAAGAATAGCGGAACCAGAGAGAAAAAAAAAAAAAAGCAGACCCAAGTAGCAGACACAGACATACAAGGCAATGGACGCTTCAGAAACCCTCTCATTCTTTTCCAACTTGGAGAGAAGAGGAAGGAAAAGATTTGGGAGTCCCTTACGAAGAAAGAGAAGCAGATACAGGCGGCAGATGGACCAAATTGACAAGTGATGCTTCAGAAACTAACTTTTAGACCTGTACGTAGTTGTAGGAGGAGGAGGAGGAAGAAGAAGAAGAAGAGGAGGAGGAGGAGGAGGCAGGTATAGGCAGCTGGGATAGGTGAGGGCGGGGGGGGAGGGGAGTGCTTCAGTAACCCTCTCTTCTCGGATCGGTGGTTATCATTGAGTCATTGTCGTGCGCTGCCTTCCTCTCTCGCTACTGTCTCCAGGTTCTTTCCTCCACCTGCCTAACTAAGGTCCGTATTCAGAAACACTGCGCTCTCACCACGACTATTTTCCAAGACCACAGAGATGATTAGCTGGTTTTCCAAGAGTGTTTCGTCAGCTAACAATGTAGAAATCTTGTCACTCTGCCTCAAGAACCGTCAAAATGTCCTAAAAAAATTCGTGTATATTTAAATAAAGCTTTGTGAAATAGTGGAGGTGAAGTGCAGAAGTATTTGAGACTAAGTTACCCTCCTTCCCTCCCTTCACCCAACCACGTAGGCACCCACACACCTCCTCTTAGTCATATTACAGCAGGCAAGTTGTTAACACATGACTACAGGGCTTCAGGGAACGACTGCATGAATAAGGGCCGGGACAAGGGAGGGTGCAGTGAAGTTAAGTGAAAGCTGACGAGAGGGAGGTTGCGTGTCGAGGAGCAGCTGTTATCCTTGTTGTGCTCGTCTCCTCCCTAGCGTGGAGGAGGTCTGGCGGCTCGCACATGACACCAGTTACCAGGCTGACTTGTTGGGGTTTTGCTTATATGAAGAGCGTTTTTCCCTTATTATTTTTGTATATTCTTCCTTCAGTTTTGTTCGAATTTCTGCTTACTTCCGGTCATTCCAAGAGTAACGATTCTGGTTTCCTTTATTTCCTCATGAGCTACCGACTCCTTGTTCCTGTGATCTGCTCCTTGTAAGACGGCACATCCTTTCTCCCCACCTTCCCACTTCCTCCCTCCCCACCTTACCTTCCCGCCTCTCCCTCCCCACCTGTTCAATCTCCCCCCGCAGGCTACCGGTAATAGCCACTGGCCATCCCCGCCACTTCCGCCGCCGCTGGCAGTGTTTGGCTTCACTCCCCCCCGGTGTTTGTCCCGCGATGTGAGGCCATTACCACGATTTCCCGTCATCTCCTCTCTGCGTGAAGGCTGGCGGTGCTGGAGCCACAAGGACCGACTTTTTGTATGCAGTGTTATTGTTGTACTGTGGAGATTGCTTGAGGATTTTTTGTGTCTGCATCGTTATGTTACGTTCAGGAAAAATTGTTGTTCCTTGTGTAGTCTGTTTTTTCTTCTTTATTCTTTGTTTGTTTGTTTGTTTCTTTCTTTCTTTCTTTCTTTCTTTCTTTTTTTCTTTCTTTCTTTCTTTCTTTCTTTCTCTCTCTCTCTCTCTCTCTCTCTCTCTCTCTCTCTCTCTCTCTCTCTCTCTCTCTCTCTCTCTCTCTCTCTAACACACACACACACACACACACAAACACACACACACACACACACACGTTCATACATACACTCAAATTTCTTAAAGATATAAATGAATAAAAAATAAATGAATAAATAAAACCGGATCCATGTAAACTCCTTAATGGCGGAAAGTGGTGAACCAACAGGTAGACGCGACAGGGTGTGGCCGAGGCGCAGTGTTGCCAGTGGGGCGCCTCGCTGGAGATAAACAAGACCACCACCTCCCACCCATCTTCCACCACCACCACCACCACCACCACCACCTACCCATTCCTGTTCCTCCTCTACCTGCCACCCATCCCTTCTCATTTCCTCTTCCCTCGACCTCCTCACTAAGTTTAACCTCGGGAAGATGGATACATTTGTACCGTCATCCCTTAGAAAATAGGTGGTCTCCTTTAGCCCATAAATTCCTATAAAAGGTTCGCTTTGTATAAATAAAAAGAATTCTTCAGCTGTATTTTTGTATGTTTGGTAAGATCAATGAACCTATCAAAATGAAAGTCAAAATCGATCTCTTTCGTCTTCTTTCCTGACTTGGTACTCGTATTGTTCTGTTTTCCTGATAAAATAAAAGTTTGGCATCGATAGTTAGGATTTTATAGTTTCTTTTTTTCGTTATTTTTATTTATTTATTTATTCATCTATCTATTTTCTCGTTAGGTTACATCAGGGCATTATTTTTTTCGTAGCTTGCGTAATGTTGCATTCTGTTTGTCTATTAAAATAAAAATGAGGCATTAGTAAGTATGTTTTTTATAGTTATTTTTTTCTTTTATGTGATTATTATTTTCTATTTCTTCAGTCATGTTACATCCAGGCCATTTTTTTCGTAACTTGCGTTATTCAACCTTTTTTCTTATAGTGTTTTGTTGTAATGTTATTTTTCTTTCTGGGTTTTTATCTTTCGTTGTTGTTGTTGTCGTTGTTTGTTGTTGCTTTACATTTTGTCTCATTCTTTTTTTTCTCGTCAATTTCCTTTGTCTTGCTTATTAGATTACTTGCCTTTTATCTTCACTTTTTTGTTACCATACTTTCTTTTCCTCTTAACCTTTGTTGTTGTGTTATGCAGTTTCGTTTACTTCACCTCCATTTTTATGTTACTCTTCTAACTGCTTCAATTTTTCTTCATTTTAACGTATTTTGTCACGTTACTTTCTATCATTTTTACTTCTCTATTTGTTACTTTCCTTTTCGTCGGTGTTAAGTTTTTTTTATCCTTTTCGTCTTTGTTATGTTGTTTTTCGTTCATTTTAACCTCTTGTTATGTTATTTTGTCTTTTTTTTTTTTTTTTTTACCTATATTGCTAAGATACTTTTCTTTTTCATTCTAGCTGTTCCTTTTCTATTCGTTTTCGTCTCTACTTTGCTACTCTTCGTCCACTTTAACGCTTTCCTAATGTTCTTTTTTTTTTCTCTGCTGTTACGTTAGTTTGTATTCTTCTTACTTTTATTTCTTTTTTATGCTACTCTTTTCATCTCTTTTGTGACGTTGCTTTTCTTATTTCCTCCGTAGACGAGGGATACCTTTGGGTCACCTCCCGGGGCTGCCTCTCTTTGTCCCTTCAAGTCCTAACCTCCACGACACGCCTCACTGAAGTAGTCACGTGGAGAGGAACTTCCCCCCCTGACCGCTTCTTCTTCTATTTTTTTCTTTGGTATTTTTTTCAAGTATCATCGTCATTCGTCACTACTTCCACCATTACCTCCTTCTCTTCATCTTCTTCATCATTTCCACATCATCGTTGTCAATCATCCATGCCTTTATCATCTTCATCTTTCTTTTTTAAGCATCATCGTCACCGCCACTGCCTCCCCTGCTACTTTCTTCTCATCATCTTCTACCTCTACCACAACCATAATGTTAGTATCTACTCCCTCCATTTATTGCTGTTACCACCACCTATTCCACATCATCGTTACCCATGTCTTATCATTTTTATCTTTCCTACTGCTACTACCTTCATTTTATCATTACTGTTGCCATCATCATCTCACCACCACCACCACCACCACCACCACCACCACCACCACCCAGCGCCACCACCACCAGCACATCATCGTTATCACTGTTACCACTTCACTCTCACCACCTCCTTCATCATCAGTATCATCAAGAGTAATTTTACCGCGTGAGAACAGGAAGCAGTGACGTGGCAGGGCAGGAGCTAGGAGTTGTTTCATTATTACTTTTTTGTGGCATAACTTGTAGACGGGACGGGAAAAGGACAAGGAAAGAATACGAGAAATATTGAAAAATCTTATGCATTCAGCAACTAAAAAATAATTAAGAAAGGGAAAGGTAAAATTACAACAAATGATAGGGAACACATTGTAGATTATATAAAGTTGCCATATTAAGAAAGAATTAATAAATCAAATAATGAAGTAAGAAAATATGCCTTAACCTCTTCAGTACTGGGACACATTTTTACCACGAGTTTGGGGAGTGATTAGACGATTTTATTGACATTAGGGAGGGTCTATGTAGATCAGAAGACTAATGGCCAGAGTCTTCACCATTTTAATCCCCATATGAGTTTCTGAGGCTGTATAAAATCGACAAATAATAAGCAGAATAAATATGAAAATCCATCCCAGTACTGAAGGGGTTTAAAAAAAATACTCATAAAGAAATACTAATAAGAACAGTGAAAAATAAAAAAAATACTTATAGTTACCTAATACAAAAACTAAGCTAAAAAAGACGTCATGATCAATTGATAGGAGTGAAGGAAGGGTATGAGAAGGCTTTCGTCTTGATCACTTGGTGGGAGTGAAGGAAGGATGTGAGGAGGCTTTAGTCAATTAGAACTGGTGAAATTTGAAAAAAAAAAGAAAAAAAAACATTATAATTATCCAATATAAGATACCACACTACAAAAACTAAGCTAAAAAAGACGTCTTGATCAATTGATAGGAGTGAAGGAAGGCTGTGAGGAAGCTTTAGTCAATCGGTGCAAGTAATGAGTGTGCGTTACGTGAGGTGAGGCGGTGGCGCGGCCTTACCCTGCCATTGTGACGGTGAATGTGGCACTCAGCCGGTGACGTGGCTCGGGCGGGAGTCTGCTAATGTATGCAAGGCGGCGGGACGTGACCCAATCTGTCTGACTGAACACCCCCTGAACGGATTACTGCTCCCTTCTCTGTCTCCTTCTCCTCCTCTTCCACCCCCTCATCTTGCAACTTCTTCCCTTCCTCTGCCTCCCTCTCCCTCCTTCACTTTTATTTATTTTTTTGCTTGTTCGTCCGTCCTCCTGCTTCGCTACCTACCGCAGCTGCTTCATCTTAATTTTGTTCTCTTCCTCTTCCTCCTTCTTTTGCATCTTCTTATATTTTTCTCCTCCTCCTTTTCCTCCTCTTCCTCCTCCTCCTCCTCCTCCTCCTTATGCACTTTTTTTTCCCTAGAGTTTGCATTCTCTCTCCACTGTGGCTGACTCTCTACGGATCTACATCTTTCTACTTAAAAATGCTAATAGTTTTACCATGTACCACGTAGTATGCGGTTCATAATCCCCATAGCCTCCATACTATCTAACTTCTTATATTTCATCTTTCACCATTCATCCATGATTATCTCCCCCATCCATCCTTATCACATTCCCTCCTGCCCTCCGCTCTGTAAACCACGACCATCACCACCACCACTACCAGCCCCTTCCTTCCCTTTCATTCCCTCGCCAGTCATCACTCGTGACTCATGCGGACCTTAATATCAAGCCCTCTCCGTCATCATGCTGAAACTGCTGCTCTGAATTATTAAACCCACATTGAATCTATCTCTGAGTCACGCACTTGGAACTCCCTGCTAGCTTAGATTGAAGGACTGATCACCACACGCACACACACATACTGGTGGTATATGACATTGTGTCACACTCATTTTTTCACTCGAGATTTTATTGTACTTGAACTGACTTGAGCCGACTTGAACTTAACATCAGTATTCTCAGGACAAAGAGGAAAATTAACAGCCTGCACAAGTGACTAAATGAGTATACTGGTAATGTCTCAGGAAAACTGTAATGAATAAAGTAAAGTTTGCTCTTATACGAACATCTAAACCCCCTCAGTACTGGGACGTGTTTTAATATTTGTTCTGCTTATTATTTGATGATTTTATAGAGGTTCAGAAACTCATGTGGGGATTAGAATAGTGCACACTCTGGCTATTAATCTCCTGACCTCCATAGAACCTTCCTAATGTCAATAAAATCATCTAATTACACCAAAACTCGTGGTAAAAAAAATGTGTTCCTCAGTACTGAAAAGATTAATGTAAAAAAGCCAATGGGAAATCTGAAATCAATGATGTATAAAACCCTACGTATAACACACACACACACACACACACACACACACACACACACACACACACACACACACACACACACACACTGAAACCAAAAAAAAAGTCACGCTACGTAATGAAACACACGTGAGGTTAATTTGCACATGGTTTAAAAAGCAGGTAGGGTTTTATTACAGGTGACGGATCGCGCGATAAGCAAAGTGAGCGGTGATGTCGCTATTAGGGGAACGTGAGGAACCAGAGGCCAGAGGGGGGAGAAGTGAAGAGTAATGAAGGAAGGAGTAGTAAAGGATCGGGGTGAGATAAGAGGAATGTTAAGGTTATTGCGTCACACCACCAGGGATGTTAGGGGTCAGAAAGAGAGAGAGAGAGAGAGAGAGAGAGAGAGAGAGAGAGAGAGAGAGAGAGAGAGAGAGAGAGAGAGAGAGAGAGAGAGAGAGAGAGGGAGTTTAACCTTTTAGTTTCCACGCTCAACACTCCACTTTGTCATTGGAATGTCAGCTTTATTAACATAACAATGAACGGAAAACTTTCATGTCATGCTCGTAATTAATAAGCGTGAAAGGTTATTAATCATTCTAGATCATGTAATTAGTGTGGCAGTACAAGTTTTGCCTTTGCTCTCTACTGAGGGAGGTGTTGGTGATGATGGTGGCGAGGTTCTCACTATCTCTGTTTAATTCCTCAGCATCTCTGCTCTCCTCACACCCTTTTATATACTAAATTTTTCCACCCTGCTGACTTCAAGTAACGCAAACAAGCACAACCAAAGCACTTCATACGTAAAAATGCATTCTTAACTAATCTGTACTCTTTCATCTTTTTCTCTAAAACCGTTCTTCTGTAATTAATGTTTTCCCATACCACACCAGTTCTCGTAAAATGCAAACACGTGGTGCTGTCTTGTCATGTAAAGTCGGGCATGTTTTTGACAATACTACACCTACAAAGGATAAAGTTAGAGGGTAGATGGAAGGTTGTGTGTACTTTAGGATCCTACTCACCATGGTGTCGGTTGAGGAGGGAGCGAGGTAGCGCTAAAAGAGCCGATAAGGACTTCGAGGGATCCCTATGAGCAATGGCAGCAGGTTGTCCGGCCCTCACGTTTTATGGTACAGCTCACTTCACGCCACCACCTCTTGCTTTCCTTAAGTGTTTACAATTTTCCTTCCCCACCACTATATTGGGTTGTATTGCCTCGTTTTTACTTTGATCTGTGTGAAAGAGTTTTTAAGTTCACAGTTTACAGAGTTGAAGAGTAGAGGAATGTTGAGAAAAAAGTTAGTGAGGAGTGATTCTTGGCAACTTTCGTCTCTCACCCTTCCCGCACAAGGAACTTCCAGCTGCTCACCCTCACACATGTTCTCATTGGTCTGTCTCTCCTTCATCGTGAGTTTTGATTGGTGTGTGTGTGTGTGTGTGTGTGTGTGTGTGTGTGTGTGTGTGTGTGTGTGTGTGTGTGTGTGTGTTATTTTGGCTATTACCTTTGCAAGATTTGATAAAGTCGTCCAAAAATAAAAACCGCAGCAATTCCACGGTCATTACCATAAATAGGATTCCTGTATTTGTTGCCATTTTTCTTTCTTTTATTTAGGTTAAGGTTTTAGCGACAGAGTTCATGGAAGATACTCAGAAGTGTGCAGTCTGTAGCGCTATTTTCTTCATATAACGTTTCCTTTGTCAAACATGAATAAGAATTAGTTATAAACACACCAGAAATCCCGTATTACATTCGTTTATATATAAGAAGACACAGGAATATTAAGTTACACTTATATAGCTTTAGTGTCAGCTGCAGCCAAGGACAATTTAAAGCTCTGTATTTAGAAACGCTTTGCTCTCTCACCAAGACAATTTTCCAAGGTCACAGAGACAACTTGCTGGGTTTCCAAGACAATTAACCCTTATACTAAACTAGAAATCTTGCCAATCCATCACTAGAATCTTAAAAATACCCTTAAAAACATGACTATCTTCTATTAGAGCATTTGAAAATATTAACTGTGAGAGAACAGTGTCTCAGAATACGGTCTTATACATTGAGCCCCATCTTCCTCAACACTTACCACAGAAACCTAACTGTTTCCAGGAACACTGCTATCACCACCACGCCTACGGACTAACGCACTGTGAGGAGTGTGACTACGTGGAACTGACGGCCCCCTTGAAGGAGAACTTGGAAGGAAAAGTAAAAAACGAAAATGTGGGAAGGAATTTATCGCAATGGTCAGTATACCAATATTGTTGCTATTACTGCTATTGCTGCTGCTGCTGCTGCTGCTACTACTACTACTACTACTACTACTACTACTACTACTACTACTACTACTACTACTAATAATAATAATAATAATAATAATAATAATAATAATAATAATAATAATAATAATGATAATAATTCTACTACTTCTGCTATTTTACTAATACTACTTCTAATAATGATAGTCATAATGATGGTAATAGTAGTAGTAGTAGTAATAATAATGATAATAATAATAATAATAATAATAATAATAATAATAATAATAATAATAATAATAATAATAATAATGGTAACAACAACATCAGGATCATGAAGATAGATGGATGATGGCAAGCCGATGTAGCAACAGGTGTGAGCAGCATAATGATGTTGACAAGAATCTTTAATTAATGACGCTTGCCTCAGCAGTGGCAACCATCACACACACATCAAGGATTCTATTCTGGAACTGAGAACAAGGTCCACTTAATGGTATTTCTTTCTCTCTTCTTCTTCTTCTTCTTCTTCTTCTTCTTCTTCTTCTTCTTCTTCTTCTTCTTCTTCTTCTTCTTCTTCTTCTTCTTCTTCTTCTTCTTCCTCTTCATCATCATCATCATCATCAATCATCATTATTATTATTATTATTATTATTATTATTATTATTATTATTATTATTATTATTATTATTATTATTATTATTATTATTATTATTCTGCAGCTGGAACTGGTTGGCCTGATATTTCTCTGGCTGTTATCCTTTTTCTTCTTCCCCCTGTGATGGTGCTGGTGTGGGCATTCTTCTTCCTGTGATTGTGGTTGTATGGTTGTAGTGATTCTTATTCCTCTGATGCTGCTGCTACTGGTTTTCCTGATCTTCCTCTGGTGATTCTTCCTCTTCTGATGCTGCTGCTACTGGTTTTCCTGGTCTTCCTCAGGTTGTGACCCTTCTTCTTCCTCTGGTGGTGGTGGTGGTGGTTCTTTTTCTTCCTCTTCTGGTGGTTGTGGTTTTCTTCTTCTGGGGTGGTTATCCTTACTCTGCTGCTGCTGCTTCCTTCTCCTGATCCGTATATCGCTTCTTCAGACCTGTTCTACTTCAAAACCTGTTCAAATACAAGCCACTCTGGACAGTATTGTATTCACGACCTTTAACTACTTTGTGCTGGAAAGGCTGCCCCAATGCAGGTTAAGACCATTTAGACACATTTACCTGCCCTGCCAGAATATTGCATGGCCCTGGAAGGCGTTGGATTATATTCTAGGAAAGAGCTTGCCAGGAACTGAAAAAGAAAGAAAAAAAAAAAAGGTTTTTAGTTACACTGTTGTCTTTCGCCGGTTTCTCTCCATCATAAAAGAAGAAACTATAATGATATACGAAAACAACCCAAATAATAATAAAAACAAAAAAACAACCCAAACTATCACTAGAAAGCAATATAAACTATAAATACGAATAATATCTCTGCCATCTCGACATTTTGGTGACTCCTCAAAGCCCCCCATGCCACGGCGGAGTAGTTGAAGGTGTGCTGTGAGTGTCAATCTATTTCTTTCGCCCACTACCTCTACTAGTTTTAATTGTCATGTGTTCCTACTGCTGCCTTATGGTTGCCCTATGGTTCCTCTCCCTTTGTTGAGGTAATGGAGAGAAAATAGAGGGGTGAATGGTGAAAAATGGCCTTTGTTATTGTGTGCTTACATTTGTGGTTGTGTCTCTCTCTCATGTGGGAATTTATGAGACAGTAACGCAGAAAAAAACCCAATAACCGAATGTTCTGCCAGTCATGCACTCCCCCCCCCCCCCTTGTCACTGGCAAAAATGTTTACTTTGACCTTGGTAATTTTTTCGTGTCTAGATTTGCATGGGATTTTTTTGACAGCTAGACCAGTCTCAAGATGGCTTTTCTTACCTTCTCCTTTGCTAGTGTTTTCCATACGGAGTATTTTGAAGCTCATAGTCCCACAAATCATTCATAATGGTTAGGTTAGATTATATTTTAACTAGAATGAATGTTCATATGCGAGGACAAAAATATTTTACCCTGATAGATTTCGGTCTGTTTTGAATTAATGTACTTTTGACATATTGTCTCAGAAACTGAGTGACTAGTTAACTGAAAAATTGGATTGACTGTCTGATGAGCTGAGTTACTGACAGTCCACTAAGTAACTGGCTGACCGAGTGACAGATTGAGTTTTGACCACTAAATACTCTCATCTTTTCTCTTTGTGCTCCAGAAGCATTGGTCTCCTGCCTCAAACCCAATCCAAGTTAAATGTACTGCTGTGTCAGTTAAGCTATGTGTGTACAGACCAGTTTCCTCTTGAAGGAATTTAAGTTGTAAGCAGGAAGAGATGCAGAAGGTTTGAATTCTGTTGTAAGAAATATTTTTCCATGTTACATTTGTAACCACAGTTTTGTGTGGCAGGCAGTGATGGCAGATGCTGCTGGGATGAGCGGCAGGCTGCTCAGCGAGTGTGGCTTGCCAAGTTCACAGGTGGCGAAGTTGTTAAGTGCTGACTTTACCACCACTGATGATGTCAAGGACATGAAACCTTCAGAACTCAGCCAAGGTAAATATACATTTAATAAGTGTGAAATTCACATCTTTTCAATTTGTTTAGGTATCTATATACTACAGTAGTACATATTTTGGTTAGTTTAGGTTAGGCATTCCCTTCGAAAATTGTATAAACAAAATGTAATAATTTTATGGACTAATGTATTCTTACAGTGATAGTTGTTGCATTGACATGTTATAGGTCTTGAGGTGATTGTTAAGCAACATGTACTTCAATTACACATTCTGGTGGGATCAGGGCTGTTTGTGAATCCACAGAAGGGAAGGCTCTTGCATGGCTTACCCTTGTGTATTTTTGTAGTGATTTCACATTCCTCAAGAAGATTGAATGGTGCAATTCATGACTTATAGAAAGCTTTAAGATGGATCAGATTTCCTTTGCACCTGTGGCCAAAATTGCCCTCAGTTAATGGGACCTGTGAGCTACAATAATTTTCTTGACTTCCTTTGATGCAATAATTTCTAATTATTATATTATAAGAGTTATTTCCCCTATTTTCAGCCACAGGATTGGGCTTAAAGGAATGTGTTGAGGTGTTGAGTGCAGCTGCCAACAGCCACCACCCCAGCCCTGTTGATATGCTGCAGCTCTATCAGGTCAGCTCTGTGGCCTTTATGGAATGTAATGATTGTCAGGACAGTCAGTATTGATGATGCATGCCATGCGATTGTTCTGATGTATTTCATTGTTGTTGGTTTTACATCGTAAGTTTTATGGAATTTTCTAACATTTGGTATACTTATACTTAAGTTGTGTGTGTGTGTGTGTGTGTGTGGCTGCTCATGACAAGTAACAAAGTGCAATCATTCCTGAATAGATTGTTGACTGAAAATTTTTGTTGTCATCGTAGAAGCAATAGTAATACTGTGTATTTCAGCTGATAAGATGACCCAAATTCAGTTTGCATTTACTGGTTTTAGTTAATAATGGTGATATGATACACACGAGAATGTAAGTAAATAAGGGAAGTGGTGAGAAACTATCAGGCCTTCCTGTGGCAATCCCTGGATGAAACACTGGACTATTTCCACCAGTCATCCTCGCCTATGAATTCATCTACCTAATATTCCTCCAAAGCCCCATATTCACTTCAAACAACATCTTCATTGCTGAGTCTATACTCTGTTTAAGAGGCGATTCCTTCCTGTCTTTTAAGTGAAAATTGGATGAAGCATAAAGTAATTATTTCTTGTCCTATCTGGATTACTGGCCGTGAAAATCTTATTTATGCCTTACTATCATCTTTACTACTTCATACCTCTATTGGATTCTCTCACTGTACATACATGAGCGTTAAAACTTCATGGAGTGTTGATTATGCCGTTGTTGCAGGAGGGATGTGAGTTGCCTGAGATAGTGACCTTCTGCAGGGCACTGGACACACTTCTAGGAGGAGGCATTCCACTGCAGGCAATTACAGAGGTGTCTGGAGTGCCTGGTGTAGGAAAAACACAAGTATGGTAAGACTTCCTGTTGTTTTCAGGAATAAAGATTAGATCAAGAGTATTCAAGCAAAGTATGGTAAAGGGGTGTATATTGACATGTGTTGGCAGATTATACAATGATGATGCATGAATTTTAAGTGAGTCCTTGTTGATTTTTGGCTATTAACATGTCATTGAAATTTTGTGTATGCATCAACAACAAATTGTCTCCTTACATATTTTAGAGAAATTGAATGTGGTTTGCTTACATGTTTGAAGAGGCTATGTGATGCTGTAGAGTATGTTTAGCATGATGGCTTCCAGAGACTCTAATGATGGTCTTCAAGTATGTGAGAGGCATAAGCTACTTCACTTATCATCATTTCTGTCTTAATTTTGGATTTAATGTTGTGAATTGCATAGGTTTTTTGTACATTGAGCTGAGCATTTGGTATATGTAAGAGAATCTGTTTGTCTTTAGACAGTACCAATCATACAGATATGAAATTTGCTGATTTTGTAAGGTTATGCAATAGATGACTTGTGTGAAGGTGCCTTAGGGGATGTTGGCAAGACACTGGATTAAAAGCTACACCCGTCAGTGGGTAGTTCAGGAGAATGGGAACAAGACAATATTTGTAGAAGGACAAGAGATAATGAAATGTAAATTCAGGGAAAGAGGAAGATCAATGTAATGCAGTGGAACCTCAGTTCTCAATCTTAATCAGTTCCTGAATGCCATTAGAAATTCCAAGTGTTAAAAAACAAAGCTATATTCCCCATTAGCTTATTGGCTTATTAACTGGGAAAGGATGGGAGGGATTGAGATGACACAAACATATTTACAACTGAGAGGTGTTACTGAATGTAAGAGAAAGGCCACTTTGATATGAACTTGTATGGGAGTGTGAAGACGAGAGGACAATAAAATGGGTAGCCTGAGAGAAGGGAGGCTCTTCTATAATGGCAAACAACAGACATTAGAAAGGATAACATGAACTGAAGTTAAATTGTTTTGTTTGAACAGTTTGCAGGCGTGTGTGTCTGTGCAGCTACCCAAAAGTGTTGGTGGTGTTGGTGGAGAGGCTGTCTATGTGGACACTGAAGGAAGTTTCACTGTTAAAAGACTCAAAGGTAAATATGTATATGTATAATGTTCTTGGTGTTACATACTGTTCTGTGTGTGTGCTCAGCTGGCCTTCTTTACAAACATGGGAGGTAGACCCATTTCCATGAAGTTTAGCTATAAGTTTACACCTAACATAATCTCCTTAAGAATCAGCCGTAAGTTTTCCCATAGCTGTGTTTGTAGTTCACTTAGCCAACAATTTGTTGCTAAGTGTAGCACTGCTTCTAGCTGAATATACTTCAAATATAAAATTGACAAAATAAAATTATCCTTAGATTAATGATCAAGATATTGTAGTGGAAATAAAAAGAAGTTAAAGTCCTATGTAAAAGATATTTACAGTACTAATGTCCAGTGGAAGCAATAACCACAGGAGCCTGCCTTCTGGCCGCTACACCAGGACAATAACAAAAAGGTTTATTGCAGTAAGCAAGGAATTAATAATGAGAATCTTATCTACAATAACAGCTAATCAATGATTAACGATATATATATATCACCCAATAACTGATAACTAACAAATCAAAAAATCCAAAATATGGATATTAGTGATAACAATACTGGTATTTCAAATGAAAAAGTTGATCAGTTCAAATTTGATTTTTATATCTATCTTCAAAAAAGGAAATATGTAAAAATAAGAAGTTAAATTACAGTAAATGTTTAACGTGTCACTTCATTAATGAAAAGTTTTATTTTAAGTGAAATATCTATATTTCCTTTTGAAATTTTTGAACTTCAATATGCTCATGTTTCTAATAATAAGATTATCTATTATCACTAGTGAGGAACCAGAACTATCGACAACACAGTAACCTTGTGTAAGTCACACTTTGCCAGTTGACATTAACAGTATTTTGTAGATGGGTACTGCATACATGTCACGTGTACACAATATATATTTTCTGCAAACAAAAGCTGGGATAGACATTGCCTTGGTTGCTGTCAGGTGTGTAAATCATTAAGATCTGCCATGTGTGTTGAGGTGATGACTATTCACTGATCAATTCTTGGGACACAGGATCAGCAGTTGTGTTTTGTATTGCATTTAATTTTCCACCCCACGTCAAGGGGATACCTACAAGTGGCAAGATTTGTGTGTGTCATTTATTCAGTGGTCAATGAGATGCAGTGTGTGCTGTAATGAAGTGTACTGATTTTGCTGATGGCTTCCAGATATGGCCACCTTTGCAGTCCATCATGTTGGCACAATAGGTGGAGTAGCTGAAGATGTTTCTGGCTTCACCATAGAGTCTGTATTGAAAGGAGTACATTACTTCAGGTAGAGTGAAACACATCATTCACATAGAATCAAAATGTTACTCTTTTCATGAAAGGAAACCAGCAGCACTTGTGTAGTTATCTGCTCTGTTTCTTCTTTACCCACTCTACTCTTCCCAGTGATAATTTGTGCAGCCATTAAGAGGAAGCTATAAAATCCATTATAGTGAAGGCAAACAAGGAAATCAATGAATAGTAATGGTAATAAGAGATGATTATAGATTTACTGTAAAGACTATACCAGAGATGAGTGATGATATATTATTGTGAGACAGCAGTAGTGAGTTGCTGATAAGACAGCTAAAGAACAGCTCCTGAAATGCAAGTCAGTTTTACATCAGCAAGTTGAGGGAAAAGAATCTCACAGCCTTTATTGTGTGATGAAGGATAGCAAAAACTAGAGAATATTAAACCTGATGTGTGAATGTTGAGTGTCCTCATCTGCTATAGTGATAGATTGGTCCTGTACCTGATGGCAGCAGCGTCTTGTGTTTCCGTGATGACACAAGGCAAAAGTTGAGGTACTCTGTAACCATGATGTCTTATCATAACACACTGCCACTCACAGATGCATATTATAACTAGTCAATGGTTCAAATTTGAAGCTGAACCAAGATTTTAAAGTGCCAATTCCTATCTTTTAGCAAACACACCAATGATACACTATAGCAACAAACTAGAGAGAATCAACATCAAGGCTCATTATAACTTGTTAGGATGTGATTAGATAGAGTGAAGGCCTTTAGTGTTAGTGTTGTGTTGATTACCCTTTTTGCTTTCATTAGAACATGATCAGTACTGAAACAGGCTCAATAATCATGTTGTTTGCAGATTCATTAAGGAGATTTAAAAGTCTGGATAGATTTACAAAAGAGGCTGGTGGTAATAGGTGGGTACTGTATGTAGGTATATATTGATCGCTTCATTCAGTTATCTTTATCCTGTATTCTTGTGTTTTCTTGACTAATCCCTTTTTTTTCCTGTGACTTCCATAGTAATAAACATTTTATATTTTTGTCTAATGTGATGCAGAAACTTAACGGATATGTGATGCAGTAAATTGTGTCTGATTGAGTATATTGTTTTGTTCACTTCATAGTCATTTTATCACAGTTTGTTGCCTTGACTCTTTCACTGCAATGTGCACCACAACACAGTCCTAAAACAATGAAATCTTAAACATTGACAAAAAGAATAGAAAAGATAACTAAAAAGAGTATATTTAGCTGTCTTTAGCCACTAGAATGCTTTGAGATGGCTAAGTTAAAGCAAAAGATCTCAAGGATGATTTGATAATATGGAAGACAAACCAAATCACAGGGAAAGTGTTCAGAAATCCTTCCCTGTGTCATAGATAAGATGAGGATGATATGATGGCTATGATAATTTCCCACATAATTAATAGGCTATGCTCTTATTGCTCATTGACACTCACAGTAAGACTTGAATACTAATCCACACATTGCTTTCAGATGTCAGAGTTGTGTTGAGGTGCTGGCAGTTATCAAAAACATACCCAAGCTTATGGTGGCTCATCCCAACATTCGCCTTCTTGTGGTAGACTCTGTGTCTTTTCACTTTCGTCACGACTTCCCAGACGCGAGGGATCGAGCTAAACTGTTGCGTACCGTCACCAAAGAGCTCATTCAGCCTGCTGTAACACATAAGATGGCAGTGAGTGTTGTTTTATTACAGGCTCTAGTCATAATAGGAGCTGTCACTTGGTTGATTTTTTGCTTTGACTTGCGAGCCAAAATTTGAGTTGTGTGCTATCTCCCGCCACTGAACAAATTAAACCTGTAAGTCAAGGTACTGCTTTAATAGTAGTAAGAGCTATATTAATAATATTAGTAATAGTTGTAGAAGTGATAAATGTATATTGACTTTACCTCTGAAATGTATAACATGTGATGTCTTTTCAGGTTCTGGTGACCAATCACATGACAACTCAGTTTAAAGAGAAAGGGTCAGCCACATTAGTACCTGCTCTTGGGGAAACTTGGGGTCACTGTCCAACACTGCGCCTCAACCTGAGCTGGTGTGGCCCCACTCGGATGGCCACCCTCACCAAGGCCCCTCACCGCCAGAACTCTTCAGTGTACTTCCAGGTGTGTGGCTGTATGTTTGTGATCAGCTACATTATAGAGTTCACATTTTGCTAAAAAAGATGTATGTATCACAAGAATGTAAGAACACAAGAATTCAATGAGAGCTGCAAGAACAGAACTATTCCTTTTATGAATACTAGAACATCACAAAGTTTCTGAACTGTCTGCAAGCAGAAATTGCCATTCTCTTTGCTGTGATGAGTCACCTCGTGTGTGAATTTTTGGATGTTGTTGCTTATTTCTTGAGTAGTTAGGTTATCTTGTGTTGTTTGTGACAGGTGTCGGTTGGTGGGTTGAGAGACATCAGTGACAACACACAGCCCACCACTGCAGGGACCTCACCCCATGAACCACTGACTAAGAAAAGAAAAATGATGGAGCCAAATGATAGGTAATATCACACTGGAGGAATATTTTATAGTATTTCCTCTATGTGAACCAATAATTCTTCCAAGGAGTACAAGATTTTGTTTTCTTTATTTTTATATAATTCATAGGAAAAGAGATATTGTTTATTGGTTGCATATTATTATTTTATTTAAGAATATCAGAAAAGTTATGTAGGAATTGTTCTATCTCACAGTTCTCAATGGTGAGAAATAGATAGAGTTGTTAATTATTTTTATAAGTGAATATTAATGTGCTCATTCATCCATCTGCATATCAGATTATCATTACTGTAATGGGCTGTAGCTGGGAATAGCGAACACACACACACACACACACACACACAGTCAGTGCCCCATAACTCCCTTCAGTCCAATGGTGCCTATTTGGGGGTCACATTACATTCTGTCATAGTTGCTGCTGAGTGATCTGTCTTTTTTCTTTGATTTAGCTATAAACCCTGTACTCTGTCTTTCAAATTCTGTTGCTCCTCTCACCATCCTTGTCCCCACCAGTCATGTCAATGAGCCCCACCCTCTATGCAGAGTAAGGAAGTCTCACTAGCATAGCTATATCCAACAAATATTACTCTGCTCATTTGATCAAAAGTCTCTTACAGCACACTCCCCTTCTCGCTTCCTCATTTCTGACTGCCCATCTGAGTTACTCTATACATACTTCCTTTGCCTTTACTCCTTCATCCACCACTACTGAAGATTTAAGATATTTGAAAGTCTACCTCCTAATAACCTTACATATTTGTCTACTAACCTCTTTCAGTTCTACCCTTATCACACCATCCATTAAGATATTCAACACTCAAGGTGACAGCACAGTTTTGACATTAATCAACCTTGACTGGAAACCATTCACTTGTCACATTTGGTCTGCTGATAGAAATAATCACCATCTCATCTCATATAATAACACTATTGATCTATCAGTGTGTCTATATTGAACTCTATATATTTCATTCTTCTCAATAACCTCCTTCCTGTCCATCTTTATCCTATCTATCTTGCTTCCACCACCGTACTGCTGTTTCAATAGGCTTGTGTGTACGTTTATAAATATATGTGAGGTATCATCTGCAGTAATATACCCGAGCACCAGTTTTTAATATGTTCAGGACATGGCTTCCAAGTATTCCTGGTCTGGCACATGGGTAGTCATGTGTGTGGATCTGTCAGGAGCTGGTGGATGAGTACAGTACAGCACTAATGCATTGGCAAAAAAAATGCTTTGGCCAATGAGGTAAAACTTCTAAACCAATATTATGGACTTGCAACGTTACTTTCTGATCAATGTCTCTCGTCCAGCATCTAGAACAGACTTTTTGGGAGGTGTGTGATATCATTAACTCAGTTTTCAGGAGGTTGGTGCTTGAGTACACTACTACACATGATGCCTTATATATTTCACTGTTGTTGCCTTGGCATGCAATTTCAATGAGTTGATGGTTAGTTTGCTGAAGTTTACTTCCTTCTCACAACTTTCAGTTTTCTTCTACACACCCATCCTAACTCCTCCATCTTCCTAGTTACTTCTTTATTTTTGCTATCAGAGCATTGTCATTTGCAAATAGTAATGGATTCAGTGTTCTTCACTCTGCTCAGCCACTCTCTTCAACAATCTAGTCACTGTCTTCCCTCATCACACAATTCACTGAGATGTTAAGCATTCATGGTGACATTACACGTCTGATGGAACTCTACTTTCACTGGGAACCATCATTCACTTGTGGAATGATCACCAGCACCTCACATCAAACAGATCAATTGATCATCTGTCTTTGGCATCTCATGTCACTGAAGGATTCATATTTTTATCTACCCTCCTCTTAATATTGCCTTGCACTTCCAGCCTTCTATTATCTTCACTTCTGCTGCTACAATTACTTATTAACTAATGTAAAAATAGTAAACACATTAGTCTTTCTTTACAGTGGTCATCTTACTTTTTCTCATCTATAATATGTGCAAATGTAACCCGAGTTTGTGGATAGTGCTAGAGGCCAAAGTACAAGTTATTCCATGAGAAAAAGTTCTATTGACACATGCATTTTGAGGTTTTGTTTAGCTGTGGGGTAACATTTGAGTGTGGTGGGGTGACAAGTACAATAGCTGGGCTGGGGAGTTTTTTATTTAGTAGAAATACCATGTCAACACTCCACCTTACTGTAAGAGGGTAGCATTTTTTGCTTTCTCTGCCAAAATTATGCATTACAATCTCAATTCACTGTCACTGCCTTGGCGTGAAGTGATATCCTGTCAGCCTCACCCCTTGTCCCTCCCTACTAGAGGAATTAGGGTGTCACATAGTCTATTACTTAATTTGTTGTTAATTACAGCCATGCTAACATTGTGTAATGTATATCGGTAAATCCCGTGTCAGTATCACTTGTCTCGTTATAGGATACTGTTATTACTTTAAAAAATGATGACTAAATAACTCACAACTTCACCATCAGACAATCTATATCATTGCTACAAGTTTGGGGTATTTAATTAAAGATTCTGTAACAAGAAAATCAGTATTGACGGGCAGGTGATGTACTGATGAATTTTGCAGTGTTTCTGTGATTTAGAGCAGTAGCCCAACTCAATTGTTGTATCTATCATTCTGCTACACTTGACTAAACAAAATCTCAAAATGCATTTGTTAATAGAATATTTTCTACTTTAGCAGTGTCCGTAGAAACTCATATTACGCCATTTGTGCATTCATTTTCACTATTTCAGTATGAGAATACAATTTAACCTCTCAATGCTTTCATGTTAGAACTGAAACAAGACTGAGTGGCAATTCTCTTTATTTCCAGTCTACTTACATAATTACAAGATGTTCAAATCCACATTTTCACTGTTACTTGGCACTCCTTTGTGAATTCCAAGTGCATTGAGTAGCCAAATCAGTTCATATATACAAGAGAATACAGGAAAGGAATGACACGGCACCACGGATGCAACAAAACCATTAAATACTCATTCATTAAAACCTTAAACTGAATCTATCCAATAAGCACATTAGACCATGGGTTTGCCTTCAGCTAGCTGGAACCAGTAGCCACACTCGCACCGCTTGGTCTCTCCCTTCTCCAGCCACATCCAGTTGATGCAGGTAGCGTCTTCTTCACATATGCACCCCACCAACCTCTTCTCATAGAAAGAAGGCACAACAGTTGGGCTGCTCTTGTCTCCACTCACACGCTTGTACACCCTCATGTCAAATGGGTTCTGGGGAGAGATACACACTGATTAATACTTCTCAGTCACTATGGCTGCATTAGTTACAACTTTAACACTCCCCTCCTCTCCCTTTGCACTCACTTACCCTTGTATTTTGTGTTCTAGTGACAATATGGGTAAGAGATGGGACTTGAGCAGAGAGGAAGTTTCATCCATAACAAGCCTGTACAAAGGAAAGGAACCTACTCAGGATATAGCCTGAAATGTTGGTGTGAGGGAAAGTGTCGTGTGGCAATGGACCAAACCATTTTGTGAAGGTAGAAAAGCAACAACACTGCAGCACCACAAAGGTTGTCCTGCAAGGTCTGGAAAACCTCTTCTTGATAAGATGGCAAATGGATGCCCCACTTGCCACCTTACAAAGTGCAGGGAGAGATTTCCCAGGCATTATCAAGACAGACTTAGTGCTGTGATGTTCTTGCTTCTCTGCATCACAAAACTGTCCATCGCTGCAGTTCTTTTACTCACACAAAATATTCAGGCTCTATCTTAAGTAGGTTTCTCTCCTTTGTACAGGTTTATCACAGATGAAACTTCCTCTTTCCTCAAAACTCTTCTCTTGCTCATATTTGGGATGAATCTTTGCCTGGCTGGCTTTCCTCATTATTCTCCTGTTTTAACTATTTTGTTACATTATGGCCTTAAACCATCTTACTCTGTCTGTCTATCTTTTATACAGTGCCCACCAAAGAAAGTCTACATGAAACCTAATAAAAATCTATACATGCAGATTTCCATGGAGAAGACGCTGTCGTTCCCACCATTGGAGAGAGGGGTGGAGATAGCAGTGGCATGATAGGCTAGACTGCACCAAGCCACACACTCTACCATGCCACTACCATTCAGTGAGCCCTCAGAGGTCTGTGAGAAAAAGAGTCTGCTCCCTGCTCCTCAGCGCCCTATTTTTCCATATCCATCAATTTTGATGCCCTACAACTTGCCCTCAGTCATCACAACAAGTCAGACAACGCTCACCATGGAAGAACAGACCTGAAGCCTTATCCTGTTAGAGCAGCAGTAAATGTCAGTCATTTGTGTGACCGTGGGCCTGAAGGTTACAAGGATGGCAATCAACAACTTAATAAAAGCAGCTACTGTGGCCCTCCTGAGCACCACACCCCAGCATGAAGGCTCTGGGTGGCCAAGGAAGTTCTCATCAAAGACTGATAAGCTCCTGAAGCATGAGATGATAGGAGATCCCCTACCTGAATGTTGTTGTTGTCTTAAAGAAAAACCACCCAGAGCCTTCCTTATGCTGTGGTACAGTGCCGAGTAGGGCCATTACAGCTGTTTTTATTAAGGAATATATCACCATCATTGTAACCTTCAGGTCCACAGCCACGTGAAAGACTGACATTCACTGCTCTAACAGGGTACATGCCTGGGGTTGTTCTTCCACCGTGAGCTTTGTACGACCCACTGTGATAAAAGGGAGAGGAGTTGTATTACATCAAAATTGGTGGATAGGGAAAACTGGGGTGCTGAGGAGCGGGGTGCAGACAATCTTTCCTCATATACTAGGTCTGTCAGAAAAGTATCCAACCTTATTATTTTTATTGCAAAACCTGATGGTTAACAATCAAGCGCACTTGCATGAGCCAACCTTGAGCGTTTGTGCGCATGCATGAATTTTTCCCCGCCTGTTGATAGTGTCAGTTCCTGGCAAGCAGCATTTGAGTGAGGTAGTGTGCAGTGCTCTTGTTGGTTTTTTGATTGCAAGGAAAATGATGGAACAACTGGAGCAACAGTACTGCGTCAAAATTTTGCCAGAAACTGGGCGACAACCAGGTGGAAACCATTCGCAAGATTCAGATGGCTTTCGGTGACAATGCTATGGGCATCACATAGATTGAAGAGTGGTACACTCGTCACCAAAAGCCGTCTGAATCTTGCGAATGGTTTCCACCTGGCTGTCGCCCAGTTTCTAGCAAAATCTGATGCAGTCGTTCCATCATTTTCCTTGCAATGGAAAACCAACAAGAGCACTGCACACTACCTCACTCAAATGCTGCTTGCCAGGAACTGACGCAACCAACAGGTGGGGAAAAAATTCATGCATGGGAATCAACGTTTAAGGTTGGCTCATGCAAGTGCATTTGATTCAAAACCATCAGGTTTTTGTCCCCCCCTCCAAAAAAAGATTGGATACTTTTCTAACAGACTCTGAGGGCTCACTGGATAGTAGTGACATGGTAGAGTGAGTAGCTGCATGTGGTCTAGCATACCAAGCCATCATTATCTCCGCCCCTTTCTCCTATGGCGGGAATAACAGTGTTTACTGTAAGAGAAATTTGTGTGTATAATTTTTATTGTTTCAAATATATAGACTTTTTGTGGGTGCTGAACATATTCCTCTTCATTCCTATGTAGTGTTCTAACTTTATCAGTCTTCCATCTAGAATCATTCTTCTATATGGAATGTTTGTTGACTGGCCTGTATGTAAACTAACAAAATATTTATGCAACTCCTCAACATTTACCTCCCCTAATCTTCCCTCCCACATCTCATCTCTTCCAACCTCACCTATTTCAACATGATCCAACTCACATTGCACCTTGACTACCACTCACCTTTTCTCACAGTAAATCGTGCTGCTATTTCACACCTCTTCCTGCCCTTTACCCTCTAACCTCATCCCTCCTCCTTAGCCTAACCAAATTTTTATCAAAGCAGCAATATCAAAGTTTTCTTCTACACACACGCCATTCTTCTATTTCATTCAAAACATAAAATTTGTGCACTAAACACTGAAGCTGTTCCTTGTCTTGGCTAAGTTAATTACATTTCTTGATTTAACTAATTAGTCCTTCTATCGTCCAAACAAACCTTTTCTCTCTCCTTACTAAAAAAAAAAGTACTGCAGTGCATTTACTTCCTGCTCATGTGCTTCAGCTAAAACTAAATAAAACCCTGATGTAATATATATCCCATTCTCTCTCTCTCTCTCTCAATATATTTACAATCCAAAATCACTCACATCCTTGTCTCTAAAACTTACTATCTGATTATGTACTATTAGGCTATTTGGACTTTGTTTTACTTGTTACTGTTGTCTTATAATAAAATAAAATAATTGATTGTTTTTTTCTTTGCATTGCATGAAAATTAATGAACTGTTTTATGCAGACTGCTTTTTATGGCTCTTCATAGTGACCATATGATTGAAAACAACAGGATGCATTACAGTAACAAATTCAAAGGCTGCAAATTCCAGCAATCCAGGTGTAGTTATTACAGTGACGACAACAATAACAGCAACAAACCACACCACAGACCCTCTGACACATGAAGCACACTGGAAGCCATACATCATCTCAGATCAGTTGCTGCATTAATGAATGGTGAGTGAGTGAGTGAGTGAGGGACTGAATGTCAAAGTTGTAAGACATCAAAAGCCAAATGGCACTATGGGTAAAATAAAAAGGGGAGAGAGGCTAAGATAAAGTGTGAATAACAAGGGGTGGATTCTGAGAGAAACACCACAACTATTTCCCAAGGCAACACACAGAGAGAGCTTCCCTTTCAAACAAAAATATGAACTCACACCTAATTGTTTTGGTTGCCTCACAATATTTTTCAATCAAATATTAAAAGAAAACAAAAGTTGCTGCTTATTAGTAATTTCTAGTTTTTATAAGTATTTCCTTTGTTTCTAAATATTTGTAAGAGACATACAGAGTGTAAGGAAGAGATTACTTACATCATTGCCAGCAGCCTTGGCCAGCAATTCCTGCTTCTCCAGTCCCGTCGCGTGCTCCAGGGGGTCAGCCATCACTGCAAACCACAAACAAGAGTTAATCAATCTTTATAAGTTACAATGACTGCAGTCTTAAGACACATTGACAACAGCACATTTTCCACTAACTCTGGTCTCCTTCAACTTTTGCCTCTTTCCATTGTCTTTCATGTCTTAATTGTCAAATGGCAATGATCGTCTTCACAGAGGAGAGTCGATATCAACTTTTGTTGCCAAATGAAAAACAATGTTGATAATATAATGCTGTACTAAACAAACCTATGTTTTCTAAATATTAACCATACATTCAACTGATTTCATATAAAGAACATATAAAATTGTTTAATTTCACATATCACATTTCACTTGTGGATACATAACAACAAATACCTGCTACTATCATTCAATACATGTTAACACATTTGGAACGTCCGTGTGTTTATGTACTCCTATACGTTGGGTATCTCTTTAACTCATTTGGTCTGTCAATGATTCACAAAACTAGTAATAAGGTGCAGAATTACAACTGCTTGCCTGTGGGTCAGCAGAACTGCACTTGTGGTGAATTGGGGTCCTGGGCTGGCTGGGTTTGCAGCCTGCTGGTGTGATGCACCAGTTACGCATGTATTGCTTTTGGAAGTGTTCTATAATTTCATATAGTATAACTTCCATAATTTGGCATACCACAGCCTGTCTTTACTGCCATAGTGAATTTCCAACTTATAAGAAATAATAACAATCTTTGGAAACCCTCCACCATAAAAAAGAATGATTTTGCACAGTTCATTATTTCTGCCTCCCAGCAAAACATAGAAGTGTTAGTAAAGATTAGGAAAACTTATATGGAAAGTTTTGTTTTCTGTTTTACAGAAACTTTTTTTTTTTATTCAATATTTAGTGTTAATGTACTGACTTCAGTGAAATTGTGTCATGAATGTTTTAGTGATGCAGGTTAATGCAGGCAAGACATGAAGCTTACTACTGCCTCCTGCACCCTTCACATGGCCACCAGCCACTGATAAAGTGAAGGTGATGACAGCAACACAGTCATCTTTACTAAGCTACCTTGAACAGAGAAATCTCCAGTAAACATGGTTTGTTTTCAAGTGACATGGCATTGAGTATATAAACGTTTATTTTAAATAATCACTGTATCAAAGAGGTTTCCTTGCTAATCAGAAGTGGAAATTTTACACAAGCTATTCACTGTCCTGCTATCACACATTATCTCCCCTGCTGTTGATAAGCCTCCAAGCATTCCCAGGTGGTGAATGCCACACCACCACCCTGGGAAGACTGTCCACCTGTTTTTTTCCTCAGACAATGAGTAATATCAGACCTCAGCTGATGAAAGATAGGCCACCTATTATTCTGTCTTTTTAGTGTGTATATTCAGGTATGTGCACATTCACAAGTGTACATGCATGCATATACACCAGCGTGGTAATTACTATACTGGCCATTGATATGCAATTTAAATATATATATGGGAACAATTTACTACACAGAAGTATCAGTAAGAAGTACACTTCAAAACCTGCAGGGTTCTGAGTTCCAAGAAAATGGCTGTGTTGCAAAGCTTACAAACTCCAGCAATAACAAACAACATCCAATGACCAAAGACAACCTATTTCTCAAGAATACTGAATATGATGCCTTTTGAACCATTACCTAAGCAATATATGAGAGCGGTCTCAGGCATCCCGAGAAAACAATTTTCATCCAATTTGGAAAATGTTAATGGAAAACTACCAGTAAATGCCCCTGCATTAAGTCACCAATGTCCTGTCACCTTGGAGATCTGCTAAATGATTGTTACTAATCTGGCAACTCCCATCCATAACTCTCTCCTCACCCACCCCACCATGGCCCACTTATTAAAAACTCAGAATGATAACCCCTATCTGATAAGGGTAAGAAAGGCCATGTTGAGACCCTTGAAAGAGGAAAACAATACTGGGATGTGTCAGGTGACCGTGGACGCTGGCCATAAACAAAATATAGGTACCCTAACTCTTGGACTACAAGCACAGCCACACAAATGCACCAGAATGTGACCTTTCAAATGCCAAAAGCTATTCATTTAAAAGATATAAACAATTTTGTTTTTTTGCTTAGGAACACTTTGGTACATTCTAACATAACTTTCCATTACACAGGACTGGTTAGGTAAGTGTCATGGGGGTTTCCTGTCAAGGAAGGGAGGAGTATTCTTCTCAAACATTTACAATACAATTACTTCAGTTTAGGGCAAGTCAACCTAACTAGAAATACAGCGCTGGGAAACATTTTGAAAATAGAAAATAGTTACATTAGAATTAATAAATACATATCATAATCACATTAGTTAATCTCTACTATTGGTCCTTGTCAGTAGCATATGACATAATTACGTTATGGCAGCATACTCACTATACTTCACAGCTTTCTTTGAGTGTTTAGCTCTTATTGATTCATGTTGATGCTTTTTACAATGAAAACAGTTCCAGAAACCGTGTTACATTAGGTTAAGTCAGATCAATTTTGGGGTTAGTTTAGCTTCTATCAAGTATATTAATACGCGTGTGTGATGGACCGGCAGACGTTGAGGAACGTCATTAGGTGTGTTCGTTTGTGAGTCCACAGTGTCATGTTATTTATGTACATGTCAAATCAATCACGGTGATTGACTCTCTTGTTTAAACATGCAGCCACCAGCCAATAAAAATAGAACAGAACAAACTTAGCCAATCAGAGCACTCCATGAAGAGAAGTGATTTGAATCAGTCTGTGGAAGATGACTGTCCACACAGGGTGTCTGTCACAGCTGTCCCCTCAATAATTTCCATTGCATCACCACATTTTATATACAAATTTTGGGGTGTTACTCTTGTGGTATTTTGTGGTAATCAAAATATTTTTTGGGGGGTGTATATTTTTGGTCTGTTTTGTATTGATTTTTCTGTTTTCATTGAAATACACTACTTTCTGAGTGGATGGACTGTGTTTTATGAGTGAAGCGGGGAGAAGAAATAAACGATTTGAGACAAAAAACAAAGTGCAAATTCATTTAAAACAGGTTGAAAATAACCAGAAAACACAGTTGTCCTGAAGTGAGAGTATGGTGAAGAAAGTGAAAATTTACCATATATATATTATTAAACCTAAATAACACACAGAATCAATACTGACACCAAGACACATTTTGAAGTTGTTGGTAGTGATCTGCTATATGACTCACCATATGTAAGTACTTAAACACATCTTGACTGCATTTACCACTTCTGCACATGGTAAAAACTACTACTACTACTACTACTACTACAGCACAGTACAAAGGGGAGCCCCACAAGAAAGTTAAAGAAAGAAAAGAAAGAAAAAGCAGTAACACGCAGGTCCTTCTTTCATTACCGACACACATTAAATTGGATCCAGAGCTTTTTAACAGGCAGAAGGCAGACTGTCGTAGTAAATGGCAAGGTATCTGAATGACAAAATGTAAGAGGTGGATTTCCTCAGGGCACAGTGTTGGGTCCTCTGGTGTTTGTAGTGTTTATTCATGACTTACCTGATGAGGTCATACGTTTCTCAATGTAGATAACACCAAAATATTCAGAATAATAAATAATGATGAGGATTGTGTCAAGCTGCAACATTTGGAAGGACTCAAGAACTGGACAGAGAAGTGGCTGCTAAGTTTCCATCCTAGCAAGAGTAAATATAAGAGAAAAACTAGAAATGAGGACAGGACAGAGGATATTTGAATACTGAAGGAACTGATCAGACAAGTATATGGTAAGATTACTAATGACTGGTTAACATTCTCAAAACCATCTGAATGAAAAAATCAATAAAGCCAACAATGCAGGAATTATAAGGACATTCATACATCCTGAACCAGAAATATTTAGATTATTGTATACAGCTTTGGCGAGACCACATCTTGGGTAAGGAAACCAAGTGTGGTGTTCCTAACTGGTGAAGGATATAAAGGCAGTGAAGGATGTATAGCGCAGAGTAACAAAATTCACGCCTTGCCTAAAAAAACACTGCCGTAAGAGGAAAGACTGAATGTACTAACTAAATTGACATACTGAAGACCTTAATATGACCTCAGTGAGTCATACAAGATCTTAAGTGGAAAATATGACAATGAATGCACACACCAAGACCTTAACAGTATTGACGACATAATACATTAACCATTAAATAGCAGGGGCAGAGGGGGGGGGGAGGGATTGTTTGCATGCACGAGTTAAATTTCTTACAGTCATAAAAGGTCACAAAACTATGATAGAAAAACACTTATAATAGCCTTGTGGCACTATTCACTCATGTCAAGAGGAAATGGTGTGCCAAGCTTTTAACTGGCCCTGTGGAAAACCTTTGCCTCTACTGGTGCTCGCTGTCACAAACGTACGTCACGCCCATGCCTTAATAGGGGATCAATATTTTTTAAGGGGTAAAGTCCACAAGGAACAAACATCTTCAAAACACACTGGGTGACAGCTACCAGTAATGTGTCTTTAAATTCCCTCTCTGGACACACAATCCAGTACATTCTTACAACTATACCAGTCTCTCAACTAAGATATTTTTTAAGGTTTCACCAGTCTCAAGCTGACTAACCTAACTTATTATACATGATTTTCAGGGGTTTTATATATATAGGGTTCATATTTCTCAACACAGAAAGCTCTAACAGATGGGAAGGGTATGAAAAACCAACTTGAGACTGAAGTAGTGAAAAAATACCCACAATCCAAACCTATAACAATACTCTCCTCTTTGATACATATGACTGGTAATAAAAATGGCTGGTGTGTCTAGGGCTGCTGGCTCCTCTTAGTAATTATTAGCTAGTCCCACTGGCCATTACTTTAAGAATGAGAGAGCCAACCTGGTGAGTGAGTCATAGTGAGAGACTATTAGAAGGGAGAAGACACCGTCAGTAGAGGAAAATTAAGGTAAGTTTTTATAACTGCACCAGTCTCTCAGTTTTGGGGGTAACTTTTATTTTTTTTTTTGGGGGGGAAGATCTTGACTGTTTTGAAGGAATGAATGTTGTTTTTCCTGCAAATCATTTTTCTTATTTTAAATCTCCCTTGCACTGTCAGAAACTAATGATTTGCGACAACAAGTAGATTATTTCAAACGGACCGAAATCTACCTGGGAATAATAATTTTGACCTCACAAATGAACAGGGGAAAGAAAAGGAAATAGGAGAAATTAATATGCAAGTCAATATAACCCCCATTATTTTTGTTTTGTATTTTTTTTTCTTTCTCCTACCGACTGTTCAGTACCTAGAACGATCTACCACTGTGTTAAGAAGTCATTAGCAGTGTTTGAATCTGAATTACACCAACACTGAACAAATCATAAAGGAAATAGGAAAAATTAATATGCAAGAACCCCCATTTTTTTGTTTTGTATTTTTTTCTTTCTCCTACCGATTGTTCATTAATTCAAACGATCTACCACTGTGTTAAGAAGTCATTAATTAGCATTGCTTGAATCTGAATTACACCAACACTGAACAAATCTACATAAACTAAATCATACATAAACCACCGTACAAACACCACCACCACCACTACTTCACCCACAAAAACACACCACCACCACTACCACATCTCTACCACACAACACCACCACACCACACACACAGCCAAGCCGGACACCACCACCCAATCTCCACCACACCACCACAGCCCCGCCACACTTACTCTTGTTGGCACAGCTGGCGGCGGACACGTGCAGGCCGCGGCGAGCTGAGACGGTGACACAGCGGGCGATGAGGGAGGCCATGGTGGGAGTAATGGCAATGTGGAGCAGCGGCAGTAGTTAGCGCCTCTCGTCAGCTGATCGCCGGAGTGAAGGCTGGCTAGGGAAGGGATTGCGTAAGACTGGGTCGATAGTTCTCTTCGATCTAGGGAAGGTTATTAGTGATTTTTTTTATTCTTTTTGTTAATTTTGTGTTGTGCTTTTTGCTTCTTATTAGTGGTTTTGTGTTTATTTGTTAGTCTGGTGAGCTATTTAAGGGATAAAGGATATTTTTGTTCTTTTTCCCCATATAAATACATATATATAGAAAAGTTAAGCCGTTTTTTACGATTAACTAACTTTCTATATTTTTTCCATTAATTTATACCATAGAATGTATTATGTACAGTAGATAAAATATATATAGAACCCCTAAAATTGATCTATATAAGTCGTGGATGTAAACAAACACACTGGAAACGTTGTAGGGAAGGAAATAGTGTGTTGAAGGCGGCGTTTCTGAGTTACAAGGAAGTTCTGCTTATTGTCGTTGTGAAGTGAGTGAGTTGGTTTGCTTGATATATGGTGTAGTGTAGAGGAAGAGTCATAAGAGCGGTGCTATAGTGGTAAAGACACGATAATTTTTTACTTTACCACCTATCGTCCTCATCTCGTAAAGCTTCCCATTGACTCGACACTACCAATGTAATTATGTACGGAGTCTGTTCTATTTACCCACATCTCTATTTGTCAACTTCCCGTTTTTTTTTTTTTTTTTTTTTTTTTTTTTAATTCTAGATCTAACCTGCGTATTGATACCGAAAAATTGTCTTGTCCTTTGGAACTCCCTGCCCGACAATGTGGTGTGACTTAACTCTATCCATTCCTTCAAATTTGCTCTCCACTCTTTTTTGGGTCCTCTTCTATAGGAGTTCCCTGAGTAATATCCACAATATGACCAATCACAATCATTCTAATTGCTTTCCTTCCTGTAACATTACTATTTCATTGCCTAACAACCTCTTCTGCATAATGTATATAACTCAGTCCTACACCCTTTGCCTATTTCTCATGTCTTTTCACTCTTAGCAGACTAATTTTCCTACAGAATTGTGCTACCCTCTTTTTACATGTGTTTGCCTAACTCACCTGACTCAAAGAAATGTAAGAGTAGCCAATCAGGTGAGTCAACCCCTGTATCCCTATAACATCATCTCCTCTCCTCACAGACAGAGGCAATGGGTGACCGGTACAACATTCACTCACAGCTTGAGCATCTGCAGTCCAAGTACATTGGCACAGGTAGGAATCAGGGAGCATCAGGCAACTTGGGACTGAGAGACATTGTGTGAAGTAGGCTGTGGAATGTCACTGAAATAATACACACACTACTATCCACTTTGCAGGACATGCAGACACAGCGCAGTTTGAGTGGTGCGTCAACCAGCAGCGTGACACCTATGCCTCGTACATGGGCCACTTTGATATGCTGAACATGATCGCCATTGGGGAGAATGAGACCAAGGCCAGGGTCCGCTTCAACATGATGGAGAAGATGGTGCAGCCATGCGGGCCACCACCGGAGAAGAATGAGGACTGATTCACTGGAGTTGTCCTCTTGTTCTACGTAATGCTGGGAGCAAAACTTGAATTAAGAGATTAATCTTGGTGGGGGAAAACTGAACCTAAATGATTTAAGAGAATTTCAGGGATATTGAGAAAAATAGAGCTGAATATAAATTGGAAAAAGAGAACTTGAATTTCAATGAAAAAAGAGGGTAATTTGAGTTATGTTGGGAAAAACAGAACTCTAAATTTAATGTCAAGTGATGAGATGAGATGAGATGATGTGTAGACCTTCTCCTTCAAACATTTTATAAATAAAGCCTTAAAACACTGATCTCTGTCATACCCTTTACAACTTAGCTGGAATTATGATAGAAAGAAAGCTTGAACTGTACAAGAATGTGGCCAGGATCAGATGAAAGGTGAATCCCCAACTCTTCCTCAAATATTTCAAAGACAGAGCTTGAAGAGATGCATCTCTTATGCTCCCTTACTAAATATTTCAAACTGATTTGACTTTTTTTGCATTTCCCAAAACACAAGAAACCAGCACAGAATATATAAATGTGTGTCTTTAGCACAGTCACTATATGATAATTACATAATAAGCATTAATCATGTCTCAGCCATGTTTATGCAGCCATTGTTATCTATCTTAATTGTTTTCTATGTTATTTATTCTTTATGAGGAATACAAGACAACACTGCAGCCTTAGACCCTTACCAGACAGTCTGAATTCACTACAGACAATGTGCTATTACATTAACACTTTATGACTACAGACCAATGGAAGATAGGACTATACTGTACCACAGAGGAAAAAAATATATGGAAATACCTGTCTTTGTATTCATACTTTAAAGGTGGGAAGACAAAATGACACCTGAAAAGAATAAAAGTCTGTATTTGTCTTTGTATTCATACACTGAGGAAAGGAACAAGAGACTTTGGTCCATATTCAGAAACACTGCTCTCTCATCACAACTATTTTCCAAGGCCACAGAGATTACTAGTGGGATTTTCAAGAGAATTTCCCCAATTAATAATGCATAAATCTTGTCATTCTGCATCTAGAACTGTAAAAACACCATAAAAACTCATGCGAATTTAAATAAGGCCTCTTGAAATAGTGGAGGTGGAGCACAGACATGTTTCAGAATACAGACTTTTGACACAAGACAAGTTTCCACACAAACATTAGCTTCCCTTACACTTCCCTCTAGTGACACTGAAATACAATCAAGGTGTGTCATGAACAATAAAGCTGGTGGAGGGCTGGGAGCATCATATCACACATTATCTTCTTGTATTCAGCATATGACCAATCCTTGTGTTCGGCCTCCACATCTACACTGGTTTCCCTATTGCACTTTTCCTTTGCCACTTCTCACCACCTACAGATAGCCACACTTCACTAATGGTAGCTGTACATACTTTCTTAATTAATGATTATTTTCATACTTTTTTGTAATTCTGAAGCTGTAGGATTTATAATGTATACATTCGGTATTTTCAGTTAAAAATCCGAAATACAAAAATGTGTTATATACACCAGAAAATCTTGGCAACACTCTTCATAGCGGTGCGACTATTTGAAGTATGTTTTTAACTATTTAAATGGCCGGGAGGTGTGATTTGTTTATCTCCTGGCCTTTAATAAATATGCTCTCTAATATTGCTTATGTTTTGCTGCAGTTTTATAGTTTTTTTCCGTTTTTTTTTTAGGAGAGTAACTTCATAACTAAGAGAGTATCTGGCAACTCTCTGGAGCTGGTGAGTGAGGCTTGGGGTCCTGCTGTGCCGCTACGTGCTTTGTTGTGTGCCCTTACTCGCTTTGTACACAGTGTCATCACCTTGTAGCCATTACAGACAATGCCCAGACCAAAAAAGAATGTGGCTTTACGTCGCAAATGTGCAAGAATTGCGACAGAAGCGTCAATTATGGACGCCAAACGCAGGCGGGAGACGGCCAGTGGCAATCAGACACTCACGCTGCCGCCACCACCACCACCACCACTTTCATGTCAATCAACAAGTTCCGAGAAAAGAAAAACTCTCGTGACTGAACAAAACGAACAACAAGAACCAAGTGAAAAGAACACACGGATCATAATTTATGAAGAAACACTGGAAAAAATTGTGGAAAGTATGTTGTGTCCATCATGCTGTGAGAACAAAGCTACCGCAAAGATTACTCACCACCAAATAGATACTTACATTCAAGTGAAGTGCTCGTGTGGCCATGTGGTAGTGGATACCAAGAAAGAAGTTGAAGTGAAAAAAAGTGTTATCCAATGACGGCATTATTGGTGTATTGCATGATGTTGCTAGGTGTTGGATACGTTGGTGTTGACAAACTTATTTAATTTTTTAGCTTGAAACATTTTACTAGACCTACGTACATGCGTTATGCCAGGTATATCACAGAAAATGCCATAAATTTAGCAAAAAGTGTACTGGAAAAGAGTAGACGTGCTGTATGTGATCATTATGCAAGCAAAGATACTGAGCGGGTTGATGGCATGTTGCAAGTCAGCACAACTTTTGATGGCTCTTGGCATAAACGTGGTCACAAATCAAACTTCGGTGTAGGTGCAGCGATTGATGTTGACACAGGACTTATTTTAGACTACGAAGTTTGCTCAAAAATATGTTTCAAGTGTAACACAAAGAAAAGTAAAATGGAGAGAGGCGAAATTACTCGTACCGAATATGTGGCTTGGTTGGAAGAACATGATGACTGTGACAAAAATTATGATGGCCCCTCAGAGGGAATGGAGGCAGTAGCAGCTGTGGCATTGTGGGGTAGATCTCATCAGTATAATATGATCTATAAAACATTCATGTCAAATGGTGACAGCTCTGCTTTCCGTGCTGTTTGTGAAATGAAAAATGGTGCAGGACCATACAGTGAGCAGTGCCCTGTGGTGAAGGCCGACTGTATCAACCATGTTGCAAAAAGACTTGGCACTGGCCTTCGTGCCTTGAAAAAGACAAAAAGTGATGCAGAAAAGCCAGCAACATGGGAAGGAAGACATAAGTTGACTGACATAGTTATAAATCACCTGCAGTTTTATTTTCAAGTGAGCCTCAACAGAAAGGTGGGCACAACTCCTAGTGAAATGCATGAGGAAATCATGTCCACGTTCTTTCACTGTATGTCTACAGATGACAATCCTCAACATGACAAATGTGCCAAAGGTGAAAAGTCATGGTGTTTTTACAACAAAAGCCTTGCTCTAGGACAACAACCTCATTCCCACACCACAATGAAAGTTTATTTTCGTCTGAACGAAGATCAGCAGAAGAAAATAAAAGCCATCTATGACAGACTCACAACAGACGAAATTATGAGTCGGTGTCTTCAGGGCATAACTCAAAACAGAAATGAGCACCTCCACTCACGAATATGGAGGATATGCCCAAAACATCGTAATGCATAAAAAATGTTGGTGGACTTCGCAACAGCAACTGCGGTATGCAACTACAATGTCGGCTACAGTGAAAGCAACTTGACTCCTCTACTTGGTATTGAGTCTACTTTTTCTATGGAAAAATATCTGCAGAAAAAGGACAAGACAATGGACTCACCATTGAAACGAAAAATGAGGAATAAGAACCTACAAAGAGACTTGGAGTATGCAGCTGGACGCTTCTGACTGTCACCGTGCTGTCAACAAATCCACTTTTCTCAAATGTAAATTATTGTGCTTTAAGTTCTTACTGTTCTGTCAGTTATTATGCTATTTACTGCATTCTGTTTTCATGGTGTTTGCCAATAGTTTTTCTCTAAGATAGAAGCTGTTTTTTTAGTAAGTGTGGTATGGAATTTTATACACGCATAAATTCAAAGTTTATAGGCGCAGCGACACTTGTTGATGGTTTTTTTTTTTTTTTTTTTCATTCAAAAATCATAAAATTGATAAACGAAAGCTTCTGCATTCTTTGGCAGTTATTACTTTCACCACTGGTAATTTTAAAAACTCACTATCTTAATTAGCTTAAAAGCCTCAGTCGGCCAAAGTTTGCTATAATTTCTTATGAATTTCAACATTTTTAATTTATTTCTTTTTTTCTTTTCCATGTGCGATCTTCAAACTATCTACACATGTAAGTAGGTATCTTAGCTTTCTGTCATTAAATTTTCATGAGAATTGATTGAGAAGTTTATCATCAACCTCAAAAATAATCCTAAGACCCTTAAAAGTTTACAGTACAGTACAGATTAAGTTAGGTTGCCATATCTGCTATGCTGAAGCTTTCATATCATGCTAATTACAAAGCATTAGTGAACAGAAAGTGTATTTACTTCACTTAGTTTCTGTCTTGCCACCACAGGAAGCATACACTGACAGGAAGAAAGGATTGTGTATGTATTGATGCTGTCACTTCAGTTCTCTCTCTTAGTCACATTCACACTATCCATAAGCACCTTGCTAAACTCATTTCTCTCAAGATCATTTAAGTCTTTCAGTTACCCAATTCATAGCTTCTCTCTCTAGTTTTGCATTTACTTTGTTTAATTAAAAACTTTTAAAAAGATCACCTCAATTTTTTCTTAGCAGTTCTTCACTCTTTATCCATCTCATTAGTCCAGAAACAGTCACACTGCCTTCTTAGCCTTCTATGTCTTTTATTAAGGATCTAATTCCTACTCCCTCTTCCTATTCTATATCTCTTTGGTACCTGGGGACTGGGTGGCATAGGTGGTTGAGGCAGCCTCCAGTGCTGGTAGCCCAGGTTCGAATCCTTGCCAAACCTAGTTCCCAGTGGGAGATGCAGAATGCAGTCTCTTCCACACACCACCTTCTCTACAATCATATTTCTCATCTCTCCATAACTTCAAATTATTTGCCTCACCAATAACAGCATAACAAAAGATCACAGCACTGTTATCCAAGCAGCACAGCACGGAGCCACAGACCACCACCGTCACTGCCGCTGCTGCACCTCACCACTCCAGGTTGAGCCACTCCTTCATGTAGCGGCATTTGGTGGGCGTCACGTCCCCCACATCGTCACACTGTTTGATCAGCTGCCAGAAAGAAAGATGCTCTAATATTCTTTCAATCACCTCAATATGAATAAAGTGGCTCTACTTTTTTCTGTTCTTTTTTTATGTATGAGGGGAAAGCTGGCAAAGGGCAATAAAGATAGTGTATAAAAAAATGATTTGCCATTCCCCTTAAAGGTTTGAGAGAATTAGCTGAAAGATAGGGAAAAATGCCTTGAAACCTCCCTCTTAAATAAAGTAAAGTCATAGGAAGTTGGAAGCAAGTAAGGAGTTCCAGTTCTATCCACTTCCCCAGCAAAAAAAATTCAATAGATTTTACATTATTTTTTTTGAGGGGGATAATCTTTGGAACTCCCCTCTACCAGCTTTTGTATTTCCTATTTCCTCCTGTCTTTGCCCTACACTGTCTCAGGATATTTCTCATAATTTAAGGACAGGCATTTTCAATAGACTTTTTTCAACCATTTTTATTCAAAGAGAGAGGGAGAGACCCAACCTAACCACCATTGCCACTCACCGGACACACCCCACAGGGTATAGTCATGAGGGAAGGTACTGGCAGGAAGGAAGTGACAGCCCTGTACAGCTTCAGTCCCTGGCCACCATCAGAGGCAACAGAGTGCTCCACCTTCCCATCAAACACCAGGGTCTCCAGAATGGTCTCAATGTCATCAATACTGAGCTGGACCTGCAATATATATGACAATTAGCAACACTCAAGCCACAATGCTCCTTTATGATTCTAAGAGAGAGAGAGGGAATTATTTTGTAGCCAAGGATTCACCGAGTCTTTCCCTTTGGTGTGAATAATGGTTCTTCTCAAGACAGACAAGCAATGTACGGGAGTCACCTTAGTAATGCCCAGTTCATTGATGTGTTTTAAGACTTCCTTGGAGGAGATGTACGAAGCGTTCCTCACAGCGATGGGGCCGCCTGCCACCTGCCTGGCTCGCACCATCCTCTGCTCCAAAAACCTGCAACAATAACTATGTTGTAAGATCCTGTGGCTCACTTGTACAGCTGTAAGGATAAGTAAACATTCCAGGGCTCATATTAACAGAGATTCTTAAGTATGTAGCTTTTTTTTACATTAATTTCTAGTCTTAAAATCCATTTTAACCTCCTGAAATTGGTCTTATACCTTAGCCATCATCACTTTCTTTTTAACAAATTACATCTTGCATCACTGGTGGAGTCACTTCCATCTGGAACCACTGGAGCCACAACCACACAATGGAGTTGGTCCTGTTTGATCTCATGACATCTTTTTTTCATACACATGGTTGAAAAGGAAAATAATAAAGTAATAACACATATAATCTCATCTGCTGTTTCCCCAAAGTGAAGGGTTAATGCTAAGTATGATTCTGTCCCTTGCTTTTTCAGTGACTCACATCCTTTCCAGTTCTATGAGATGCTCTCCCTCCATCTTAATTTCTGTCTTCCCTCAATTGGTTTTCTTCATGCTCTTTTAATCAACTCCTGGTCTTCTCTTCTTACTTGACCAATCCATATAATTTCATATCCTTTTATCACTTCTGAAATGCATTCCACTCCAGCTCTCCTCACTTCCTCCTTTCATAAAATAGTTCCCTAACCAATACATTCCTAATAGCAATAACATAACACTCCCCATCTATCAGTGACGGCTCTCAGACTCACCTCCAGCACTGTTGATTGAGAATATCCACAAACTCTGAGTCAAAGTGTTGGTCTGAGTACCAAGCGCCTCCAGTCAGGGAGCGGTCTGGCTCAAGGTCATACAACAGATAGGTCTTCTTCTTGGGAGCCTGAAAATAATGTTAATGAAGCATGATAAGCTATTGATGTAGTGTTACTTGTACAACTAAGATGGTGCACTTGTTTGTGGCAATTACTTAGCTGTGCAGTGTGCAGGTGGGCTTATTTGTGGCAGTGATTTGGCTCTTCAACTGCTGTGTTACATAGTAGTGACATTTATGTGTGGTGGTGGACATGTTTCATTTGGCCCTTTAACTACTGAAATCCATGTTGGGTACACACAAGTACCTAAATAGCACAAAAAGAAGCAAAAACTGCCTAATCCTTACACTTGAACATGTAACACTTCACAATACACAATAAAAAATATACACCTACAAAGAGAGAGAGAGAGAGTCATAGATGCAGTGAAATAACATATAGTTGCAATAGCTGTGACTGAAAAAGATACAAAAAAGACTGAGCTTGTTATAAATTTGACTGACTGTGAGCTAATCCCCAATATGAACATCACACAGAAATAAACAACAACAACCAAAATTAAAGCAGCATACAGTCCCACAGAGAACTAAGCGTCTATTTTCAAACACTCACAGCGACTGAATTAAAACTCTTGATCAGCTTCTTGCTCTCCAGTTTCCTGAGAACCTTCTCCACCGTGTTGAGATGAAGGTTGCTCTTGGATCGGATTTCTCGTGCCCAGATGCCCTGTGTGCCGTGCTCCTCAATGATCTTGTACACAACCTGCAGGAAACACATGGCAAGTATAGTACAGCAGTAGAACAATACAATGTTAGCAAGATGTAATATTAGTCAGGAAATGAATGTGAAGGGTAATGAGAAAGATCACCAGAAAGAATAGGTATGAAGCACAGAAGAGTAGTAGTAGTAGTATGATGCAATGCTAGTTAGACACAACATTAGTAAAATGTAATGTTGGTCAGGGAATAAATGTGAAGGCTTATGAGAAGGAACACCAGAAAGAATGGGCATACATTAGTCAGGAAATGAACGAGAAGGATAATGAAAGAGAATGATGAAAGAATAGGTATAAAACAGAAGAGAAATAGTGCAGTGCTAGTTATACACAATGTTAGTAAGATGTAACATTAGTCAGGGAATAAATATGACGGATAACGAGAAGGAATGACAGAAAGAATATGTATAAAGCAGAAGAGAAGTAGTAATATGATGCAATGCTAGTTAGATACAATGTTAGTAAGATGTAGTGTTAGTCAGGGAATGAATGTGAAGGGTTTTGAAAAGAAATAATGGAAAGAATAAATACAAAGCAGAAGAGAAAGTAAAAGAAGATTAATGAAAGATGAGTGTAGCATGCTGTACACGCACATACATTTACATATCTATTTACATGTCTTGTCTCCCATTCCTTTTCATCTCCCACACTGTATCCACACAAGAGAAAAGAATGAAATGGACACACATATTTACAAAGGAGAAGATGTGATGTTAGCCAAGTATAATGTTAGTCAGGGATGCAGCTTGTCAGATGCAGTGTTAGTCTATGGACTCTATGCAGTGCTGGTTAGATATAATGTTAGTCAGATATGAGCCCAATGAGAAGATTTGTGGCTGAATACATTGATGTGATTTACTAAAAAAGATTAAAGGAAAAAATAAAAAAATGTCAAGCAAAAATATATCAAACCATTAGTACTATACATAAATAAAAGGGAGGAGATTAGTCAATTTGTCTGGATAAATGCAATTACCTATTCTTCAAAACTTTTATAAATAAAAAATACTGTGTCAAATGTTTGGGATCGAATACAATGTTTTCACAAACTTTAATTTCTGTTTCCCATATTGGTAAAGTAATTATCATCTGGTTCTAAGTAAGTGTGTGTGTGTGTGTGTGAGGCAGCCACACACCTGCTCCTCTGGCTCGGCCCCCTTGATGCGGTGCAGGCTGCCCGGGTCTCTCAGTTTGAACACCAGCGCTCCGTCATCCTTCTTCAGCATGTCAATCCGGCTCTGTCAACACAACAACACACCATTAGGGGGGTCAGTAACTCCTGAACAGAGATAGCTGTATTTGTGCAAGATTTTTTCTACTTAACTTCAAATTAATTCTGGAAATAATCAATGTAATGGCTTTGTGCCTAAAAAGACTTTGAATTCAAAAAGGGTGTCTCACTGACCAAAGTTTGGTAAATGCAAGGATGAGACAGTAGACACCTGCCAAAATGATAATCGTTCCCAGTAAGGTCTGGAGCACTGGGTCAAGGGGATGCTGTGAACTTATCATTAAAGCCAATGTGACTTTGAGATTTCTGTGTCTCACAACACAAGGGGGCAGTAACAGTCTTCTCTCTAAAGACAACTCTCTTCCTTCACACTTAACTACATGCAACCAGTTACACAATCACACACACACTTCATGCAAAATTCACCAGCCCTAGAGTCCTTTTCTGGAAATGTCCATAGGTCGGACTGCTTTAATGGTGCCAACTGCTTTTCTCATCTTACTAACTACAAGCATTCTCTCCTACTGTGGCCTTGTTGCACAACACTTTCTTCTTTCTCTCTTCCCTATTCTGTCCATCTCTCTAATACAAGAGTTAACCAGTATTCTCAATCATTCATCCCTTTCTCTGGTAAACTCTGGAACTCCCTCCTTGCTTATGTACATATTTCCAACTTCTTATAACTTGAACTCTTTCAAGAGGAAAGTTTCAAGACAATTATCTTTATTTGACTTGTACACATACCAGCTTTTTATAGCCTTTATGTTGCCCTTAACTAGTGCTCCTCCTACATAAAAAGAAAAAAATGTTCCTGGGGCTATTACACACATCATTAGTGTTGCTTACTGCCTGCAGCTTTACATTACATTCCTGCTCCTTACCATGTGTACCCATCAATACAGTACCTATTCTAAGACTGTCACACTCACACATTTCTATCACTAAACCACCAGGCAATGGAGTGGTAATGCCCCACATACATTTGCCAGCAGCTTGTTGATGACATCCACCACCTGCTCCTGCTTCAGCTCTGGCATGTCGTTCTGAATGATCTGGTAGTTGATGCCCTGCTTGAACTCCTCACACAACTGAATCACCCTGAAAACAAAAGTACTTTATTAGAAGTCAGTAATAAGGCTCAGCATAGGCATTGGTTAGGAGGGGGTGTGAGAGAGGTCTTTGAGTAGTGTAAGGCATATAACAAGAGTGATATAAGTCAAATCCTCAGTGTTAACAATCAAGATAGGACAAGATTAACCCATAGTGTTTTGTATGAACATGTACGTGCCTCTTGTGGAAGTATGCATTAAGTATGTATATGTGTAGTTTCTTTTCTTAGATGAATTATGGCCTTCAGTTTGGTTTCTATAAATAAGATTTCTCACCAGCAGTAACAAATAATGTCTTGAGAAGCCAAGAGTGTTTGGAGTCATTATAGACAATATAGTACATGTTTAGGAACTCAGACATTTGGGGATTATTATTTTTTTTATGCCTATGTCAATCTGCATACAATTTCCAAGGAATAATATTAAATAGAAAATTATGGTATTGGAGAGGATACAAATTTTTAGTTATAAATACTTTGACACACTAATACCATTGCAGAGAGTAGCTGCTGTGTCTCCCAAATCATCATCACCTAAAAAGTTAAGTTACTTTACCTCAGGAAGTTACTTTTCAAATCTAAAAATCAGTAAGGCAAAAGAAATAGGAATGAAAGCCTGCATAATCTGCGAGGAAAACTAAGTCATAAAATTCATAGTAGTTCTTAGAGAACTGAGAATGCAGAAGTTTAATCAATAAACTGAAACTTCTGAGGTTAGTTTTGAAAAGGTATTGTGATGAAATATCCCTTCATACATTAAATTCCAAGCTTCCATTCACTACTTATCTATATATACCTGCTGATGCTCTCTGTAAAACAAGACCTGTCCCTAAGAAGATCACTGTGCCAGGACTTCACTTGGAACAAGTTGTGGAAGGGAAACTGCAAACATGCCATGATACTCAAACTAAAAGTTAACATTTAAGAAATAATCCTTCCCAATTTAACTTCACACTGTAGTTACTTGCCATCACCAACACAAATTTTTGCAGTCATAGTTTTGTTGTTCTGTTAAAACCTATTTAAGTCCTGGCTATCAATGCCCTATCCATCTGTCTGTGTCTGTCTACACACAACTATAATGCCACCAAATGGATTATTGTACTTTCACAAAACCAAAACTGTAACACGTAAGCTGGGAAACATCAGAACAATGAAAAAAAACTTCATGAGAAAGAAATGAAGTGTCACTATTCAGGAATCTTTCACAATTCATTTACATGCTAGTTGATTCTATTCACCATATGAATTTCTTACATCACAGTTTAGTGAAGATTGTTTTGGTAAAATATCCTTTCACAACACAAACTTTCTGGGTTTGAATTCACTACCTATTTGCATTTATCTATGACTATTGTTTGTCTACAAAAGAACCATTCCTAAATGAATAATAGTTTGTATTAAGAAAAGAGAGGAAGAGAGATAACAAAGATGATTGTATACTGGATGATCTTAGAGAGAAGGACCTCAGAGAAGAGAAAAGTGTGGAAGAGGCTCATAAAAAGCTGTGAACCCATACACTGTAGATATGGGAAAAGTGAGAAAAAGAAGACTGGCACTACAATAATAGCAATGTATATTTCTTGTGTCATTACTGCTTCATCAATAAAATCTTCATCATTAAACTATCATTTATCAATATTCTTATGTAATCTGCACTAAACACAGGAAGTCTCAGGAAAATGCAGAAAGACAACAAAAGGGGGTGGTTGTTGCAGTACAGTAGAACCACGTAAGCTTTGGGGGTCGATGGGTCTTTAAGCACAAGGGTTCAAATCCTGGCCTCAGTAGAAAGACTGGGTTTCCACTTGGGGTAAGGTTCTCAAACAGGTGGGCTTTCAGATAAGTTTCCATTATGAGGTCTCCTTTACCCCATACATTTCCATAAGAAGCCAACATATGTAGTATAAAAAATAAAAACAGAAGCAACACTTACATGAGCGCCAACCAAGCTGATGATACACACACTACCTGTGCCTCATGCAACACACACACCACTCACCTCTTCTCAACCTCTGCTGACAGTGCTGAAGGGGCCATTTTGCCAATCTGGGAAAAGAATGGGGATAATTACCTTAGCAAACATTTTACATTTCTAATAATTAACCTTCTCTCTCTCTCTCTCTCTTATAAAGTAGAATATATTATCGCAGCATCATTTCCAACAGGTATTATTTCAAGAAAAGTATAAATTATTGCATAAAACTGCAAATTATTGCATTATTGTAGTTTGTACAAATGACAATGATATTTAACAATTCATTCTTCATTGGTTGTTTAAAGTGTTAAAAATATATTCATTAGTAAATAAGTTTGCCCATGATCAGAGTAGGTCACATTGACTGGGTTGATAGGTAGGAAGTGACCAGGGTTGAGGGCTGGAGTAAGCCAGGTAACTAGGGGCCGGAGTGACTTGAAAGCCGTTCACGAGTCGCAATAGAGAGAAGTGTTCATGGCGGAGAAGTCGGAAAATTGGCCATGTGTGTGTGTGTGTGTTTTAATGATTTTTAAAGTTTAATTGTGTTTAAAATGAATTTTTTTTACAGATGACATGTGTGTGTGTGCTTGTGTGTGTTAAGATTTTCTTCTTGTGTGTGTGTGTTTTTTGACGTTTTTGTGAGGGGTGAAGTGTGTGTGTCTGTGTGTGTGTGTGTGTGTGTGTGTGTGTGTGTGTGTTATGGTTTTCTTCTTTTTTTGTTTGTGTTTTTTTTTTGGAGGGGATGATATATGTTTGTGTGTGTACGTGTGTGTTTTTAATGTTTTTTTGAAGTTTAATTGTGTTTGGAATGAGTTTTTTGTGTTTGTGTCTTTTCTCTTTTGAGTGTTTTTTGAGGGGTGCTCTGTGTGTGTGTGTGTGTGTGTGTGTGTGTGTGTGTGTGTGTGTGTGTGTGTGTGTGTGTGTGCTTTATGTTTTCTTTTTTATATGTTTTCAATATTTTTTTTTTATGTTTAATGCCTGAAATGCATATGAAAAAGAATTTAAAAAACACTTGTAAACATGAAAATGGCCTTTGCAAACCTTTTAAAACATCATCAAAAACATAAAAACAGCTTAAAACCTCAAATCACATGGAAAACGCTTAAAAACCAATAAAAACATGAAAAAAATATCCTTAAAAACAAAGAAAAACACATGCTTAAACACCACAAAAAAATCTTTAAAATCCCTTTAAACAACCTTAAAAATACCCCTACCAACTGGCAGAAGGTGACATTGGCTGCCACGTGTGTTTGTGTCCAAATTGAGAGGCCGCATTCGGATTGGAGGTGAAAATTTGTTCACCAAATGTGTTCGGATTGGGAAGTGTTTGAGTCAAAGGGTGTTCGAATCAAAAAGGTACCACTGTATTACGAATTTAAACCAAAAATCAAATTGTATGGGATCTGAGTATTTTCAGGTAAAAGCAGGTGTTCCTAAGGCAAAAAATAACACCACAGGAAGTACTCTCATAATGAGCACTCCTACAGTGTCATAGTCAGCTGGCATGACAATACCACATTCTCTGGCTCAACCAAAGTTGGCATTGATAATTTAGTTATATCCTGAAAGTTTCAAATTCAAGGAACAAATATACTTTTGTTTTATTATCTTTTGTCAGTTTGTTTCAGAGGGTGAGCTGTTCTTTAACTTTTGAAAATTACGATAATGCAAGTGGTAAAGCTAAAAAATTTTGATGTGTTACTACTTTACCGACCTGATAATGCATTTATAACAAAGTAACGAAAGTGCCCAGTTCTGATAGCAACACAATATTCATTCAAAAGCCATCTCCACTTTAAAATAGGTATTATTTTACTTTAACACCAGTTTCAAGTTGACTTCTCATTTTTTTTTATGTAGAAGGGAGTAAGGCCAAGGGCAACAAAAATAAAACAAAAAAGCCCACTGTAGTGCCAGTCCCTGGAAAGTCCAGATTCAGTAGCCAAAAGAATGGGATAAGTGTCTTGATACCTCTCTCTTGAAACAGTTCAAGTCATAGGCAGGTGGAAATACAGAAGCAGGGAGAGAGTTCCAGAGTTTACCAGAGAAAGGAATGAAAGACTGAGAATACTGGTTTACTCTTGCATTAGAGGGGTAGACAGAATAGGGGTGAGAGGAAGAGGCAAGTCTTGTGCAGCGAGGCCATGGGAGCAGGGGAGGCACGCATACCCTTCCCGTCTGTTAGAGCTTTCCATACTGAGTAATTCAACCCCCATGTATAACTGGCACAAATCAATTATAATGGCACTAGTGATTTTTGAAAATTTACCAAATTTGCAGGATGCGGCCGGGTGCATAGAGTACCCCAGGGCTAGATTTGACCCCCGCCAAGTTATTTTAGTTCGCGTAATGTTTTTATATTAGAGCGCTGTTGGCCACAAACTGTAGTTTCATCGTAAAGATAAAGTTATGTACTTCATTTTGAAGCACTGTGGCCAGGCTGAAACTTGCTCCGTTGGCGAGCGTCATCGGTGTTTGTTGTTGTCTCTCTCATTGGTGAAGACCAAACTGATGATTTGCTCCAAAAGAGAATAGCAGATTCGTTAAAAACACATCAAAATCTACCAGGAAAAATAGTAGATTTGACCCACGCCAGGTTACGATTAGTTCGTATAATGTTTTAGCTGAGAGAGCTGCTGGCCACAGACGTTTTGCTACCCTCGAGACACAACACGGGGTGGGCGTGTTGCCGGTATTGCCGGGTGGCTAGTCGGGTCCAGCATCCCGCAAATTCGGTAAATCCTAAAAAATCGCTAGCGCCATTATAATTTATTTGCGCCAGTTACATAAGGGAATCAAATTACTTGGTATGGAAAGCTCTAACAGATGGGAAGGGTAGGAAAAGCCAACTTGAGACTGGTGTTAAAGTAAAAAATTTACCATGAAATATTCCAGGCATGTTCTGTATCAAGCATTCTATCACCTTAAATTGCCCAACCCTGTAGATTTCCTTTGTGTGTTCGAACCTATGAAGTCTACACTTCCCTCCTTCCCAAAGTGATCACTATATCCAATAGCCATTGAACCAGGAGGCCCCACAACACAATTCAGCAAGCCCATGACTGTCTTACTTCTCTGTGGTGCTGTCGTTGCTTGTGTCTCCTTGTCACCTGTTCAGCTTTGCATTGCTCGGTGGTAGGTCCGCTGCTGCCACACTGGTTTGTTTACATCGGCATGGGCCAACTTGATCTTGATCTTGCTACACTTCTTGTCATTGGTTTCGCTCGGTATGGGCCAAGGATTCTCTAAGGATATCAAGCCGTGAATTTTACCTTGGAGGAAAGGTCATGGCGCCACAGTGGCCACTGACGGAAGCTAAAAGATAGAGAATGGAACCCATTTTCTCTGTTTCACAAAAGATGGCTATATTGTTTTGCTTAATTTTTCGCCCTCCTTTTCTTATATTAGTCGTATTCATTCATAGGTACATTGATACATATACATATAGATTAATATATTTTATTCTGTAATATGGGTTATATAAAGTCAATAGCCATAATGACTAGATTAATTCTCAAACTGTATACAAAATTTTAATGCCTCCTGAGCATTGAATTTCATACTTGCAATGTTGTGACAAGAATAATCATTGCATTCACATAAAATTATTGATAGAACACACATACACTATTGAAAACCCTGCACAACTAAGTGTGTGTCGGGGCGCGCGTCTATTATGGCCCAGTGGCCCTGCAGCTCCTACCTTGTGCTGGCTCGTCGCCTGCCCTGGGCCAGAATGGGGCCCACAATGTGTTGTTGTTACTGTCGCCATGTGCTAAACGCGAGGGAGACAGGCAGCGAGGAAGGGAGGGAGGCTCGCTGCTCCACGTGTCGCCTCGCCCATGGTAACAAGGTGGTGGTCTTTCCAGTCAGCTTGCGTTGAAGCCACTGCATTCGTCTACAAGTGAAATGTGTCAGCGCCAATAAAATTCAACTCAAAAATAAAACCAGTCAATATGTCACAACCTTTAGAACAATCTGGATAAGGTTAGGCTAGATTTGTAAATGTTTTAACGATATTTATCTAACGTTTCCTCTGTGAGGCAGATACTCCGATATATAGAATGGCTTTTTATTTAAATGTGTCATATTTATTGACTTATCTTATCATTATCTATGACTACATACCTTCTAGTGTCTCTAGGGACAAGTTGCTCAATTTTCGCCACAAAAGCAGCAAGAACTGTTCCTTGTTGTTGCTGTGCGTGGGGACATTTTGAATGTGGTGGTGCCTGTGGCCCGGTGGAGCGTTGCCGCTGTGTGGCGTCAAGAGCTGGCCCGGCCCAGGGGTCCCCCACCCCAGGGTTGCCAGATACTACAGTGAGAAAAAGGACAAACCTACAGTAAAAAAAGGACATTTGCCCCCCCAAAAGGACAAACGTAAAAATAATATTATATATTGTTACCTTCAGAAGATGTCCTGTTTAGCCTTTACGTACACACAAGCGTGTTAGACTTCCAGACTCAAGTTCCGAGCTGCACCGCAGTTGCCACGACATATCTTTTTAATAGATTTTTTAGTATAACACTCACCGTGGACTACATGGAATTTTCGTCTTTTTTTGTTTTTGTTTTCCTCCATATGAAATGTCAAGCAGTTTCCAACTATATTTGCATAATTTAAAGTTCTTTGACAGCAATGTAAGGTATGGGGAAATTAACATTTTCGCCAACGTCATTTCGGTAACCCAATGTCGATGGTGCAACCTGGGCAACTCGCTGTACAGGTTCTAGACACGTCACTTCCCTGTCACCGTCACGTCCGTAAACTGACATCTACCCCTTGCCCTACTTTTTTTTTTTTTTTTTTTTTTTTAATCCCAATGCATTCAGTAATGTCAGTACAGACACGCACGTAATCACAATAAATTTGTCAGTGTCTTAATTATATTAATTGCAATCAGTAATAAACTTTAGTGAAAAAAGGACAGAAAAGGACAAATTTTGTCTCCTTTTTTTCAGGAATAATTAAGGACAAACAGGGCCAAAAAAGGACAAACTGTCCTTAAAAGGACAAACATGGCAATCCTGTGGCGTAGTGTGAAAGCTTCCGAGAGAGAGAGAGAGAGAGAGAGAGAGAGAGAGAGAGAGAGAGAGAGAGAGAGAGAGGCGCCGCAATAATGATGATGATGATAATAATAATAATAATAATAATAATAATAATAATAATAATAATAATAATAATAATAATAATAAATATAAATGTGATTGGTTGTCTCCCAATGAGCGTTGTTATGCAAGTTAGCGACACCAATCAGTCCAAATAGCGACAATGTTCGTGGATACCGATTCTCGAGTGTCGCTATGAGGTCTGTTAGCATTAGTCAGTTAGCGTTAGCGACAAACTTCGTGGATCCGGATTCCGGGCCTGCTGAGCAGCCTGCTGAGGTTGTGGCGGCGGTGGCGGTGCAGCAGAGCTGGTACTCGTACTGGTACTGGTACTACCAGCTCTGCTGCCTCGTACATACAATCACCTTGCCTTGTACATACAATCCTAGAGAGAGAGAGAGAGAGAGAGAGAGAGAGAGACGAGGCCTCACCCCGAGGCTGCAGTGCCACTGGGAGAGGCCGTGTACTGTCCTTGAGTGGTAATAGTGGTGGTGGTAGTGGTGATGTTGGGTGGTGGTGGGTGGTGAGTTGGGCGAGAGGGCGGCTTCTGTTTACTTCAAAATTGTCTTCGCCTTTTCTTAGTGACTTCCGCTCAAAAATGGCTTATTTACTTCATTTGTGTCACTAAATTTGAACGAAGAATTATGAAAACGTCGTAGGATTTGTGTGCTAATGTATGAGATGTCAGGATATTAGAGGGATATATATATATATAT